>CM062818.1:1128493306-1129093306 GCA_031772625.1 Pinus tabuliformis
GCAATGAATGCAGTGAACACAATGAATGCAACGAATGTAAGAGAAGGGTTATTGACAACACAGAGGCGGAACAAAGTTGCAAGCTAGGCATGATCCACTGATGATGAATGAAACTTTTGAGACTCAGGCTATGAGGGGACGACGTGACATGAAGATCGTGTGAAGACAAAGAATGGAACAAAGAAGGAGTTGCATGTGCTGAAGTAGCAACTCAAGGAAGAACATGAAGCTGCACAGGCATACGAATGAGTTGCAACAGGAACAAGAACAACAGTAGGCGCAACATGCACTGATAGATGAAACTGCGCCCGTATAAGTTGTAGATCCATCTTTGCAGCTGGCACGGAGCAGATATGGTGAGAAGTGTGTTGATTGGATGTAAGGGATTCATGTCATTGTGCGCACGCATGCGATCCAACCCATTCAACACCCTCACCAAGGCAAAGATAAAAAGTATGTCCAACTGGAGCTGAACATGTACTTAGGCAAGTTAATGCGCATGACCACCAACACACACTTGAAGATCAACACAAACACTATGCATCAGTGTGTTGCTGGTTCAACAGTACCCAAGAAGACCATGCACATGTTAGTAGATGAGTTGGATGAAGGGGCCATACCAATGTACCAGATGCAACAAAGGCAAGAGTTCGCTTCAACAAGATGTCACCATGGGGTGCATGCACACCATCACGGATGACCAAGCTTGGCATCAACTCACCACCTTTGCCATCACAAGCATGTCAAAGATTTGGTCTCATCACAACGGACCGAGTGTCAGTGATGCCTTGCATGGCTTGCTCAAGCCATGTTGTCTCACATGAGTACATGTGCATTGTAATGTAACGTCATGTCAAGTGTCAATAGTTGGATGTAATAGTCACAGAGTAGATGAAGAGTCATGAGGGTAGTTGAACTGTTACAAAGGGGGATTTCAAGGGTAACCCCACCCTTTGCTATAAATAGTCCCTCATAACTCATTGTAGAGGCTTTTGGTCAACCAAGCTTCCAATAAGACTATCTTGGAGAGAGCTTGGAAAGTATTGTAACATGCCTTGGCTTCTCCACTACACGGAGCTAGTTCATCTCTTTGGAGGAGTAGGCAGATATGGCTGTAACATTCCAATGTTAGGGCTAGCGGGTTTAAACAATGTAAACTTTGAAACAGGAACTCATACTGTTACCTGTTTCATAGAGATAACAAAAAAGTGACCTAATTTGAAAAGGGGTGATGCAGAACACACATGTTTTTTTTAGAGCATAGTTTTTGGCACTTTAATTTTTTTTTATGTACATTACATTTTAGAATGATAGTGATTTTCATGCTAATTTAAAAAAGTGGTAATTCTACATCAGACCCTTTTTTAAAAGACCTATTTTTTGACTTTAAATTTTCTAAATTGAATAATTTTTGAAGTGGTCTTCTTCTTCATATTTTCTTGTTTGTTTTTTTTTTTGTAGTGAGGTTTTTATTGTTTTTCATATTTAAAGAAGGTCGATATTTTGAATTTTCGATATTTACAAATTTATACATCGTGAATTAATTTTCAATCCACATGAAATAATTGTCTCTAAAAAAGAATAATTTTTAACAATTGACATAAAAATAATCATTTTCAACATAAATATAACTAAAAAACTACACATTTGATAATTTTTTGCTAGAAATGACATGTCAAAATCACAATTTTTATAGGAAAATTTTAACTAAAAATGGTTTAAATAATAATATTATTTTATTTTTTATTTTTTTATTTATGAATTTCATGTCAAAATAATAATAATAATCACTGTTTTTTTTCAAAAAATAATGATTAACATAGAAATTAATGCGAAAATCACATAATACAAATATTGAACGCATAAAAACCTTAATTGAGTGCTTACAATTCTCATAAAATGTCAAAGTCAAAACATTACAAGTATAACTAATTAATAGTTACAAAAAATGAGCTTGATTTCCAAGCATAACTTAAATTTAATCAACAATGTCACGTAATCCAAACTCTTCGTCCTCTAGAGTTTCATCATTGTCTTCTTCCACAATATTTTCTGCTTCATTTTGCTCATTTTCCTCTTCTAATGGATCTTTGATGTCTGCGAATCTCCCAATGTATGCCTTTCCAATCATTCCGTGTAATGGTGGTTGGGGTTCCTTTGCCTTTTTTGCCACATGTGATTCACTAAAGTTCCCTTTCTTCGACCCAGGTTCTTGCATTGCATCTGGAAGAAATTGAAGAGCATTAATTCTTTGTTGAATAAAATTCCATTGTATTGGATCTTTTTCAATGGCAATGCAATTTCTTCCTTTTTGAAGGCAACATGCTAATGTTGTACCTAATTATCAAGCACAAAAGAAATAATTAAGTAAATTAGTACAATGACATATAAATTAAAAAATAACATATTAAAATTCAATTGCATAAAATAAAACTTACCTAAGCTAGAAAATAAATCCAGAACACAATCTCCTTCATTTGAACATATGTCTATAAGATAGTTAATCAATAACTATGGTTTTTGATAAATGTTAACTATCTCTCCTTTTGCTTCTTTGTCTTCATATGTTAGTTTTCTCACAACAACATCATAAGTCAGTATTTGGCCATGACACTTTCCATCTACCTGATTAAAAATCATAGACATATAGCTATCATCTTTTGCCCAACTATAAATATGGATGAACTCACAATCATTTATAAATGGTTGATCTTTACGGTTAAGAAGATTTGACTTTTGCCTGTAATATGAAATAGTAAAAATTCAATTAAATTGTACACAAATGAATTTTTTAACATTAATCAAATATACATTTTAAACATCTTACCATGTAAGCCACATCCTTGAATTTGTTTTCCCCTTGAAGCTTGACAATAAAATTGCCAATTGTGTGTCTGAATGAAATGTCACAAATCTCTATAATGGTGATGACGTGACTTCTACAAATCCCGCAACCACTTTACTAAGAGCTTGATAAGTATAAGGGTCACTATCATACTCAATGTTTGGAATATTGAAACCACGAGGAATATCTACAATAATTAGGGAATAATCCCTTTTAGGTATGAGTTTAGCAATGTCTTCACAGTCGCCTTGTATTATTTGATATTGTATAGTGTTAAGTCCATTCCAAAGAAATGAGTAAGAGTTGGATCAAGTTCAACATTCTTAAGATGTTGCTTCTTCATTCTTTCGATCTTAATTTTTCAATAAAGGTTATGGAACTATCTGGTGCTCCATTTGCATCCTTCTTCATCTTTTATAAAATAAACAAATATATGTGTAAGTTATAAATTAAAAATAGTATACAGATGAATAAAAATGAATGTATAAATCAACATACCTTTTTAAATGCAAGATAATTTTTTTTTAATGTTGATGTAGAACTTGAATCTGGATAGTTGCGTACAACATCATCCCAAATATATTCATTCAACAATTTAACCATTTGTTCTTGAATTTTCATGTAAACTTTGAGACTGCATAACTAAAGTAAAAAAAGTTAATATAATGATATGCATAACAAATACTACTAAGAACAATATGTCATATTTAAAAGAAAATTATAATCTAGAAATAAATAAAAATAATTCAACAAAATTACTTTTGAAATTCCTTAGACATTTCCTCCAATGATAATTCCCTTGACCTCATACGAGATAATATTGCTTCAACAAGTTTTTCATCCTTCACTCTTTGCAATGCTCTCCAAGGTGTGATAGTCATATCTTCTGGAAGCTACTTCATTTTAGGACTTGATTTACTGTTGCTACATATCAATGGTTTAGACCTTTTGACCTTCTGGTTTTTAATACCAATGTTCTCCCACATGCTAAAAATCTCAATCAACTCCCATATCTCGCCAGTTCTAAATGCCAACTGGAAAATTGTATCAACAACTCTGAATAAATCACTAACTTTGCCGCCTTTGCCACCTTTTGAATTGATTTTTTTTTCAATTTGATAGCCTATTTCCATGCAACATTCCTTTCGGAAATCTATAGTAACATTTAGCTTATCCCCACCACATTTTTCTTCAAATTCACTATGAATAAATCCAACCCTTTGGATGAAAGTCATAGATATCCTGTATTCATTATCTGAATTATGATCCCATGCCACTAATCTTTGCTTCTGTATCTGATAAACCAACATAAATGATACATTTCATTGTTTCAAAACGTGGGCTATTGGGATATTCCTCCATCAATTGTCTTTAAGCTTCTACATAATGGTTCCCCCCAAGCACATAATAATTGTATTCAAAACATTTTGACTTATCAAATGCTTCTTTGTTGGGAATTTGAACTGGATCACAAGAAGCACATAATTAACCACATGAGCATATGGATTGTACCTCATCAATGTCTTCAAGTTGTGAACATGTATATGGTGTGCCATTCTAATTTGATATTTACATTGTCCTTCACTTGCCTTATAGATTTGTCTGACATTAAGCTGAAATGTACGACCACCCTCAATTAAGTTTCTCTTTGTCAAGTTCTGTCGAATGGCATTTTGTTTTGTTTTAATAATGCCATCCTCTAAATCAGCTCCTGGTGTAATGATTTCTCTGCTTTCTTTTGAAGTTTCACTAGGTTCTTGACTATTGGTAATGACTACTTCAAAATGTTCAACTTTAATTTTCTTCCTCATAACATTCTCATCATTAACTGGAACAAATTTATTCTTGGGCATTGTTACTTTTGGTCTTTTACGACTCTTCTCAGTTCTAATGTCATCCTCAGTAACGACAACATATTATTCACTGCCAGTTTCAACTTCCTCGTCTTCAAAAGTAACTTGTTTACCTTTGCTAGATTTATCCACTAGAGGCTTTTTTTTTTGATCCCTTGGATGTAGTTTTGTAGCATCATGAATTACTACATTTTGCTTGTTTGCCATATCTTCTTCTGACACTGAGTAGAAACTGCTGACAACTTTCATAATATCATGCTCTATGAAATGAATGCCTCCCAACCTAATTGAACAACTTTCAACAAAATTCTGCCAAACAAAATATCATATGTCAATAAAAACAAAGTTATAAAAATATAGTGAGACAGTTACAAGAATGCAAAACACAAATATAAATAACAATACTTACGATATTTTGTGTCATCTCATTTACAATTTTTTTACATAAATTTGTAGACACTGTTATGGCCTAAATCTACCTCAAGCTGAGAAAGGCAGGTCTAGGGTAACATCAAACCACGCTTAACCTGGTAGCTAGCCCTACCAGGTTGGGAGAGGGCTCTCTCCTTGTCAATCTCAGGAAGATATGATTAATAAAGCTTGAGATGATTGATGTAAAGACTAATTTTAGGATAGGTATATTCTCAGAGGAGTTTGATTGAATTTAATGTTGGTTTGCTGGCTCGACTATGAAAGGCAGATTTGGGTCTAGGGAATGGACTCAGTCTTGCAGAGGTTTCTGTGGAGCAAGGTAGGAAAATGGTTTAGTACTTTGAATTAAGTGAAATGGAGAGCCTTAAGACTGGTGAATAGTTGGAGAGGGCATGAAAGTGTCATGAGTCCTCTTCAAATAGTAGAAAACATGTAAAATTAAACAAACCCTAAGATAGAGCACTGCAATATCAATGATTTCCACCTTTATACTTGATTCATTTAGTTAAGCTGAAAAGAGAGAGATGATGGCACACATAAACACATGGTAACTTGAATCACAGAAGGAAAAACAATACTAAATCACATTGCCACAAGAATCCCAAAAAATGCTAGAAACCCTGGTTTATTCCTTTGCCAAACTGCAGAGATGAATGTACAATAATGCTTAAAGAATTCACAAGAGTTCAACCTTTACAAATGACTGAAAAAGTACTAGATATAGGCAACAAACAACTCATGCTAGCCTTTAGGGGTCGAATTCATGAGTTTAGGAGATGCTTCAACAAGATCTAAACTAAGAAGTTTCAGTAGGTAGTGGAATAGCTTGCCTCTAAAACCTAGGAAACTGATTCATTCAGCTCAAAACCACATATTCATGATGTATCTACCACCATGAGTGAATTTTCAACATTTTTACATAAAATTCTATCTATTTACATCAAATTACATCATGAGTTTGACCATGAGAGAGAAAAAAGTCAAACTGAGAAAAAACTAGGCGAAAAACAAAGTTTTTTGGCATAAATGGCAATTTTCCATCCTGTGCACCGCACCACTTTCCCTGTGTGTAGTGCCTTTTTGTAGATACTTTTGGAGGCCTTCCTGTGCACCAAAATTTTCTCCAAGAGGGCTTGTTGAAAAGGTATGTCTGTCTACTTTCCAGAACAGGTGGAATTTCGGAATTTGGTGTCCATTTGCCCCTCCAAAAGTCAGTTCTCCCAACACTGCTTCCTGTGTGGTCAAAAAGGGGCAGAGAAGGCATTTTTGAGGTGTTTTTGACCCTTTTGGAGGCCCAAAACTTGACAAAAATTTCTAGTAATTTCTATGTATGCCTGATTTTTCACAAGGAATCCAAAAATGTAGAGTTTTCCTCTAGAGGAGGTACCTAGCAAAAGCGAGCACCGGGTGGCGCTACACACCAGGTAGAAAAACCTGTTTTTTCCTTCAAAATTTCAAAATTGACAAAAAGTGTGCCAAATTTCTTGAAATTTGAGTTGAGTGACCTGCATCAAGTACTATGTTGGGCCAAGGAAGCCTTAGCTAAGATCTTGAGCTTATCTTGCTCTTTCTTCCTCCTCAAAGTTTTCCTCAACTTGGCTTTTAAGGTCCTTATCCTTGCTTTGCAAATCTTGTTTCTTGCCAAATAGTGATAGGCCATGTGCCTCAACATCTTTTTCTCCTTATTTTCTTTCTCAAGAAGCTTCTCCAAGTGCATGTTTTCCCTTTCTAGCCAAGATTCCCGATCAGCTTCAATCTCTTGCTCAAGCGGTGTCAACTTGACTTTCCTCCTCTTTGCTGCTTTCCGTCTTCCCTTATGTTTTGCAGCTCCATGATTGTCTGCTGGTTTTCCAACTGCTTATTCCTTTGCTCAAGGTAGTTTATGATCCACTTAGCTCTTTCAAGGTTAAGAGATAAGTCATGAATGTCAGCTTCTTGTTCTTTGATGACCTCCTTGAGCTTTGAGCTTTGGGAGCCCAAATCAGATCAGTATCCTCATCTTGAATCAGAATGAAATCTCTCTCTTGACCTATAGAAGGCCCCTTATCATGCAATGGTTGTTTCCTTTTATCCTTCTTTGCTGAAGAAGAAGGTAAATCCCCTTTCACCCCAGGTGAAGATAGCATTTTCCTATGGTCTGATGAAGGAAACGAGACCCCTTACACCCCGGGTGGAGATATTACTTGTTTAGCTATTGCAAATAATCTCCTTGTACCCTTTTGGTAAGTGACGAATACTGGCACACTGGTAGGCTGAGTCTCATGAACTTCTTGTTGATCTGAAGGCACTCCTGCCTCATGAAATACTGATGGGGTCACTTGAGGGCTTTTGAAATCCTCATGTGAGATGAAATCATCCCATGAAATATTCAACAAACTTAGTTGATGCAAAACAACAATCTTGATCAGTGCAAAGTGATAAATTCTATTGTGTTATTGATGAGGAGGTTTCCTTTGCACCAATGTGGTCATTTTCTCAATATTTCTGCAAATAAAATAGGGTAGGTTCATCATCCTCACTCTAGTGAAATGAATCAATAATCTGACATGATAAGTGTACAAGCGAGAAAATATCCCCTCACAGCTGAAGTATTTGATAATGAGCTTCATGAGTGGAGCATATGTATCCTGTAGGTATCTGAAAGGGAAGACCCTACTGATTTGTTTCTGATAGCTAGCCTTGATATAAGGCTCATAATACTCTTTGTCCACGAGCTGTCATTTGTTCCACTGTTCACCCACATTAGGAATACATGTTCCTTCAGCTATAGTTTCAGGTGTCAAAGTGAAGGTAACACTTTCTAAATTTACCTGGCCATTGTGAAGATGAAGGACAAAATGTCTAGCAAGCTCATGGTGGTATTTCACTCCTTCCACCATCTCACAAAACTGATAGCAAGACTTATGTTTGAAACATGCTACTGCAAAAGGATAAGCCAATAGCTCTATGAGTGTAGTGGGCTCCTCCCAGATGTGTTTTCCTCCCTTGTGTGGTTTTGTTGGTGCATGCATTTCTTGGGAGGAATCACTTACAGTTTCCTCATCCCTTTCATAAGCTGAATCTGTTTCCATATTGGCCACTGTTTGGTGTGAAATGATGAGTATGAAGAGATTTTAAATCAAGAATAGGTGTTTGCTGTTTAATGAATGGGATTGATGAGGGGGACAATAAATGAGGGATTTTGATGCTGGTTGTAAGGTTGTTGTGAAGTGATAGGATTTAGGAATGCAGATTAGGGTTTGGGAATAGTGGGAACTTGTTATTAGGGTTTAGGGTTTTGGGGATAGGGGGGTAGGATGAGTGGAAATGAGAGAGGGAAGGGAAATGAAATGAGTGAAGTGTAGTAGAGAGGGATGGTGTAAATGATGCAGGGGAACAAATAGCAACAATGAAAAATCACAAACCCTAGACAATTTTTTGTAATATGACTGTGCAGCAAACTAGGGTTAAAATTTGCACCTATCTAAACACCATCAAGGAGGAGAAAATATCTTGCAAGGGCAAAGTGGAATGATTCACTTACTTGTGGAATGAAGCTTGCAAGATTTTGGAGGTTGGCAAGATTGATTGGACGAAATTTGGGCTTGGAGGGCAGGTGCACAATGCCCAGACACAGGTGCGCCGTGCCAATCTGGTGCACCGCGCCCATTGAAGTTTCAGTGCAAACTCTATGCTCTATTCGTCGCGCCAACCAGGTGTGCCGCGCCTCAACCAGGTGCGCCACGCAGGAAGCTTGGCACAATTTTGCTGCAATTTCTCCTTTTGCTCACCAAATTGCGATTTTGCTTTTTTTTCTCACTCTTTGGCATAAAAATGAAGTCTTCAATACAAATACACTTTATGCCCATTTGACTTTAGTTTTTATTTAAAAGAAACCCACTTTTCTAATGTTTGCTTTTCACTTTGGTTTTCAAAAGCTCGTTTTGGCAGTTTGACTTGCTTTTTGACTTTTGATGGACTAATGCTTTGAATTTCTTGTCTCTTCTGAAGGAGCTGGAGTGCAAGAGCTCTGCAAGGTGACCAGAGCTGCATTTCTGGACTTATTACATATAGGAATAATAAAATTACATGAAATTTTATACATAAAACAATAAAAACTCTGTTTTACCTCAAAACATGGTTTTGAGGAAAAATCAATCACTGAGCATGTGATTATTGAAAATTTTGATGCCGAGACTTTATTTGACCTCCTCATGTGTTTGCTGGCCATTATTGAGCTTTTACAAGACTTTGATGACAAAACCTAAACCTAATGAGACCTAAAAACCCTAAAATGACTTTTGCAAATGGAATGAAATAAAAATGACAGCGAATGATCTGTACATGTGAAAATAGGCCAACAGATGAAAAGCATGAGGGAAATTGACAAAGAACCACTACCATCAAATGATCCATGACCTAATGGAGTGAAACTGATTGGATGAGACACCTAATATGCATGCAAAAAGAGAAATTTGATCACTGATGGAGGGATGAAGATACCGACACTATCATTGGCTCCAATGGGGATGGTAGCTCCTTGGAGGTGCCAAGAACTATAGATCTCTGTAAAGCAGACAATGCCTCTTCCATTGGGCAATGGAGTCAATAATTTCCGCAAACTAAAACCAATATGTTGACTCAAAACTAAATCAACTATAAATACTGAAAACTGACTCGAAACAGACCCAAACTGACTTGAAATTAGCTCAACACTAAAACACAACTGACAATCTGGAAAATATATTCAAAATGGAGCTTATTCAATACAACCTACTCTAGTTGTTCCATTGATAACCTGATAAAGTGAAGTGAAACAACCAATGCAACCAAGTAAGTATTCCGGCTGCTGTTTGAATTCTCCGCAAGTGCTTCTTATGAACAACAAGAGAGAACCACTGAAAGGAAACTCCCATGAAAACTTGTAAATAGATCTGTTGAATAATATGGATTCTCTATCCGCGTCCAAAAACACTGCATAAGGATCTTGAAATTCATGCACACTAAGACTGAGCTCATCCAATGTATTACTTTTCTTCTCCTCATACCATGAATGCAAACTTTCATCTGAGCATTGTGACGAGACTCCTGCTGAAAATGATAAAGAAACTAGTTGCCAGATCAAGTTTGTATCAATACATGTTTCAAGCTCATAGGTAGCTAATGGAGAAGGACTTCGACTGCAGAAATCATCCAACACATCAGCTATTGGATCATGAAAAACTTGAAAAGACTACTGCAACCAATCTTCTATTGGTTTCGATGAGATTGCATGATTTTCTACACTCTGCCAATACTTTATTGAAAATGTACTATGCAAATTTTCCTTCAAAAACTGAAATGATTCAAAACAGAATGGTACAGAATCATCTTGCACCATTTGATCATATGTTCCAGCTTCCAATTCTTCATCTGCAACCTGACAATCAATGGCATTCGAAGGCTGCAATTCTGGATATGAAAAGTATTGAACAAGGTTTTTATTGCCCTCAAGATGGTCCAGATCAAGACTTGTTGACGATTGACTTCTGATTGCATGAAAGTTGTCTCTGATGAACTGAAACGAAGCAAAACAAAAAGGAAAAGATCCTTCACTTCAAAATTTTCTGCACTTTCCTCCTCATTTCCATGGCTAAAATTCAACGACTGATCACTGTGTTCGAACCGCTGAAAGTGAACTTCCTCCTCCCACAAACTAGCTGCTAATTTGTCTACAAGAGTAGCTTATGTTTGGAGAACATAATCATCATCATCATCATCATACTGATCAAACTTAGGCAAATCGCCAGTAAAATACACATCATCAAGCATACATGTCATATCAGTAGATCTCTCTTCTCTAAGATGATATATAAAACAATCATTATCAGATCTATGACAACTGGGATAAGAAAGAAAATATTTTGGATCAACCTCGTGTTCTACTTCAATTAGCGAGCCATGGTCTTGAACTTCATACTCTTTCCTTGTAGTGACCTTTTGCATCATCTCTTCTATTGCACTTACCAAAATGTCAAGCTTTACCTTTAAAGACGTCGATTCCTCTGGATCTATGTTCTTCATCTCTTCTTCCTTCAGATTTGCCCTTCTGATCAACAGATTAGCCTCTACATCTACTGCACTATTCAACATCTCTTCAAGTGTTGCAAGGTTCCTTTCCCTCAGCTGAAACTCCATTTCTGGATCAAAGGCATCCGGGTAGTGCAAGAGAGCAGATCTAGGAGGAGGTCTTATATTAACCGGAATCGAAAAATAAACTTGGTTAAATCTGGTAGAAAACTGTTGTACTGTCTCCCCTGGCAATATTTTCAGCTGGTTATACTCTTCTATAATCAAGAAAGGGTTTTGGATTACCACCCAACTATTGAGGAAAACTTTGAAGAACTGCTGGAAATCTGATATGCTCGCATCAAGCAGGGTTTTGAACCAACTCTTGACTTTGCCTTGCAAAGAAAGAGCAAAAAGCCTAATACTGACATCTTCTTCATCAACTTCAAAAAGGTCAAGAAAGGACTCAAAATTAAATACATGTCTCTCAGTAGTGATGTTGTCGCGTTCACCATCAAATCTTGGTAGATATAGGTCATGATTTTTAGGGAAAGCATGGGATATAGAAGATAAAATTATAGGCTTGTATCGATCTGGAATTTTACAAGGTATAGGGGTATGTACAGAAGGTGTAGAATCAGTCTTTGTCTCTTGAGGTTCATCAGTTTGAAGATGGTCATCACAAGATTCGGGAAAAGGGTCTTGATCAACCTCAAAGGCATGCAAATATTTGGTATTCACAATCTTCAAAGTGAAGGAATCAAATACAGGCTGAGGATATTTTCTCAAATACAATATACTTTGTAAATCCTTCTTGACATTTCGGGAAACAAGAAGAAATAATTTATAACAAAGAACATAATGTCTTGGATGAAATTCCAACTTGAATACCTGATTTTTCCATATTGTCCTTTCATGTTTTTGCTGGTCAAGTTCATCTTCCAGTGGAGTCCTTGGGTCTTATCTCGAAACTGATTTAGAGTCGCTAGGTGAGTGATTTTAGCCTTGCCGTGTCTGATCGTTGTTCACCATCAACAATCAGATCTGAACTTGATTACATTTTGTTGAGGAAACTAGATGTTCAGTTCATAAACTAAACCAGAGATTGACTGAAGCAGTGTTCATCTACTACGCACTTGCAGAGCAAGAGTAGTTCGAAGGCTACCTAGCTAACTCCAGGCTCCGTCTGTAGTTTATAAAGAAAACAACAATAACAAACAAACAAACTTTTCTTCCCCAGTACAGTCGCCAATATGTTATGGACTAAATCTACCTCAGGCTGAGAAAGGCAGGTCTAGGGTAACATCAAACCACACTTAACATGGTATCTAGCCCTACCAGTTCGGGAGAGGGTTCTCTCCTTGTCAATCTCAGGAAGATATGATCAATAAAGCTTGAGATGACTGATGTAAAGACTAATTTTAGGCTAGGCATAACCTCAGAGGAGTTTGATTGAATTTAATGTTGCTTTGCTAGCTCAACTGTGAAAGGCAGATTTGGGTTCAGGGAATGGACTCAGTCTTGCAGAGGTTTCTGTGGGGCGAGGTAGGCAAATGGTTTAGTACTTTGAATTAAGTGAAATGGAGACTCTTAAGACAAGTGAGGAGTTGGATAGGGCATGAAAGTGTCATGAGTCCTCTTCAAATAGTAGAAAACATGTAAAACTAAACAAACCCTAAGGTAGAGCACTGCAATATCAATGATTTCCACCTCTATACTTGATTCATTTAGTTAAGCTGAAAAGAGATAGATGATGGCAAACATATACACATGATAACTTCAATCACAGAAGGAAAAACAATACTAAATCACCTTGCCACAATAATCCCACAAATGCTGCAAACCCTGGTCTACTCCTTTGCCAAACTACAGAGATGAATGTACAATAATGCTCAAAGCATTCATAAGAGTCCAACCTTTACAAATGACTGAAAAAGTACTAGATATAGGAAAAAAAAAACTCATGCTAGCCTTTAGGGGTTGAATTCATGAGTTTCAGAGCTGTTTCAACAAGATCTAAACTAAGAACTGAAAAATAGGCAGTGGAACAACTTGCCTCTAAAACCTTATTCATTCAGTTCAAAACCACCTATTCATGATGTATCTACCTCCATGAGTGAATTTTCAACATTTTCACATCAAATTACATCCATTTACATCAAATTACATCATGAGTTTAACCATGAGAGAGAAAAAAGTCAAACTGAGAAAAAACTAGGCGAAAAACAGAGTTTTTTTTTCGCAAAAATGGCAATTTTCTATCGTGTGCGCTGCACCACTTTCCCTATGCGTAGCGCCTTTTTGCATCCGATTTTGGAGGCCTTTCTGCGCACCAAATTTTCTCCAAGTGGACTTGTTGAAAAGGTCTGTCTATCTACTTTCTAGAACAAGTGGAATTTCTGAATTTGGTGTCCATTTTTCCCTCCAAAAGTTAATTCTCCGAACACTGCTTCCTGTGTGGTCAAAAAGGGGCACAGAGGGCATTTTTGAGGTGTTTTTGACCCTTTTGGAGGCCCAAAACTTGACAAAAATTTCTAGTAATTTTTGGGTATGCATGAGTTTTCACAAGGAATAAAAAAATGTAGAGTTTTCCTCCAGAGGAGGTCCCTATCAAAATCAAGCGCCGGGTGGCGCTACGCACCAGGCATAGAAACCTGTTTTTTCCTTCAAAATTTCAAAATTGACAAAAAGTGTGGAAAATTTCTTGAAATTTGGGATGAGTGACCTGCATCAAGTACTATGTTGGGCCAAGGAAGCTTCAACCAAGATCTTGAGCTTATCTTGCTCTTTCTTCCTCCTCAAAGTTTTCCTCAACTTGGCCTTTGATGTCCTTATCCTTGCTTTGCAAATCTTGTTTCTTGCCAAATAGTGATAGGCCATGTGCCTCAACATCTTTTTCTCCTTATTTTCTATCTCAAGCAACTTCTCCAAGTGCATGTTTGCCCTTTCTAGCCAAGAGTCCCAATCAACTTCAATCTCTTGCTCAAGCGGTGTCAACTTGACTTTCCTCCTCTTTGCTGCTTTCCAGTTTTCCCTTATGTTTTGCAGCTCCATGATTGTCTGCTAGTCTTCCAACTGCTTGTTCCTTTGATCAAGGTAGCTTATGATCCACTTAGCTCTTTCAAGGTTAAGAGCTAAGTCATGAATGTCAGCGTCTTTTTCTTTGATGACATCTTTGAGCTTTGAGCTCTGGGAGCCCAAATCAGTATCCTCATCCTAAATCAGAATGAAATCTCTCTCTTGAACTTCAAAAGGCCCCTCATCATGCAATGGTTGTTTCCCTTTATCCTGCTTTTCTGAAGAAGAAGGAAAAGCCCCTTTCACCCTGGGTGAAGATAGCATTTGCCCTTTTGGTAAGTGACAAATACTGGCACACTGATAGTTTGAGTCTCATGCACTTCTTGTTGATTTGAAGGGCCTCCTACCTCATGAAATACTGATGGGGTCACTTGAGGGCTTTTGAAATCCTCATGTGAGATGAAATCATCCCATGAAATATTCAGCAAACTCAGCTGATGCAAAAAAACAATCTTGATCAGTGCAAAGTGATAAATTCTATTGTACTGTTGATGATGAGGTTTCCTTTGCACCAATGTGGTCATTTTGTCAATATTTCTGCAAATAAAATAGGGGAGGTTCATCATCCTCACTCTAGTGAAATGAATCAATAATCTGAAATAATAAGTGTGCAAGCGAGAAAATGTCCCCTCACAGCTGAAGTATTTGATAATGAGCTTCATGAATGGAGCATATGTATCCTGTAGGTATCTGAAAGGGAAGACCCTACTGATTTGCTTCTGATAGCTAGCCTTGATATAAGGCTCATAATTCTCTTTGTCCACCAGTTGTCCTTTGTTCCACTGTTCACCCACATTAGGAATACTTGTTGCTTCAGCTATAGTTTCAGGTGTCAATGTGAAGGTAACACCTGCTAAATTGACCTGGCCATTGTGAAGATGAAGGACAAAATGTCTAGCAAGCTCATGGTGGTATTTCACTCCTTCCACCATCTCACAAAACTGATATCAAGACTTATGTTTGAAACATGATACTGCAAAAGGATAAGCCAATAGCTCTGTGAGTGTAGTGGGCTCCTCCCAGATGTGTTTTCCTCCCTTATGTGGTTTTGTTGGTGCATGAATTTCTTGGGAGGAATCACTTACAGTTTCCTCATCCCTTTCATAAGCTGAATCTGTTTCCATATTGGCCACTGTTTGGTGTGAAATGATGAATATGAAGAGATTTTAAATCAATAATAGGTGTTTGCTATTTAATGAATGAGATTGATGAAGGGGACAGTGAATGAGGGATTTTGATGCTGGTTGTAGGGTTTTTGGGAAGTGATAGGGTTTAGGAATGTAGATTAGGGTTTGGGAATACTGGGAATTTGTTATTAGGGTTTAGGGTTTTGGGGATGGGGGGGCAGGATGAGTGGAAATGAGAGAGGGAAGGGAAATGAAATGAGTGAAGTGTAGTGGAGAGGGATGGTGTAAATGATGTAGGGGAACAAATAGAAACAATGACAAATCACAAACCCCAGATAGTTTTTTGTAATATGACTGTGCAACAAACTAGGGTTTGAATTTGCACCTATCTAAACACCATCAAGGAGGAGAAAATCTCTTGCAAGGGCAAAGTGGAATGTTTCACTTACTTGTGGAATGAAGCTTGCAAGATTTTGGAGGTTGGCAAGATTGATTGGATGAGATTTGGGCTTGGACGGCAGGTGTGCCACACCCAGACACAGGTGCACCGTTCCTGTTGAAGTTTTAATGCAAACTCTGTGCTCTGTGCACCCGTGCCTCAACCCAGGTGCACCGCTCCATGAAGCTTGGCACAATTTTGCTGCAATTTCTCCTATTGCTCACCAAATCGCGATTTTGCTTTGTTTTCTCACTCTTTGGCACAAAAATGAAGTCTTCAATACAAATACACTTTATACCCATTTGACTTTAATTTTTATTACAAGAAACCCACTTTTCTAATGTTTGCTTTTCACTTTGTTTTTCAAAAACTCTCTTTTGGCAGTTTGAATTTTGATGGACTAATGCTTTGAATTTCTTGTCTCTTCTACAGGAGTTGGAGTGCAGGAGCTTGGCAAGGTGACCAAGGCTGCATTTCTGGACTTATTACATATAGGAAGTGTTATCACTTAAGAATTCTAATGCCAAAATTTCTCACATTAGTTTGATGGTAAAGGTCGGTGCTAGTCTAAGTTTTATTTTTGTTTTCCTTAGAGTCTGAGTCTTAGGAGTCTTGAGTCAACTATGCATTCTCATTCATCACCAGTCTCATAGCCATGTGTCAGTTTTGTTCAAAAGTTACTATGTGCCACAAAGCCCTTTAGGTGATTTATTAGAGCATGTAGTCATTTTGAAGTGTTTTGGCAGCGCATAAATCCTTTTAGAAGTTTTGTAGCGCAAAATGTCTTAGGTGATTTCGTAGCGCATAATTCAAAATTTACACTGACTGCACTACGAAATCGGAGATTCGTGCAATCCGCAACGAATCTTTCCTAACTGTCAAATCTGTCAAGTTCAGTTATGGTCGCATTATTCCCTGTCAGCTTATACACTCCACATATCATGTCTAACCGCTTATCTCCATCATTACAGCCGCTAGGTACATTGGTACACATGGATTGCAAATTTCAAGAGAAGCCAGGTATTCACAGTCTTAATGATGATTGTATTCGTTGCATGAGGAACAAGTCTGCAAGTTTTCAATTTGAATGCATTGTTATCAAGCGAGGCAGTTATCAAGCAAGGCAGTTATCAAGCAAGGCAGTTACAAAGTGAGGCATCCATTCAAGCGAGGCAGAGTTTGAAGTTTGAGCAGCACTAGCACTTCAAACCTCCATTACGCTGAAGTCTCATGGAGGGATCAGCAGAAAGAAAAGACCACAGATCAGGCAGGTGCTTAAGAAATGAACCTGAAGGTGTAGACATTATCTTGAAACACAAAGAAGTTGAGCGTGCATTCAAGCAGGTTAGATGTTGGAATTTTTGTGAGAAACTACAGGGAGGTCATGCAAAAACCACCAAGGAATTTTCTTTGAATTTCACAGGGCTGAATTCAAAGGTTGGGATGCTCGAATTGCAAGTTTCACCAGAGGTAATATCCACAATTACTGAGATTCCAAGGGGACAAGAAACTTGGTTTAAGAATTTCAAATTTGATATGACTCCCTGCAAGGAGTTTCTGAAGCCAGAATACATTGACTTAGATTTAAACAAGTCTGTGCCTAGAAATTATATCAAAGACTCATATGCCAATCTGATTACTTGTATACAAAGGTACCTTACCTGTGAAGGGAGATATAATAAGGTGTATTCATACCATTTCAAGCTTCTGCTACATTTTACAGGAAATATATCCATTGATTTACCTTTTTACTTATTTCGTAGCTTAAGCAAAATGTGTGATAAGGTGCAGCTAAGAAAAGAAGCCTGTGAGACTTCATTGTTTCACCACGGTTTAATTAAGTTGATTGTTCTGCATGAACTCCAGAGAGTAGGTAGGGACTGGCCCACATTCATATTCATGTCTGGTTTCAAGAACGAGACCGGACTCAGTCCTCAAGCTGCAAAAGATCTTCCAACAACAACTGGCCATCAGGCAGAAACAAGATCCAGGAGGTTTTCAAAGTTGAAGGCTAGGAAACAAGTAAGAGAATTCACCAAGCCACTGACTATCCAGGATACACCCCAACAGTCTCTTAAAGAGAAAGCTCAGGTCAAAGAAGCTGCACATGAATCAAGCACAGGTGAAAGAGTTCAAAGAAGAAGGACTAGGAGCCAGGCAGCTAAAGAGAAAGGCAAATCAGTGATTATTGAAGAAAGCCCTGTTTCAAAGGGAGACTTAAATGACTTATTGCAAGCCATTGACATTGAAGAATCTCCACTAGTTCAAGTAGATTTGATAGAGTCAGGAAAAGACAAGGCTAAGAGAGTCAAAGCCTCGAAAAAACTCAAGTTTGATGATCAGGTTGATCAATTTGTCTTTAAGCCCAGGAGACCCATAACGAGGAAGTTTAAACAAATATAGGAGGTACTGCCAAGAGCAGATGAAACAGGGGAGGTGACACAACCTCATGAAAGAAAGGATAAAGGCAAAGCAGTTACCATTCAAAAAGAAGATAGTGTGGAAGACTTGAAAAGGAGATTGGAATTGACCAACTTTGAAATTGCTAGACTGAAGAAAGCTGCCAGGAAATTTGCAATCAAGGAGGCTTATTTTAACCAAATGCAAGCTCGGTGGGAGGACAAAACATTTCAAATACCAGAGGTGGTTGATTTTAATGTTCAATTCCGTAGCTGGACTGTCCCTGCGATAAAGGAAGCACAATTTATCAGAAAGGTCAATACAAACTTGAGATCTAGGATCAAAGTCATGAAGAAACAAATTGAAGACTTAAAGATACAGTTAAGCCAACAGAAAGAATTCCCTTAAGGCAGTCACACATCAAGTAAGGTTTTGTTTCAAATTTTGATGGTTTTCCTTGTTATAATCCTTCTTGAAGAATCATACCTTTCCATTCAGTTTTAAAAAAGATTTGGAGCAATTGAAAGGGATGTTTAAATATCAAGAGGCTCAAAATGGCAAAATTTTGGTTGAAACTGTGTTTTTTGGAATTACACAACAGTTTCGTAGCGCGCTACGAAACTGCTGAAGATGATGACTAACGCACAGCAGTTTCGTAGCGCGCTACGAAACTGCTGAAGCTACATAATCTAAACTCAGTCAACTGATTTTGAAATACAAAGGGAAGTTTTTTGAAAAGGGAATATCTTCAAGGGATCATCTAAAGATATCAACTTTCAACAAGGTCAAGACAGGTGGAGGAAACATATATTCGAATCCAACTCTAAACTTTTTGTCATAAAGTGATTACATTTACTACAGTCCAAGATATGTCAGACAGCTTGGAGGAGCTTTTGTCTTCACACATGGAAGAGGTTGACAGCACATCAAGGACGTGGCATTCTGATATATTTTGTATAATCAAAGATGAAGGGCATGGTTCATTGGATTCGAACATCTTTGAGGAAAACCAAAGGCCGATAAACAGGGGTAGTTTCCTATTTTTCAGGGGCAATGGAGAAGATGTGACATTGAGGACCAAGATGGAGCTTTGAACATCCACCACAGCCAAACTAAAAAAGACCACTTGTCAAAGGACGAGAATGATTGTAATTAAGGCTATTATTAGCATAATATGGAGTTAGACTCCTATTTGATTTAGATCTCTAGAAAGTCTAGTAGAAGTTTGTTACATTTAATGGGCAATTAAATTTTGAATAGGTGTCATTAGAAGTAGATTTCGAGTTCCCCTCATGCTTGAGGAGGAATCTCAGTTAGGTTGAAGAGCTCTATATATAGAAGAAAGAACAATGTAAAGAGGGTCGGAAATTTATAAGTAAAAGCTCCGATATTTAGCTTATGTGAAAACTCTAGTTTTTTTTGGTAATACAGTACTGGCTTATGCTTCTCAAGAATCATAAAGAGTTCAATGTAATGAGTTTCTTTTGTTGTCTTTTCATGTTATCTACAGTGTTATGAGTATCTGATTACTTAGAAATCGCTTACAGTGCTCTAATTTCCTTCATATACTCATAAACTGCCTTCTATGTGTTTGTTGTGTTGAAATCTGAATGCCTTGAATTCTATGCAAAGCCAACCCTGCTGCTAATACTGAATCATATATGACTCCATAAGCCCAATGGATACTTGTTAGTTATGTTTCCACCATTTTCATTTCTTAGTTGTTTCACAGGAGTTAGCCATCTTGATTATAATCAAAAACCTTTAATCCTTTGAGAGAGCCCTCTCAGGTTGGGGAGGCTACACCTTAGCCTAAAGTAGGTTTGCAAAAGTTACTTGAAGTCTTCATGGTCTGCAACCTTCCAGGGCCTGCTTTTGAGATAACATGAAGAATAAAATTACATGAAATTTTATACATAAAACAATAAAAACTCAATTTTTCCTCAAAATAGGGTTTTGAGGAAAAATCAATCACTGAGCATGTGATTATTGAAATTTTTGATGCTGAGACTTTATTTGACCTCCTCATATGCCTGTTGACCATTATTGAAATTTTACAAGACTTTGATGACAAACCCTAAACCTAACGAGACCTAAAAACCATAAAATGGCTTTTGCAAATGGAATGAAATAAAAATGAAAGCGAATGATCTGTACATGTGAAAATAGTCCAGCATATGACAAGCATGAGGGAAATTGACAAAGAACCACTACTATCAGATGATCCATGACCTAATGGAGTGTAGCTGATCAGATGAGACACCTAATACGCATGCAAAAAGAGAAATTTGATCACTAATGGAGGGATGAAGATACCGACACTATTATTGGCTCCAATGGGATGGTAGCTCCTTGAAGGTGCCAAGAACTATAGATCTCTGGAAAGCAGACAGTGCCTCTTCCATTGGGCAATGGAGTCAATAATTTCCGCAAACTAAAACCAATATGTTGACTCAAAACTAAATCAACTATAAAGACTGAAAACTGACTCGAAATAGACCCAAACTAACTTGAAATTGACTCAATACTAAAACACAACTGGCAATCTGGAAAATATACTCAAAATGGAGCTTATTCAATACAACCTACTCTAGCTGTTCCATTCATCACCTGATCAAGTGAAGTGAAACAACCAATGCAACCAAGTAAGTATTCCAGCTGCTATTTGAATTCTCCACAAGTGCTTTCTTATGAACAACAAGAGAGAACTACTGAAAGGAAACTCCCATGAAAACTTGTAAATAGATCCGTTGAATAATATGGATTCTCTATTCATCTCCAAAAACACTGCATAAGGATCTTGAAATTCATGCACACTAAGACTGAGCTCATCCAATGGATTACTTTTCTTCTCCTCATACCATGAATGCAAACTTTCATCTGAGCATTATGATGAGACTCCTGCTGAAAATGACAAAGAAACCAGCTGCTAGATCAAGTTTGTATCAGTACATGTTTCAAGCTCACAAGTAGCTGATGGAGAAGGACTTCGGCTGCAGACATCATCCAACATATCAGCTATTGGATCATGAAAAACTTGAAAAGACTGCTGCAACACATTTTCTATTGGTTCTGATGAGATTGCATGATTTTCTACAGTTTGCCCATCCTTTATTGAAAATGTACTATGCAAATTTTCCTTCAAAAACTGAAATGATTCAAAACAGAATGGTACGGAATCATCTTGCACCATTTGATCATATGTTCCAACTTCCAAATCTTCATCTGCAACTTGACAACCAATGGCATTCGGAGGCTGCAATTCTGGATATGAAAAGTCTTGAGCAAGGTTTTCATTGCCCTTAAGATGGTCCAGATAAAGACTTGTTGACGATTGACTTTTGATTGCATGAAAGTTGTCTCTGATGAACTGAAATGAAGCAAAATAAAAAGGCAAAGAGCCTTCACTTCAAAATTTTCTACACTTTCCCCTCATTTCCATGTCTGATATGCAACGGCTGATCGCTGTATTCGAACTGCTGAAAGTGAACTTCCTTCTCCCACAAACTAGCTGCTGATTTGTCTACAAGAGTAGCTTCTATTTGGAGAACATAATCATCATCATCATCACACTGATCAAACTTAGGAAAATCATCAGTAAAAGACCCATCATCAAGCATATATGTCATATCAACAGATCTCTCTTCTCTAAGATGATTTATAAAACAATCATTATCAGATCTATGACAACTGGGATAAGAAAGAAAATATTTTGGATCAACCACGTGTTCTTCTTCAATCAGCGAGCCATGGTCTTGAACTTCATACTCTTTCCTTGTAGCGACCTTTTGCATCATCTCTTCTACTGCACTTACCAAAATGTCAAGCTTTACCTCTAAAGATGTTGATTCCTCTGGATCTATGTTCTTCATCTCTTCTTCCTTCAGCTTTGCCCTTCTGATCAACAGATTAGCCTCTACATCTACTGCATTGTTCAACATCTCTTCAAGTGTTGCAAGGTTCCTTTCACTCAGCTGAAACTCCATTTCCAGATCAAAGGAATCCGGGTAGTGCAAGAGAGCGGATCCAGGAGGAGGTCTTATATTAAACGCCATTGAAAAATAAACTTGGTTAAATCTGGCAGAAAACTGTTGTAGTGTCTCCCCTGGAAATCTTTTTATCTGGTTATACTCTTCTATAATCAAGAAAGGATTTTGTCTTACCACCCACCTGTCGAGGAAAACTTTGACAAACTGCTGGAAATATGAGATGCTCACATCAGGCAGGGTTTTGAACCAACTCTTGACTTTTCCTTGGAAATAAAGAGCAAAATGCCTAATACTGACATCTTCTTCATCAACTTCAAAAAGGTCAAGAAAGGACTCAAAATTCAATACATGTCTCTTAGTAGTGATGTTGTCGCGTTCACCATCAAATCTTGGTAGATATAGGTCATGATTTTTAGGGAAAGCATGAGATATAGGAGGTAAAATGAGAGGCTTGTATCGATCTGGAATTTTACAAGGTATAGGTGTATGTACAAAAGGTGTAGAATTAGTCTTGGTCTCTTGAGGTTCATCAGTTTGAAGATGGTCATCACAAGATTAGGGAAAAGGGTCTTGATCAAGCTCAAAGGCATGCAAATCTTTGGTATTCACAATCTTCAAAGGGAAGGAATCAAATGTAGGCTGAAGATATTTTCTCAAATACAATATACTTTGTAAATCATTCTTAACATTCTCGGGAAATGAGAAGAAATAATTTATAACAAATAACATAATGTCTTCGATGAAATTCCAACTTGAATACCCGATTTTTCCATATTGTCCTTTCATGTTTTTGCTGGTCAGGTTCATCCTCCAGTAGAGTCCTTGGGTCTGATCTCGAAACCGATTTAGATTCGCCAGATGAATGATTTCAGCCTTGCTGTGTCTGGTTGTTGTTCACCATCAACAATCAGATGTGAACTTGATTACATTTTGCTAAGGAAACTAGATGTTCAGTTTATAAACTAAACTGGAGATTGACTGAAGCAGGATTCATCTACTATGCACTTGCAGAGCAAGAGCAGTTCGAAGGCTACCAGGCTAACTTCAGGTTTTGTCTATAGTTTATAAAGCAAACAAAAATAACAAACAAACAAATTTTTCTTCCCTAGTATGGTTGCCAATATGTTACGGCCTAAGTCTACCTCAGGCTGAGAAAGGCAGGTCTAGGGTAACATCAAACCACGCTTAACCTGGTAGCTAGCCATACTAGGTCGGGAGAGGGCTCTCTCCTTGTCAATATCAGGAAGATATGATCAATAAAGCTTGATATGATTGATGTAGAGACTAATTTTAGGCTAGGTATATGCTCAGAGGAGTCTGATTGAATTTAATGTTGGTTTGCTGGGTCAACTGTGAAAGACAGATTTGGGTCCAGGGAATGGACTCAGTCTTGCAGAGGTTTCTATGGGGTGAGGTAGGCAAATGGTTTAGTACTTTGAATTAAGTGAAATGGAGAGTCTCAAGACTGGTGAGGAGTTGGAGAGGGCATGAAAGTGTCATGAGTCCTCTTCAAACAGTAGAAAACATGTAAAACTGAACAAACCCTAAGGTAGAGCACTGCAATATCAATGATTTCCACCTTTATACTTGATTCATTTAGTTAAGCTAAAAAGAGAGAGATGATGGCATCCATAAACACATGATAACTTGAATCACGGAAGGAAAAACAATACTAAATCACCTTGCCACAAGAATCCCATAAAATGCTAGAAACCCTGGTCTATTCCTTTGCCAAACTGTAGAGATGAATGTACAATAATGCTCAAAGCATTCACAAGAGTCCAACCTTTACAAATGACCGAAAAAGTACTAGATATAGGAACCAAAAAACTCATGCTAGCCTTCAGGGGTCGAATTCATGAGTTTAGGAGCTATTTCAACAATATCTAAACTAAGAACTGAAAAGTAGGCAGTGGAACAGTTTGCTTCTAAAACCTAGGAAACTGATTCATTCAGTTCAAAACCACCTATTCATGATGTATCTACCTCCATGCGTGAATTTTCAAAATTTTTACATCAAATTCCATCCATTTACATCAAATTACATCATGAGTTTGACCATGAGAGAGAAAAAAGTCAAACTGAGAAAAAACTAGGCGAAAAACAGAGTTTTTTGGCAAAAATGGTAATTTTCCATCCTCTGCGCCGTGCCACTTTCCCTGTGCATAGCGCCTTTTTACAGCGGATTTTGGAGGCCTTCCTGTTCACCAAATTTTCTCCAAGTGGGCTTATTGAAAAGGTATATCTGTCTACTTTCCAGAACAGGTAGAATTTCTGAATTTGGTGTCCATTTTTCCCTCCAAAAGTCAGTTCTACCAACACTTCTTCCTGTGTGGTCAAAAAGGGGTAGAGAGGGCATTTTTTAGGTGTTTTTGACCCTTTTGGAGGTCCAAAACTTGACAAAAATTTCTTTTAATTTCTAGGTATGCATGATTTTTCGCAAGGAATCCAAAATTGTAGAGTTTTCCTCCAGAGGAGGTCCCTATCAAAAGTGAGTGCCAGGTCACGCTATGCACCAGGCAGAGAAACCTATTTTTTCCTCCAAAATTTCAAAATTGACAAAAAGCGTGCCAAATTTCTTGAAATTTGGGATGAGTGACTTGCCTCAAGTACTATGTTGGGCCAAGGAAGCCTCAACCAAGATCTTGAGCTTATCTTGCTCTTTCTTCCTCCTTAAAGTTTTCCTCAACTTGGCCTTTAAGGTCCTTATGCTTGCTTTGCAAATCTTGTTTCTTGCCAAAGAGTGATAGGCCATGTGCCTCAACATCTTTTTCTCCTTATTTGCTTTCTCAAGCGGCTTCTCCAAGTGCATGTTTTCCCTTTCTAGCCAAGATTCCCGAACAACTTCAATCTCTTGCTCAAGCGGTGTCAACTTGACTTTCCTCCTCTTTGCTGCTTTCCGGGTTTCCCTTATGTTTTGCAGCTCCATGATTGTCTGTTGGTCTTCCAACTGCTTGTTCCTTTGCTCAAGGTAGTTTATGATCCACTTAGCTCTTTCAAGGTTAAGAGCTAAGTCATGAATGTTAGTTTCTTGTTCTTTGATGACCTCCTTGAGCTTTGAGCTTTGGGAGCCCAAATCAGTATCCTCATCCTGAATCAAAATGAAATCACTCTCTTGACCTTCAGAATGCCCCTCATCATGCAATGGTTGTTTCCCTTTATCTTGCTTTGCTGAAGAAGAAGGAAAAGCCCCTTTCACCCTAGGTGAAGATAACATTTGTCTATGGTTTGATGAATGAAATAAGACCCCTTCCACCCTGAGTGGAGATAGTACTCGTTTAGCTGCTTCAAATAATCTCCTTGTGCCCTTTTGGTAAGTAACAAATACTGGCACACTAATAGTTGGAGTCTCATGCACTTATTGTTGATTTGAAGGCCCTCCTGCCTCATGAAATATTGATGGGGTCACTTGAGGGCTTTTGAAATCCTCATGTGAGATGAAATCATCCCATGAAATATTCAGCAAACTTAGTTAATGCAAAACAACAATCTTGATCAGTGCAAAGTGATAAATTCTATTGTGTTGATGAGGAGGTTTCCTTTGCACCAATGTGGTCATTTTCTCAATATTTCTGCAACTAAAATATGGGAGGTTCATCATCCTCACTCTAGTGAAATGCATCAATAATCTGACATGATAAGTGTACAAGCAAGAAAATCTCCCCTCACAGTTGAAGTATTTGATAATGAGCTTCATGAGTGGAGCATATGTATCTTCTAGGTATCTGAAAGGGAAGACCCTACTGATTTGCTTCTGATAGCTAGCCTTGATAAAAGGCTCATAATGCTCTTTTTCCACCAGCTGTCCTTTGTTCCACTGTTCACCCACATTAGGAATACCTATCGCTTCAGCTATAGTTTCAGGTGTCCAAGTGAAGGTAACACCTGCTAAATTGACCTGGCAATTGTGAAGATGAAGGACAAAAAGTCTAGCAAGCTCATGGTGGTATTTCACTCTTTCCACCATCTCACAAAACTGATAGCAAGACTGATGTTTGAAACATGCTACTGCAAGAGGACAAGCCAATAGCTCTGTGAGTGTAGTGGGCTCCTCCCGGATGTGTTTTCCTCCCTTGTGTGGTTTTCTTGGTGCATGAATTTCTTGGGAGGAATCACTTACAGTTTCCTCATCCCTTTCATAAGCTAAATCTGTTTCCATATTTGCCACTGTTTGGTGTGAAATGATGAGTATGAAGAGATTTTAAATCAAGAATAGGTGTTTTCTGTTTAATGAATGGGATTGATGAGGGGGACAGTGAATGAGGGATTTTGATGCTGGTTGTAGGGTTTTTGGGAAGTGATAGGGTTTAGGAATGCAGATTAGGGTTTGGGAATAGTGGGAATTTGTTATTAGGGTTTAGGGTTTTGGGGATAGGGGGTAGGAGGAGTGGAAATGAGAGAGGGAAGGGAAATGAAATGAGTGAAGTGTAGTGGAGAGAGATGGTGTAAATGATGAAAGGGAACAAACAACAACAATGAAAAATCACAAACCCTAGACAATTTTTTGCAATATGACTGTGTAGCAAACTAGGTTTTGAATTTGCACCTATCTAAACATCATCAAGGAGGAGAAAATTTCTTGCAAGGGCAAAGTGGAATGTTTCACTTACTTGTGGAATGAAGCTTGCAAGATTTTGGAGGTTGGCAAGATTGATTGGATGAAATTTGGGCTTGGAGGGTAGGTGCATCGCTCCCGTTGAAGTTTCAGTGCAAACTCTGCGCTCTATGCAATGCGCCGACTAAGTGCGCCATGCCAGGAAGCTTGGCACAATTTTGCTGCAATTTCTCCTTTTTCTCACCAAATCACAATTTTGCTTTGTTTTCTCACTCTTTGGCACAAAAATGAAGTCTTCAATACAAATACACTTTATACCCATTTGACTTTAATTTTTATTTAAAAGAAACCCACTTTTCTAATGTTTTCTTTTGACTTTTGATGGACTAATGCTTTGAATTTCTTGTCTCTTTTGCAGGAGCTGGAGTGCAGGAGCTTGGCAAGGTGACCAGGGCTGCATTTCCGGACTTATTACATATAGGAAGAATAAAATTACATGAAATTTTATACATAAAACAATAAAGACTCTGTTTTTCCTCAAAACATGGTTTTGAGGAAGAATCAATCACTGAGCATGTGATTATTGAAATTTTTGATGCTGAGACTTTATTTTACCTCCTCATGTGCCTGCTGACCATTATTGAGCTTTTACAAGACTTTGATGACAAAACCTAAACCTAATGGGACTTAAAAACCCTAAAATGACTTTTTCAAATGCAATGAAATAAAAATGACAATGAATGATCTGTACATGTGAAAATAGGCCAGCAAATGAAAAGCATGAGGGAAATTGACAATGAACCACTACCATCAGATGATCCATGACTTAATGGAGTGTAGCTGATCGGATGAGACACCTAATATGCATGCAAAAAGAGAAATTTGATCATTGATGGAGGGATGAAGATACCGACACTAACATTGGCTCTAATCAGGATGGTAGCTCCTTGGAGGTGCCAAGAACTGCAGATCTCTGGAAAGCAGACAGTGCGTCTTCCATTGGGCAATGGAGTCAATAATTTCCATAAACTAAAACCAATATGTTGACTCAAAAGTAAACCAACTATAAATACTGAAAACTGACTCGAAACAGACCCAAACTGGCTTGAAATTGACTCAATACTAAAACACAACTGACAATCTGGAAAATATGCTCAAAATGGAGCTTATTCAATACAACCTACTCTAGCTGTTCCATTCATCACTTGATCAAGTGAAGTGAAACAACCAATGCAACCAAGTAAGTATTACAGCTGCTGTTTGAATTCTCCGCAAGTGCTTGCTTATTAACAACAAGAGAGAACTATTGAAAGGAAACTCCTATGAAAACTTGTAAACAAATCCGTTGAATAACATGGATTCTCTATCCGCCTCCAAAAACACTGCATAAGGATCTTGAAATTCATGCACACTAAGACTGAGCTCATCCAATGGATTACTTTTCTTCTCCTCATACCATGAATGAAAACTTTCATCTGAGCATTATGACGAGACTCCTGCTGAAAATAACAAAGAAACCGATTGCCAGATCAAGTTTGTATCAGTACATGTTTCAAGCTCACAGGTAGTTAATGGAGAAGGACTTCGACTGCAGACATCATCCAACACATTAGCTACTGGATCATGAAAAACTTGAAAAGACTACTGCAACCCATTTTGTATTGGTTCCTATGAGATTGCATGATTTTCTACAGTCTGCCCATCCTTTATTGAAAATGTACTATGCAAATTTTCCTTCAAAAACTGAAATGATTCAAAACAAAATGGTACAGAATCATCTTGCACCATTTGATCATATGTTCCAGCTTCCAAGTCTTCATCTGCAACCTGACAATCAATGGCATTCGGAGGTTGCAATTCTCGATGAAAAGTCTTGAACAAGGTTTTCATTGCCCTTAAGATGGTCCAGATCAAGACTTGTTGAAAATTGACTTCTGATTGCATCAAAGTTGTCTCTGATGAACTGAAACGAAGCAAAACAAAAAGGCAAAGATCCTTCACTTCAAAATTTTCTGCACTTTCCTCCTCATTTCCATGGCTGATATGCAATGACTGATCACTGTATTCGAACTGCTGAAAGTGAACTTCCTCCTCCCACAAACTAGCTGCTGATTTGTCTGCAAGAGTAGCTTCTGTTTGGAGAACATAATCATCATCATCATCATACTGATCAAACTTATGCAAATCGTTAGTAAAAAACACATCATCAAGCATACATGTCATATCAACAGATCTCTCTTCTCTAAGATGCTCTATAAAACAATCATTATCAGATCTAGGACAACTGGGATAAGAAAGAAAATATCTTGGATCAGCCACGTGTTCTTCTTCAATCAGCGAGCCATGGTCTTGAACTTCATACTCTTTCCTTGTAGTGACCTTTTGCATCATCTCTTCTATTGCACTTACCAAAATGTCAAGCTTTACCTCTAAAGATGTCGATTCCTCTGGATCTATGTTCTTCATCTCTTATTCCTTTAGCTTTGCCCTTCTGATCAGTAGATTAGCCTCTACTGGATCATGAAAAACTTGAAAATACTACTGCAACCCATTTTCTATTGGTTCCGATGAGATTGCATGATTTTCTACAGTCTGCCCATTCTTTATTGAAAATGTACTATGTAAATTTTCCTTCAAAAACTGAAATGATTCAAAACAAAATGGTACAGAATCATCTTGCACCATTTGATCATATGTTCCAACTTCCAAGTCTTCATCTGCAACCTGACAATCAATGGCATTCAGATGCTGCAATTCTGGATGAAAAGTCTTGAACAAGGTTTTCATTGCCCTCAAGATGGTCCAGATCAAGACTTGTTGATGATTGACTTCGGATTGCATGAAAGTTGTCTCTAATGAATTGAAACGAAGCAAAACAAAAAGGCAAAGATCCTTCACTTACTTCAAAATTTTCTGCATTTTCCTTCTCATTTCCATGGCTGATATACAACGACTGATCGTTGTATTCGAACTACTGAAAGTGAACTTCCTCCTCCCACAAACTAGCTACTGATTTGTCTACAAGAGTAGCTTTTGTTTGGAGAACATAATCATCATCATCATCATACTGATCAAACTTAGGAAAATCGTTAGTAAAAACACATCATCAAGCATACATGTCATATCAACAGATCTCTTTTCTCTAAGATGATCTATAAAACAATCATTATCAGATCTATGACAATTGGGATAAGAAAGAAAATATTTTGGATCAGCCACGTGTTCTTCTTCAATCAGCGAGCCATGGTCTTGAACTTCATACTCTTTCCTTGTAGTGACCTTTTGCATCATCTCTTCTACTACACTTACCAAAATGTCAAGCTTTACCTCTAAAGATGTCTATTCCTCTGGATCTATGTTCTTCATCTCTTCTTCCTTCAACTTTTCCCTTCTGATTAGTAGATTAGCCTCTACATCTATTGCACTGTTAAGCATCTCTTCAAGTGTTGCAAGGTTCCTTTCCCTCAGCTGAAACTCCATTTCCGGATCAAAGGCATCCAAGTAGTGCAAGAGAGTGGATCTAGGGGGAGGTCTTATATTAATCGGAATCGAAAAATAAACTTGGTTAAATCTGGCAGAAAGCTGTTGTACTGTCTCCCCTGGTAATCTTTTCAACTGGTTACACTATTCTATAATCAAGAAAGGGTTTTTTCTTACCACCCACCTGTCGAGGAAAACTTTGACGAAATGCTGGAAATCTGAGATGCTCGCATTAGGCAGGGTTTTGAACCAACTCTTGACTTTGCCTTGCAAAGAAAGAGCAAAAATCCTAATACTGACATCTTCTTCATCAACTTCAAAAAGGTCAAGAAATGATTCAAAATTCAATACATGTCTCTCAGTAGTGATGTTGTCGCATTCACCATCAAATCTTGGTAGATATAGGTCATGATTTTTAGGGAAAGCATGGGATATAGGAGGTAAAATTAGAGGCTTGTATCGATCTGGAATTTTACAAGGTATAGGGGTATGTACAGAAGGTGTAGAACCACTCTTGGTCTCTTGAGGTTCATCAATTTGAAGATGGTCATCACAAGATTCGGGAAAAGTGTCTTGATCAAGCTCAAATACATGCAAATCTTTGGTATTCACAATCTTCAAAGGGAAGGAATCAAATGCAGGCTGAGGATCTTTTCTCAAATACAATATACTTTGTAAAGCCTTCTTGACATTCTGAGGAAACGAGAAGAAATAATTTAGAACAAAGAACATAATGTCTTGGATGAAATTCCAACTTGAATACTTGATTTTTCCATATTGTCCTTTCATGTTTTTGCTAGTCAGGTTCATCCTCCAGTGCAGTCCTTGGATCTGATCTCGAAACTGATTTAGAGTCGCCAGGTGAATGATTTTAGCATTGCTGTGTCTGATAGTTTTTCACCATCAACAATCAAATCTGAACTTGATTACATTTTGTTGAGGAAACTAGATGTTCAGTTCATAAACTAAACTGAAGATTGACTGAAGTAGCGTTCATATACTATGCACTTGCAGAGCAAGCGCAGTTCGAAGGCTACCTGGCTAACTTTAGGCTCCGTTTTTACTTTAGAAAGCAAACAACAATAACAAGCTAACAAAATTGTCTTCCCCAGTACATTCACCAATATGTTATGGCCTAAATCTACCTCAGGCTGAGAAAGACAGGTCTAGGGTAACATCAAACCACGCTTAACTTGGTAGCTAGCCCTACTAGGTCGGGAGAGGGCTCTCTCCTTGCTAATCTCAAGAAGGTATGATCAATAAAGCTTGATATGACTGATGTAAAGACTAATTTTAGGCTAGGTATATGCTCAAAGGAGTTTTATTGAATTTAATGTTGGTTTGCTCGCTCAACTGTGAAAGGTAGATTTGGGTCCAGGGAATTCTGTGGGGCGAGGTAGGAAAATGGTTTAGTACTTTGAATTAAGTGAAATGGAGAGTCTTAAGACAAGTGAGGAGTTGGAGAGGGCATGAAAGTATCATGAGTCCTCTTCAAACAGTAGAAAACATGTAAAACTAAACAAACCCTAAGGTAGAGCACTGCAATATCAATGATTTCCACCTTTATACTTGATTCATTTAGTTAAGTTGAAAAGAGGGAGATGATGGCACACATAAACACATGATAACTTGAATCACAGAAGCAAAAACAATACTAAATCACCTTGCCACAAGAATCCCATAAAATGCTACAAACCCTGGTCTAATCCTTTACCAAACTGTAGAGATGAATGTACAATAATGCTCAAATCATTCACAAGAGTCCAACCTTTACAAATGACTAAAAAAGTACTAGATATAGGCAACAAAAAAATCATGCTAGCCTTTAGGGGTCGAATTCATGAGTTTAGGAGCTGTTTCAACAATATCTAAACTAAGAACTGAAAAGTAGGCAGTGGAACAACTTGCCTCTAAAACCTAGGAAACTGATTCATTCAGTTCAAAACCACCTATTCATGATGTATCTACCTCCATACATGAATCTTCAATGTTTTTACATCAAATTCCATCTATTTACATCAAATTACATCATGAGTTTGACCATGAGAGAGAAAAAAGTCAAACTGAGAAAAAATTAGGCGAAAAACAGAGTTTTTTGCCAAAAATGGCAATTTTCCATCCTGTGTGCCACGTCATTTTTCCTGTGCATAGCGCCATTTTGCAACTGATTTTGGAGGCCTTCCTGTGCACCAAATTTGCTCCAAGTGGGCTTGTTGAAAATTTCTGTCTGTATAATTTCCAGAACAGGTTGAATTTCTGAATTTGGTGTCCATTTGCCCCTCCAAAAGTCAGTTCTCCAAACACTGCTTCCTATGTGGTAAAAAAGGGGCAGAGAGGGCATTTTTGAGGTGTTTTTGACCCTTTTGGAGGCCCAAAACTTGACAAAACTTTGTAGTAATTTCTGGGTATACACGATTTTTCACAAAGAATCCAAAAATGTAGAGTTTTCCTCCAGAGGAGGTCCCTAGCAAAAGTGAGCGCCGGGTGGCGCTACACACCAGGCAAAAAAACCTGTTTTTTCCTTCAAAATTTCAAAATTGACAAAAAGTGTGCCAAATTTCTTGAAATTTGGGATGAGTGACTTGCATCAAGTACTATGTTGGGCCAAGGAAGCGTCAGCCAAGATCTTGAGCTTATCTTTCTCTTTATTCCTCCTCAAAGTTTTCCTCAACTTGGCTTTTAAGGTCCTTATCCTTGCTTTGCAAATCTTGTTTCTTGCCAAATAGTGATAGGCCATGTGCCTCAACATATTTTTCTCCTTATTTTCTTTCTCAAGCAGCTTCTCCAAGTGCATGTTTTCCATTTCTAGCCAAGATTCTCAATCAGATTCAATCTCTTGCTCAAGTGGTGTCAACTTGACTTTCCTCCTCTTTGCTGCTTTCCGGTTTTCCCTTATGTTTTGCAGCTCCATGATTGTTTGCTGGTCTTCCAACTGCTTGTTCCTTTGCTCAAGGTAGTTTATGATCCACTTAGCTCTTTCAAGGTTAAGAGCTAAGTCATGAATGTTAGCTTCTTGTTCTTTGATAACCTCCTTGAGCTTTGAGCTTTGGGAGCCCAAATTAGTATCCTCATCCTGAATCAGAATGAAATCTCTCTCTTGACCTTCAGAAGGCCCCTCATCATGCAATGGCTGTTTCCCTTTATCCTGCTTTGTTGAAGAAGAAGGCAAAGCCCATTTCAACCTAGGTGAAGATAGAATTTTCCTATGGTCTGATGAAGGAAATGAGACCCCTTCCACCCTAGGTGGAGATAGTACTCGTTTAGCTGTTGCAAATAATATCCTTCTGCCCTTTTGGTAAGTGACAAATACTGGCACATTGGTAGTTTGATTCTCATGCACATCTTACTGATTTGAAGGCCCTCCTGCCTCATGAAATACTGATGGGGTCACTTGAGGGCTTTTGAAATCCTCATGTGAGATGAAATCATTCCATGAAATATTCAACAAACCCAACTGATGCAAAACAACAATCTTGATCAGTGCAAAGTGATAAATGCTATTGTACTATTGATTAGGAGGTTTCCTTTGCACCAATGTGGTCATTTTATCAATATTTTTGCAAATAAAATAGGGGAGGTTCATCATCCTCACTCTAGTGAAATGCATCAATAATCTGACATGATAAGTGTACAAGCGAGAAAATCTCCCTTCACAGCTGAAGTATTTGATAATGAGCTTCATGAGTGGAGCATATGTATCCTGTAGGTATCTGAAAGGGAAGACCCTACTGATTTGCTTCTGATAGCTAGCCTTGATATAAGGCTCATAATGCTCTTTGTCCACCAACTGTCCTTTGTTCCACTATTCACCCACATTAGGAATACCTGTTGCTTCAACTATAGTTTCAGGTGTCAAAGTGAAGGTAACACCTACTAAATTGACCTGGACATTGTGAAGATGAAGGAAAAAAAGTCTAGCAAGCTCATGGTGGTATTTCACTCTTTCCACCATCTCACAAAACTGATAGCAAGACTGATTTTTGAAACATGCCACTGCAAGAGGACAAGCCAATAGCTCTGTGAGTGTAGTGGGCTCCTCCTGGATGTGTTTTCCTCCTTTGTGTGGTTTTGTTGGTGCATGAATTTCTTGGGAGGAATCACTTACAGTTTCCTCATCCCTTCAAAAGCTGAATCTGTTTCCATATTGGCCACTATTTGGTGTGAAATGATGAGTATGAAGAGATTTTAAATCAAGAATAGGTGTTTTCTGTTTAATGAATGGGATTGATGAGGGGGACAATGAATGAGGGATTTTGATTTTGGTTGTAGGGTTTTTGGGAAGTGATGGGGTTAAGGAATGCAGATTAGGGTTTGGGAATAGTGGGAATTTGTTATTAGGGTTTAGGGTTTTGGGGATGGGGGGTAGGATGAGTGGAAATGAGAGAGGGAAGGGAAATGAAATGAGTGAAGTGTAGTGGAGAGGGATGGTGTAAATGATGCAGGGGAACAAACAACAACAATGACAAATCACAAACCCTAGATATTTTTTTGTAATATGACTGTGCAACAAACTAGGGTTTTAATTTGCACCTATATAAACACCATCAAGGAGGAGAAAATATCTTGCAAGGGCAAAGTGGAATGTTTCACTTACTTGTGGAATGAAGCTTGCAAGATTTTGGGGGTTGGCAAGATTGATTGGACAAAATTTGGGCTTGGAGGGCAGGTGCGCCACACCCAGACATAGGTGTGCCATGCCCGTTGAAGTTTCAGTGCAAACTCTATGCTCTGTGCGCTGCGCCTCAACCCAGGTGCGCTGCGCTAGGAAGTTTGGCACAATTTTGCTGCAATTTCTCCTTTTGCTCACCAAATCGCGATTTTGCTTTGTTTTCTCACTCTTTGGCACAAAAATGAAGTCTTCAATACAAATACACTTTATACCCATTTGACTTTAATTTTTATTTAAAAGAAACCCACTTTTCTAATGTTTGCTTTTCACTTTGTTTTTCAAAAACTCTGTTTTGGCAGTTTGACTTGCTTTTTGACTTTTGATGGACTAATGCTTTGAATTTCTTGTCTCTTTTGTAGGAGCTGGAGTGCAGGAGCTTGGCAAGGTGACCAGGGCTGCATTTCCGGACTTATTACATATAGGAAGAATAAAATTACATGAAATTTTATACATAAAACAATAAAAACTCTGTTTTTCCTCAAAACAGGGTTTTGAGGAAAATCAATCACTGAGCATGTGATTATTGAAATTTTTGATGCTGAGACTTTATTTGACCTCCTCATGTGCCTGCTGACTGTGGAGCACCTGGAAGGTATGCTTTTGACAAGCAATCTAGTGGTTTTTCAATAATAATTGTAACCTTTTCTGCATTAGGAATTCAAAGAAGATAAAGGATTTTGATAAAATGTGCAAAAATAGACAAAGGAAGCTCAAGTGCTAATAATTGATGTTTTCTATGCAGGAAGACGTGCAAGCAAGGAGTTCCCGCCCAAAAGCGAGAAGCAGAGGAAAAATAACTGTTGTTCCTCCAGTAGGGAACCGGATGCGGACACGATCAAGCAAAGTCGGAATTGAATAGTCCAGGAAAAGAATGCGGGATACCGGCTTGGCGAACGCAAGAAAGATTGAACGATTAGCGAATCCCTTAGGATCTTCGATCCTGAGGGATCGCTGCTTTACTTATCTCTGATTATCTAGATGTCTCCGTCATTTCTTTTATATAATGGCACAACATCATTAAGCAAAGAGACGACTGTTTTTGTAATTTTACAGTTCCAGAACAAACTTTAATCATTGAGTCTCACTAAGACCTGATTTTGTTATACTTTTGTGAATGCGATTAATATAAAAGACTTGGTGTTTATTCCGTCTCTGCGTCTAGAGTAATCTAAGGCAGTGTACCATTGGCAGCTAAGGGCCCGGCTCCGAAGGACACTTGCTTTTGTATCATTATACGGTGATTTGTGTGTGGTTTGTTTATCTTTATTACTTAGCAATCTGATGAATTCTTTATGTGATACGCTATGCTCTGTTATGATCAACGAATGAATGATTTCTCTATGAAAAGACTCTGCACTGTATAATTGGATTTACACAGGGTCGAATTGTATCTTTATTCAGCCATTTCTGTAACAGAGTACTGGTATGAATGTTATTGTCATTGGATTTATGTGAAACAATATTTGTGGGATTTGAAGAGTAGCGTCATTCTGTTTCGAAACATAGTTGTATCATCCAATATTCTCAGATTGCTATATTAGTGTAGAACATGTACATACAGGTGATGGTTGTTGTTCCATAAATCATTAAGGATTTCTGTTCCATTTGATTATTGCTGTTCCATTTGATTATTGCTGTTCCATTTGATTACTGCTGTTCCATTTCCGTTTTACTATTCCATTTTACTTTCCGCTGATTTATTTACCTGCCTTTGTTGCTTTGGTGTGAGAGAAGGCCTAAGGCTGTAGTGAGCCTCAGCAAGACACTGCTTAGCTCCTAGACCTATAAGTCCATGCTCTAATTTCTCTTCTTTAATCAGTTTCTAGAGGGATGGGTTATTGATTCCGTACCCTTGACTGATCAACCGTGTTGTGTGATTCTATCTTTTGGGTTAGTTTAGTTACAGCTTAGCATCTATTTTCCTTTGAATCTTCCGAACAATGTACTACTAAGCATTACTCGGACAAATAGCCTCGGATTGAGCTACTTGCAATAACAAAATGTTCCCGGATTGACTTATTAATGTGGAATAATTAGCGGTGTGAGAGACCCTAATTACAGCTCTACATTTTGGCGCCGTTGCCGGGGAAGGAGTATAGCCATTTTCCCTTTACAGAGTAGTGCGCAAAGCTGCTAGGGGGGAGTTGGATTTTAAAAATGGAAGGTAAGAACCTGCGTACAGAGCATGTAAAAGCCCTGCTCCATCGTCCGCTCTCTTAGCAGAATTGCTGGTTGAATAGGATTTAGCAGTTCTTAGAGTGCATGACTAAGCAGAAAAAGCTAGAAAAGAATATCAAACCTCCAGTCAAACCTGAAAAAGCCAAAGGACCGGTGACCCTTGGCCGAACAACCTTCATAGATGAAATCTATAAGAAAACTGAATCTCAGCCGTCAGTAGGCCTCAGAAAGACTCATTCTAAGCAGCCTACTAGCTCCCTTCAGGCTACAGCATCACCATCTGGAGCCTACGCTGAGGTGCATAGTCGGACTGATGAACAGGACTTCCAAGAAATTGAAAATTCTGTGTCAGAACGGCTGCAAGAAGGGAATTTAAGCAATCTTTGTGAAGGAGAAGGGGAAACAGGGGAAATAGAGGAACCAACGCCTCCTTCTAGGATAATCCAATTGTTAAACAGCCCAAATAGGGGGAGCGCGACCAAAGTTAACATTGAAGGCACCGCATTCCCTCAGATAGAAATCCCAGATAAGGGAAGTGTCATTAAAACAGTTCCTGCCAAGGCCGTCCCTTCTCAACCTAGGAATACCCTCCTAGAAATTCCGGAAGGATATTGGCACATATTTGATCCAATGGCGCAGAATCAACCAAATGCTCAAACTTCTACATTGCAATATCCTATAGTAGATTCTGCTGCAAATGCACCCATGAAAGCGATACCTCTTCAACACATCCCGACGTTTCATGGACTTACATCAAAAGACCCCGATGCATTTTTATTTGAATTCGATGTGCTATGTAGAGGGTATGATTACACCACTGACCCCCAGAAATTAAAGCTGTTCCCCTCCACTTTAAAAGGAGCAGCTCTGAGATGGTTCATGGGTTTAGGTGGTGGAGTCATAAACAACTGGGAGCAAATGAAGGAATCCTTTCTTAAAAAATATCAGGATTATTGTAGGTCGAGAGAGCTAAAAGATGAAATTTTCCAAATGACGGCCAGACCAAATGAAACTTTAGAAGAATACGTAGAACGTTTCCAGTATAATTTACAGAGATCCCCCTATGCATCACTACCTCTGCCTGATAATGTGTTGAAAACTGCATTGATTAGAGGAATGAAAGAACAGTGGATCGAAACATTGAATATCATGGGAAAAGGGGATATTTACCAAGAGAATTTTGCTGATATCATTAATTTATGCATCAGGAGTTCAAGAGGAAGCACAAGGATAAAATCAACAGAATATGAGAAGTTTGTTAAAGACAACAAAATATCAATAGAAGGGGTAACACGTGTAGAACTAGGGAATTTATTAGAAAATTTTAAAACTAATATTCTGGGGACATTAACTACTCAGCTTGATATTGTGCAGGCTAAACAAAAGCAAATGGAGGCGGAGCAAAATCTGGCAATTTTCTGCCCCCGATGCAGAAGGAAACACATCCACAAGGAATGTCCGCTAGATACAGTTCAAACATGTGCTATCTATACGAAAGACCACCTTACTGAGAGCTGCCCCTCACTTCCTGGATTGAAGGCAGTATACAAGGAAGCAGAAGAAGAATCAGAACCAACATACTTTGTTAACCAACGTCGCCAATGGCAACCTAGGCAATCTGGTATGTTTTCTGACCCGACCTCTTCTTTTCAGCCTCCGCAGTACAATGCTCAACAATATGGTATGTGGCAAAACCAATCTACACCCCCAGTCCCGAATTGGTCATCACAGCCGTTTCCTTCTCCGAATCCATGGATGAATCAGACAAGCCAATTCGGATGGCCAAATTTTCCTTACACCCCACCATATTGGCAGAATAACTCATACCCTCCGCAATGGATTCCCCCTACTTCACAAAGTTCGCCCTGGCAGACAAATTGGCCAAGATCGACATATCAGTCAACAGGAACTATTCCACTCCCTCAACCGACTCTGCCAGCCTTACAACAAAACCCCCAGTCTAACCTAAGGCCGCAACTCCCAGCCCAACCCAATCCCAATCCTAATAATAGACCAGTCCAATCCCTCCAAATCATAGAAACATCAGAAATTGGACTTGACCTAAGGGAGTGCAATGACCTTCAGTTACGATCTGGACGTATCATAGAAACAGAGGGAGACAAAACAGTTCACATTGAAGATCAGTTACCAATAGAACAACCACCACAACAAGAGGGTGTAAATAAAGAACAGACCCATCAACAAACAAATACATCCTCTCCTCCTTTCCCGGAACGATTAGTCATACCACGATCAGCACAACATCCAGACTTTGACATTCTAGGAGAGTTACAAAACCTGTACATAAAAATTCCATTCCTCCAAGCCATTCAAGATATTCCCATATACGCAAAAACTATAAAAGAACTGTGCATAAAAAAATCAAGGAGGAATACAACCACTAACCCAAGAGTCCAAGTAGTCGGCACCTTATCTGACTTATTATCGGGAAAAGAGACACCTATCAAATACGAAGATCCCGGAAATCCAATTGTGACTGTCCAAATCTATGGCCAAACCCTGACTAACGCTTTAGTTGATCTAGGAGCTGCAATCAATATTTTGACAACCTCTACCTGCCAAAAGCTTGGCATCACATCAGTAGAACCTAATTCTACTTTGCTAGAATTGGCAGATTGATCTGTAGTTCGACCAGAAGGCACTCTATACGATGTCATGGTTTCTGTAGACTCCTGGGAATATCCAACTGATTTCCTGATAATTAATCCAAAAAATCGACTGGATGGACATTCGCTAATATTAGGAAGACCTTGGCTTGCTACTGCCGATGCCTACATTGGTTGCCGGCAGGGAAACATGACCATAACTAAAGGACCAGATGTTAAAAATCTAGTTCTATATCCTCCAGCACAGCCAAGCCTGCCAATGATCAAAACCAATCAGTATCCTGTGTCATACCTTACTAACAATATCAGATCCCCATTGACTGTACAGAAGGCTTTAGATTTTATAGATCAAATAGAAGATGATGCCATCAATAACTTCATTAGTCAAACTGAATCTAGATCTCACACACAGTGTTTTATGATAGAGGCAGCATTTGATAGTGAGCTAGAGGAAGACCCTTTGAAAGACGCACATGACCAAACAATACCAGTGACTGTTGTTGCCAATAGTAAAGTAGTGGAAATTGAACCTGGTAAGGCCCTAAATATCAATGCCAACCTTACACCAGATCAAGAAACAAAACTTGTAAATCTGTTACGAAAATATCAAGGAGCATTTGCGTGGGATTACCCTGACATGAAAGGGATCGATCCCCAATTATGCACCCACCACATCTATATAGAAAAAGATGCAAGACCTGTTCGTCAGCCGCAAAGAAGACTTAACCCCCATCTAAAAGAGGTAGTAAAAGCCGAACTTCAGAAACTTTTAGATGTTAATTTTATCTATCCCATCTCCGACAGTAAATGGGTCTCTCCCTTGGTGGTGGTACCCAAGAAAAATGGAAAATGGAGGATTTGCGTAGATTACAGGGAATGAAATAAGGCCACGCAGAAGGATCACTTCCCTCTCCCGTTTATAGATCAAGTATTGGACACTCTGGCAGGAAAGAAATTCTTTTCTTTCCTGGACGGCTTCAGCGGATATAACCAAATCCAAATCGCCCCTGAAGACCAGGATAAAACTACCTTTACTTGCCCTTGGGGAACGTTTCCCTATCGAGTTTTGCCCTTCGCCCTATGTAATGCCCCTGCTACATTCCAAAGGGCTGTCCTTAGTATCTTTGCAGATCTAATAAATGACAGACTTGAAGTGTATATGGACGACTTTACACCATATGGAGATGATTTTGATCCAGCTCTAGATACCCTGGAAAAAGTCCTACAACGTTGTATCGCTACCAGACTTTGTCTGAGCCACGAAAAATGTTACATGATGATGACAGAAGGGCTCATTCTAGGGCACTATATCTCAGCAGCTGGCATCCAGGTAGACCCGGCTAAAATCCAGATTCTTTTGCTTATTCCTACCCCCACTACTCAAACGGAGGTACGCAGTTTTCTTGGCTTTTCTGGATATTACAGACGATTTATAGAACATTACTCACGTATTGCTACACCTCTATATACTTTAACAGGCAATGTTGATTTCTTGTGGACAGAAAAATGCGACCAGGCTTTTAAGGAATTGAAGAAGCTTCTATCAACAGCCCCAGTCCTTCGAGGACCCAACTGGAATTTGCCATTCCAAATCTCATCTGATGCCTCGGATACAGCGATTGGTGCAGTTCTAGGGCAAGAAGAGGATAAGAGACCATACGCTATCTACTATATCAGCAAAAAATTATCCTCTGCCGAACTCAATTATACTGTTACTGAAAAGGAATTCCTGGCTGTAATACATGCTGTTAACAAATTTAGACATTATATCACAGGCTATCCCGTTGTGTTATATACAGATCATTCTGCTATCAAATATTTGGCAAATAAACCTGTTACGAAAGCTAGAATAACCAGATGGTTGATCTTATTGCAGGAGTTCGACATCACAATCAAGGATCGACCTGGCAAGGAGAACCCTTTAGCTGATTTCCTCTCACGAATACCGAAAGCAATTGAAACAACAGCAGTGGAAGATCAATTTCCTGACGAGCACCTGTTTGCTGTTGCTGTTCGAACTCCCTGGTATGCTGATGTCGCCAATTACCTTGCAGTCGATAAGCTACCAAAACACTTAACCCCTCAGGAACGCAAGCAGATTGTTCAGAAGAGCACTCGGTTTTCGTGGATTGGAGGCCATTTGTTCCATACAGGGGCAGACATGCAAATCAGAAGTGTTAGATGATCCAAAAATACAAATTTTGTCATAGGTTATAAAATTAGAATAAAATAATTATTAATTTAAGATATTAAATTAATAATTATTATTCTAGAATGTTTAATTATTTAATGGAGACTTTTAGAATTAGCATATTGTTGTAACTAGATATGACTCTCCAAATGTGTCGTATCTTAGGCTCTATTATAGGAGATTAGTTAGCTAGTTGGTTTGAATAGCATTTATTGTAAATGGACACTTGTTATTTAATAAGTGATCCATAATTAGAGGTAGTTAGGACATGGAGCTTATAAATAGCTCATTGCAAGAGTGTTTGGTTGTTCGGGTGTAAACTCTTGCAAATCAATTATGTAATTGTTTTTTTTTCTGATTAATAAAATTACGTGTCTGAGGACACTTCTGCCATTATTGTGGTATCAGAGCTATGGTAATGCTGCAGTTGATTTGAGGAAGAGATTCCAGCAGTTGATTTGAGGAGGAGATTCCAGCTCTATCAGATCGTGGAAAAACTCAACTCCGTTGAAGTGATCAGCAAAAGATTGGTATGAAATTTGCAATAAATTTTTTTATTGATTTTAGTTCTGCCAATTCTAAAATCATTTAAAAAAAAAACAAAAAAAAAAACTGCAAATGCAAATCTGTATGATTTTTTTCCAAATTGGTTGAGTGAATTAAAACATAAAAAAGGGCCTTGAGATTCTGGAAATTTGGATCCACCATAAGGGGACTTTTTCTAGAAGCATACGAGACTCCAGGAGCGCAGAGAGTCACGCACGAGGAGATTCAACGGTGCACAAAGTCACGCATTTGTCACAATTTTACACAAATTTGGTCGCAAGTTCGTTCTGGTAGCTTTTCGTTTTTTAACGAAATCCATTGCAAGCAGAATTTCTCCTTTGGAAGTAATGGAAGGATGCACTAGCAGCTACCAAAGAAACGCGCAGAGGATATAGACGCAGGCCGAGAACAGCTGAACAGTCGTGAGCTTTTTGGACGTGAGCCATGGGTATTTGATGATAGCTGTTTTGATTCTTGACATTCTATGCAATTCGAACTTCAGATCAACGCACCTTGAGACAAATTCGGGGCAGATAGAGACGCAGACGCAGAATATATTGCCATATTTACAAATCATCGTCTATTGCTCGATAGTCTGCAAAATAGATCGCAGCAAAAGTGTATTATAAAGTTGGTTGGTCCAAAGATCATTATTGCTTAAAAAATCTCACGCTTCTTTTAGTTGTTTTTTTAATTTTCAAAGGATTAAGGGGTTGATCCTCACCCTCAACATCCCTTCATGGGTTAATGGGTTAATTTTTAGCCTCGGACTCGGTTTTCTTTGCAAATTATATCAAAATTGTATTGTAAAGTTGGGCCAAAGATCTTTATAGCTTAAAAGTTTGTTGAAAACCTACAGATCTTTGTAGCGATCTATTTTGCAGTTTGTTTTTTTTAGTCAAATCTACTAGCCTAAGCTAACTTGCAGCCAGCGTGGCAGACAGTGTAAAAAAATTCAGCTTCTTAAAAGCGTTTTTTATTTGAAAGTTTATAGCTTAATTGAAGTTGGAAGAAATGAGAAATTAATGTGCGCGGGGACTATGCAAAGGATCGCCTTTTTAATGCTCAGAAATACGACATGGTGGAGGACGGTTGCTCCAGTTTGGAGAAGGTTTGCATGTAGGAAAGAATGCCATCCTCAAATGATTCGAGCTTTCTCCTGCACGTACATCAAATAGCCAAAGTCAACTCTTTTTTAAGCACTCTTAGTGGAGTAATATTTTAAAGGTTTTGTGTGGAAAAAGTGCATTTCCAGAAACGTGAATTCAAGTGATTTCATAAAGGTTTAATAATAATTTTTAATGGAACGTATGTAAAGGCTTTTTTAAAGAGTGTTTATAAAGTCTTTATGGAATTTTAAGGAGACATAAGGAGTATTTCTAATTCCTTATGTAATGGAGTGATAAGTTTGGAGAGATCTAATGATTTGTAGTTTTGGGAATTTATTGTTATTGGAGTAATAAGGGTCTTGTAATATTTGTTAAGGTGATTGTAATTTTTTGGAGCAATAAGGAGTTTGTTTTTTTTGTAATTTTTTGAAGAAGATAAATGTAACTCAAAGTAATTTTACTTTGAGGGGGGGTAAATTTCTTTACCAGATTGTGCAAAAGCACCATTGTAAAAAGTTAAATTTTGAAAGTTGCCCTGTAAAAATTTGAGAAATTGACTAGAGCCAAGTGCAAAGCTCAGTCAATATTCTCCTGTTTTGACGACTATTCGAGGGTCAAGGCCAAGCCCCGATAGATCGTGTTTTTTTCGTGGTGTGTTGTGTTGACTATCTTGTCCTTTCCGTTCTGCTTCTTGGTGCGTCTCTTCATCGCTAAAAATGTCTAAGTTGATTAACTTATTTTCTGATTCCGACAAACTTGAAGGCACCAAATCTTATAAAACGTGGCATCGTCTTATTGAAAGCACACTCATTTACAATGAATTATGGCAAGGAATATGTGATGGAGATATTAAGCCTAATAAACCCACAGATGCAGATCCACTGGCAAAATGGGAAATCAAGAATGCTAAAGCCTTAGCTCTTATTAAATCGTCTGTGAATGATGAAATGTATGTACATATAGAGAATGCCACAGATGCATGGACTGCCTTGAAAACTTTTAAAGATCTCTTTGATACTCAGCCAGAATCAAAGAAGGTAGATCTACAGTTAAAATTGTTGCAACAAAAATTAACTGAAGATGGTGATATTCTTGAATATCTCTCTAGACTTAAGAATATTAAGCAGGAAATTATTAATGCTGGTTTTCCCGCAATTGATGATAGCTTTATGGTCACAATTGTAATTGTTGGGCTTCCTTCTTCCTATACGCATTTTTTAGAAACTTTACAAGTAACTGGGAAATTAGAAAAACTAAAGTTTGATGAACTTTGTGAAATGTTAAGTCAGCATGATAAAACTTTTGGGAAGAAGAAGAAAGTTGGTGAAGATGTTTTTCTCGCAGAAGCCAGCACAAGTAAGTCTTCAGAAGATAGTTCTTGAGGAAGAGGCCGATGGAATCAGAATCAAGCAACACATAATCGAGGTCGAAGCCAAAGTAGAGGCAACAATTTTAACAGAGGAGGAAGAAATAATTTTCAAGGTAGAGGAAACAACCAAGGAAGAGGCAATTTTCAAGGACAAGGATATAATAGTCAAGGTAGAGGACAATCTCCAAATAGAGGTCAAAGCAGAGGCAGAGGACAATCTTCAGGACGAGGAAGAGACTTTAGTCAAATTGTGTGTCGAAGATGCAACAAAGTTGGCCATTATGCTGAAGATTGTCGAACTTCACTTAATAAAATTCCCAAGTTTCAACAGCATTCAGCACAATTTGCAAATGATCAAGATGAAGATAGCTCAGAATATGTTTTTACTTCCTCACCAACATCACAAATTTCATCTCATCTTAGAAGTGACTATGAAGATGCCTGGATCTTGGATTCCGGGGCAACTCAACACATGACATGTCGACGTGATTTTTTCTGGAATTTTCAAGAATGCCAACTTAATTCAATTTTTCTTGCTGATGATACAAAACATACTCCTTATGGAAAAGGAGTCGTAAAAGTTTTTCTCCCTGACATTGGAGAAAAATTGATTTCCAATGTATGGTATGTACCTAGTTTCAAGAAAAATTTGCTCTCTTTAGTCACGATTCGACAAGCAGGACATCAGGTGATTATGGAAGATGGTTTAGTGAAGATTAATTCAGTGAAACAAAAATTGAAAACAGTTATGACAGGTTATGAAGATGGAAAACTGTTACGGATGAAAGGGACAGTTATTCCAAGGCATTCTGATTTTGCAGGGGCAGTGACTACAGGTATTTCACCTATTAGACTATGGCATGTACGATATGGACATTTGAATTTTGAGAGTCTTTCTCAATTGCAGAAACAAGGAATGGTTAAAGGACTTCCCACATTCAAAAGGGAAAATGCAAAATGTGAGGCTTGCATTTATGGCAAACAAAACCGAGAAAGTTTTCCAACAAGTTCATGGCGTGCAAACAGGCGGCTACAACTAGTTCACAGTGATGTTTGTGGTCCACTACAAACTTCATTTGGTGGTTGCAAATATTTCTTACTATTCATTGATGATTTCAGCAGAATGACTTGGGTTTACTTCTTGAAGAACAAGTCAGAAGCATTTGATAAGTTTAAAATTTTTCGCCAACTTGTTGAAAATGAAGTCAAAGAAAAGATAGGTACTCTCAGAACGGATAATGGGGGAGAATTCACTTCAAATGAATTCAAAACTTATTGCAGTGACAATGGCATAAGACGACATCTCACTAATGTTTACACTCCACAGCAAAATGGAGTAGTCGAAAGAATGAATCGCACTTTGTTAGGAATGGCGAGATCCATGTTAACCTTCAAGAGGTTAAGTCCAACATATTGGGCGGAAGCAATTCATACAGCTGTCTACTTAAGAAACAGATCTCCAACTGCTTCTTTAGACGGAATCACACCTTATGAAGCTTGGTTTGGTTTCAAACCTCGAGTTAAACATCTTAGAGTTTTTGGGTTAGTATGTTATGCCTTAGTTCCGAAAGAAAAACGAACTAAGCTTGACTCAAGAAGTTTAAAATGCACAATGATTGGCTATTCTGATGAGAAGAAAGGGTATCGTCTTTTGACCAATGGAAAATTCATTGTGAGCAGGGATGTCATTTTTGATGAAACAGAGAGTAAGAGCGCTGAAGAAATTGAAAATCTTCTTCACAAATTAGAAACTAAGGGAAGTAAAAGAAATGGACAAATGCAAAGTCAATCAACTTCACCAAATTGGTATGAACTTGATTTTCCTTCCTCTGAAGATGAGTCATCCAGTCCATCTACATCAACAACATCATCTGGGTCTTCTAGCAGTTCATCCGCATCTCCAAGCAGCAGCAGTTCTTCAGACAGTGAGTCTCCACATTCTTCACCTGAACGACGTACATCAGTTTATATTAATCCTCTTTACAATGATGGGGACTTTACAGAAGCACAAACAAGTGAGCACCAACTTCCAAAATGGGCAGTTCAACTTTTGAAAGATGTAAAGCCTGATGAACAGAATAAAACTGGCACCAGAAGAGCACATAGAAGTGAAGGCAATTTTGCCTTGATAGCAAATGATTTTACTGAACCTTCCACATACAAAGAAGCAGTAAAACATAAAGAATGGCAACAGGCTATGGTTGAAGAATATCAAGCAGTAATTGATAACAACACTTGGAAACTTGTTGATTGTCCAGCAAATGTTAAACCCATCGGCTGTAAATGGGTTTACAGAATTAAGTATAATCAGAAGGGTGAACTTGACAAGTATAAAGCACGACTTGTCGCAAAAGGTTTTGCGTAGCAGGAAGGCATTGATTATGAAGAAACTTTTGCTCCAACAACTAAATGGAACACCATCCGATTAACACTTGCATTGGCCGCTCAAAAAGGATGGAAAGTTCATCAAATGGATGTGAAAAGTGCTTTTCTCAACGGGGATTTATAGGAGGAAGTGTATATGACCCAACCACCAGGTTTTGAAGTTGAAGGACAAGAACATAAAGTATGCAAATTGATCAAGGCTTTATATGGATTAAAACAAGCTCCCCGAGCTTGGTATGCAAAGATGGATGAATACCTTAAAAAAGTTGGTTTTCAACGAAGTGAATCTGATGATACTTTGTATGTGCGACAACAGGGAAAATATCTGGTAATTCTTGTTATGTATGTCGATGATTTGATCATCACTGGCAATCATGATGATCATATTGCACAGGTCAAAAAGGAGTTACATGCAGGTTTTAAGATGACAGATTTGGGATTACTTCACTACTATCTTGGAGTTGAAGTCTTCCAACATCCACATCATATTTTCATTTCTCAGAGTAAGTATGTTGCAGATATTCTTCAGCAATTTGGCATGCAAGATTGCAAGCCCGTTCTCACCCCCATGGAGCAGAATTTGAAACTTTCAAAATTTGAAGGGGGGGAAAAGGTGGACAGTACAACTTACAGACAATTGATTGGCAACTTGATTTATTTGACAAATACTCGTCCTGATCTATCTTATGCAGTCAGTATTCTTTCACGTTTTATGCAGGAACCACGAGACAGCCACTGGAATGCAGCCAAACGAGTTCTTCGATATATCCAAGGAACAAAAGATTTTGGTCTTCTTTACACAAAGACTAAAAATTTTGTACTTGGTGGATATTCTGATGCCGACTTTGCTGGGAGTATTGATGATCGAGCATCAACATCAGGTTATTTAATGAACATGGGGTCAGCAGCAGTATCTTGGAGTTGTAAAAAACAAGCTACAGTGGCCACTTCTTCAGCAGAAGCAGAGTACATTTCAGCATGGGAAGCAGCATGTGAAATTGTTTGGTTGCGCCGAATTTTGCAGGACTTGGGCATTTCTCAGGGAGAAGCTACATCATTGTTCATTGACAGCCAGTCAGCCATCAAACTTGCCAAGAACCCAGTTTTTCATTCAAAGACAAAGCATGTGGACACCAAGTATCATCATATCAGGTCTCTCATTGCCAAAGATATGATGAGAAGACGAAATCTTCGACATTCTAAAAATTGCCTCTTCTCATCATATCCTTGTCCTTGAAAATTGCCTCTTCTCAGCACTTGTGTTTCTACTGTTCCTTTGCGAAAAGGAACAGCACTTGTGTGTTTTTGCTGTTCCTTTGTGAAAAGGAACAACACTTGTGCTTTTTTCTATTCCTTTGCGAAAAGGAACAACACTTGTGTGATCTTGCTGTTCCTTTTCAAAAGGAACAGCCTTTGCGAGTTTCTGCTGTTCCTTTGCGAAAAGGAACAACACTTGTGTGTTTTTGCTGTTCCTTTGCGAAAAGGAACAACACTTGTGTTTCTGTTGTTCCTTTGCGAAAAGGAATAGCACTTGTGTGTTTTTGCAGCACTTGTGTTTCTGCTGTTCCTTTACGAAAAGGAACAACACTTGTGTTTCTGTTGTTCCTTTGCGAAAAGGAACAACACTTGTGTGTTTTTGCTGTTCCTTTGCGAAAAGGAACAGCACTTGAGTGTGTCTGTTGTTCCTGTTCAAAAGGAACATCATTTGAGTGTCTTTGCTGTTCCTTTCTCAAAAGGAGCAACATTTGCGATTTTCCGTTGTTCTTCTCAAGGAAATGGTATCCTACGAATGAATTCTTCTCTCAGGAATGCCATCGACATGTTTTGCCCTTATGGAGGATGCTCTGCCCCCATGTTCTCCTCAATCTTGTAGATACAGCAATGAACTTATGCGGTGAACATAAAACCATGATATACCGAAATCAGCACATCATAAATCGCTATCACTATGAAGCCAGTATGTATAAGAGGACAAGAGGAGGGACGTGAACTTTTCATCTTCGCTGTCATTGTCATTTACCGGTACCATTGTCATTGGTGATCTTTATCATGACGATTCCCCTAAAAATCTTTCTTGATCATTACTTAGGAGTAAGAACGAACGATTTATATCTATCTGTTGGGATCGTAAGACTTCTTCCTCCATTCCTCGCTCTTAAGGAGTGCGGAACCACCCTTATGTGAAAATAAACAAGAGAGGTGCTCTGCAAAAGAAAATAAAAACAAAATATGAAAATTGTCAAAAGCAGGATAGGGGGTCTCATTAAGAGCCGGCCTACCATGATCATAAGGATGGAAGCGAAGTGGCATTCCCATAACGGCCACCACACCAGGGATATGGTCCGAAGGTAAATTAACAAACAAACCTTGGAACAGGGGGTCTCATCGCGAGCCGACCTGACCACGTTTCGCCCCTACCTTGTGAATGGCATTATGGCCATCTGGTTACCAAGCCAGCATAATGGCCTGCATTTTGACAAAGCACTCTTTAGAATATACACAGAGGATCATGGTTCCGGAGGGTGAAATAAACAACTCTGCCAAGGTTATGAACACCTGTTGGCAGCAGAGCTCTGTTAATGGCATATAAGTCGTAATAATTACACCAACAGGTATGATATTAAATCTTTCTGTCTCTTATCCTTTGCAAAGATCATATGTCACACCCGATGTATATATCGCATGAATATTTATTACCACCAATCATGGAAACAAAACTGACAGTGACCACTGGAGACTTCGTACGCTTGACAGACGTCCCATCCCCTAGCTCCTCATTATATCACGCAGGCTCTTATGCAAAACGCGATCTACCTTTTTGCCTCGGTTTCGGCATTTCGTTGTTTTTCTAAAACATGGAATAATTTCATATGCTGTACTTTATGATTGGACCTCCGAACTGGCTGCTGCTCCTCTCTTTGACGGCTGGGGACAGCCTATCAGATCGCGGGGGGGGAATGTAATCTCATTACTCCATGATTACGTGGCTGCACACCATTCGGGTGAAACAATGTACGAAGGAATGACATGGTTTAATGGTATGATGCTTCCATTTTACGGAAATTGCCATCCACGATCTTTTTTTTATTTAGTTGCATGCTCAGTGATCATCCTCTCTGCAACGCAAACACCGCAAGCAGTTGCTATTCCATTTCTGAGTAGAATCATGGGCGGAAAGACGGTCCGAAGCGAACCTCACAAGTTGACAGTTTCTGCTGCTGCTCGCGAAATCCTGGAAAATGTAGGATGGTTGAATTACTTCAGCCGCCTGCAAGAATCAAATGAAGCCATGGCGTTGGAATTCCTGCAGAATTTGCAGGAAAATTACTCCATAGTAGGAGGAAAGCGGATAGAGGTAACAGAGGATATCATCGCAGAAGTCTCAGGATTACCAGCTACTGGACCCATATGGACGCCGAAGAAGGAAAGATTACAAAAAGCCATGGAAATTTTCCAGGACGAAGGCCAAAGCTTGACAGTCAAAGGGAAAGGAGTTCTGCCGGCAACACTAGGGGAACCCTGGACCGAGCTAGCGAAGACAGTACAAATTTATATCACCTGCGAAGGGAGAAAAGACGTGGTAAGACCTCGTCACCTGAAACTTTTAGCTGTTTTAAAAGGAAAATGTTCTGTAAATCTCCCTGCACTTTTAAATTCACTACTACATGACGCGGCCCAAAGCCTGAAAAAGGCCCAGCCCACAGTCTCACCCAACAGCAAAGCACTTGGGAGGAACTGGTCGCAATAGTTGAAGGAGGATCGGCTGCACCACCCCCAAAACCTGAACAGTCCTCTAGTACGCCGGAACGATTAGAGAAACGAAAGAAGTCAGCAGCAGAAAGACATGCCACTTCAAAACGGAAACAACCTTCCGATACGCCAGAACGACCAGAGGAACCCAGAGAACCTGCTGGCACACCCGACCTACCTGAGAGACCAAGGAAGTCAGCTCGGCTGGCCCGGATACGAGGAAGGTTGGAAAGAATTCAGGAAACAACGGCCCAACCAATTGAAATTGCGGACGAACCTCCAAAACCAGAAGGAGGACCTTCCGAAGGAAATGTGGAGCAATCAGGGCCCGGGACTGGCCAGCCGGAAGGGGAAGAAATGGTTATCGAACAGAACAATCAAGAAGATGAGCACTCTGAGGAAGAAAGGGTTACCAAACGGGGCAATCAAGAAGAAGAAATAACACAGCCAGGGGGTAGCCCGTTGCAGGACGCTGTAGGTGAGGAGGAATTGGCAGCAGTTTTGGCCAATATGGGGGAATATGGCCAGCCCTCCAGCATAGCAGGCGTCCCTGACAGTCCCGCAGAGGAAGAATTACCCGAGGAAGTACATGCAGAAAAGGCAGGAGAAGAAAACCTGCCTGGTTATGATAATGAAGACAACAATCAGGGACAGTCTGTCCCCAGGACGCCGAAAGATATCCCAGATGAAGAAGGAGCGGGCTTAAGGGTCAAACCCTCTGCCGAGGCAAAGGAGATTAAGAAATTAAGAAAGAAACAGCAGAGGTTGTTGGGCACTATAGCCAGGCTCCGGCAGCAAATTCGAATTCTGAAAGCCGATTTGAGAATACAAAGGACCTCAAGGAAAAGGAGGAGGGCCACTACAGCAAAAACCCCGAGGACAAGAACCCGTTTTGTTGGTCGAAACCCCATCAGGAGACCTACTGCCGAGGAACAGTCTGTTGTTCCAAATGTTAATGAGGAACAGGGTGCTGTTCCAAATAACATAGAGGAACAGACTGCTGTTCCATCTGACCCTGGAGAACAAACTGACATTCCAATTAAGGGAGAAGAGCAGCAAGATGTTCCAATGGCAGGGGGACCTCAGCAGCCTTTCATTCGTGTCAAGAAGGAGAAAGAGAATAAGGAGATCCAAACAGAGGCACCACCCTCAGGGGTTATTCGGGTTCTGAACTCTAAACAGCGCAACAAAAAGTTTCAGGCAAAATTCCCGGCCTCTCCCGCTCAATGGAAAAAGGATCCAAAAACGAGAAACTTGCACAGGATGATGAAGCAAGCCCAACAAGAAGCTGAACAACTAAGAGAGCAAGCAATCCCCCGGGAGAAATACGAAGAATTACAACAGCAACTTCGGAGTATTAGTCAATCCGAAAGCCAAGCCTTTGAGGGGTGGCAGAAGGAACAAGAAAAGGTTGCTAAGGTAACTCGTCGATTAGATAGTGTTGTTAAGCAGATGGACACTGTGTGTTCCTTATATAATGACGTTTTGACTTGTAGGGCCCCTGCTAAAAATTATGCTTTATTTTTGCTTGAAAGATATTTGAGATTGAAAATAAAAGCCGTTAGGGCAGGAGCACCTATCCACATCAACACTGTTAATGATTTTATAGACTGTTGCAAGCATTATGGGGTTAAGGTTCAAAGGTTATTGTGCGAGTTTTACTTGAAAAACCTTGTGCTAGACCAGGAAACTGATTTAAATCCTGGCCCTTTTGTTGGCGATATACAATTCCAAGCCTTCATTTCATTTGGGGTTAATCAGCTGAAATGGCTCAGAGCTTATAGCACCTTTTAGAGACAAGAAAATAACCTAGACTTGTGGATACGAGCTGAACCTAGAGACCCAGTGACGCTATGGAGAGAGCATAGGAGTCTTATGAGGATCCCAGGTGTCATTGAGATAATAGGACCCATGCACGAAGACTTGATCCGAAATGGTCTGGAATATTTCCTGACTATTAAAGATCTTGCCCTCGATGCTGCAAAATTTCGATACCGGACCTCTAGTCCAAGCATCCAGCTCAGGGAACCATTCAAATATGAGAATTTTGAGCTGGCTGCCAGCCGATTGAACCTTTATGGGGAACGGATTCTGCAAGCAGGGCCATCCTGGTTAGGGTATCGATTTCGCAGTACAATTATTTGGCACCCTGCACCCGGATATCAGGCCTTGTATGAGATGCCTGCAGATCAAATAGATCAATTCTTTGATAATCTAGTTGCTCATCACAGTTGTTGGCCTCCTCACGAGATCCCTTCTCCGGCCTATTCTCTCACCGCATTGCATGTCAACTACAATGTTTTCATGAGGCCATGAAACAGGGTAAGCAGGGGGTGTGTGGAGCACCTGGAAGGTATGCTTTTGACAAGCAATCTAGTGGTTTTTCAATAATAATTGTAACCTTTTCTGCATTAGGAATTCAAAGAAGATAAAGGATTTTGATAAAATGTGCAAAAATAGACAAAGGAAGCTCAAGTGCTAATAATTGATGTTTTCTATGCAGGAAGACGTGCAAGCAAGGAGTTCCCGCCCAAAAGCGAGAAGCAGAGGAAAAATAACTGCTGTTCCTCCAGTAGGGAACCGGATGCAGACACGATCAAGCAAAATCAGAATTGAATAGTCCAGGAAAAGAATGCGGGATACCGGCTCGGCGAACGCAAGAAAGATTGAACGATTAGCGAATCCAGGGATCGCTGCTTTACTTATCTCTGATTATCTAGATGTCTCCGTCATTTCTTTTATATAATGGCACAACATCATTAAGCAAAGAGACGACTGTTTTTGTAATTTTACAGTTCCAGAACAAACTTTAATCATTGAGTCTCACTGAGACCTGATTTTGTTATACTTTTGTGAATGCGATTAATATAAAAGACTTGGTGTTTTTTCCGTCTCTGCGTCTGGAGTAATCTAAGGCAGTGTACCATTGGCAGTTAAGGGCCCGGCTCCGAAGGACACTTGCTTTTGTATCATTATACGGTGATTTGTGTGTGGTTTGTTTATCTTTATTACTTAGCAATCCGATGAATTCTTTATGTGATACGCTATGCTCTGTTATGATCAATGAACGAATGATTTCTCTATGAAAAGACTCTGCACTGTATAATTGGATTTACACAGGGTCGAATTGTATCTTTATTCAGCCATTTCTGTAACAGAGTACTGGTATGAATGTTACTGTCATTGGATTTATGTGAAACAATATTTGTGGGATTTGAAGAGTAGCGTCATTCTGTTTCGAAACATAGTTGTATCATCCAATATTCTCAGATTGCTATATTAGTGTAGAACATGTACATACAGGTGATGGTTGTTGTTCCATAAATCATTAAGGATTGCTGTTCCATTTGATTATTGTTGTTCCATTTGATTATTGTTGTTCCATTTGATTATTGCTGTTCCATTTCCGTTTTACTGTTCCATTTTACTTTCCGCTGATTTATTTGCCTGCCTTTGTTGCTTTGGTGTGAGAGAAGGCCTAAGGCTGTAGTGAGCCTCAGCAAGACGCTGCTTAGCTCCCAGACCTATAAGTCCATGCTCTAATTTCTCTTCTTTAATCAGTTTCTAGAGGGATGGGTTATTGATTCCGTACCCTTGACTGATCAACCGTGTTGTGTGATTCTATCTTTTGGGTTAGTTTAGTTACAGCTTAGCATCTGTTTTCCTTTGAATCTTCCGAACACTGTACTACTAAGCATTACTCGGAGAAATAGCCTCGGATTGAGCTACTTCTTGCAATAACAAAACTTTCCCGGATTGACTTATTAATGTGGAATAATTAGCGGTGTGAGGGACCCTAGTTACAGCTCTACACTGACCATTATTGAGCTTTTACAGGACTTTGATAACAAACCCTAAACCTAATGAGACCTAAAAACCCTAAAATGACTTTTGCAAATGGAATGAAATAAAAATGACATCGAATGATCTGTACATGTGAAAATAGGCCAACAGATGAAAAGCACGAGGGAAATTGACAAAGAACCACTACCATCAGATGATCCATGATCTAATGGAGTGCAGCTGATCAGATGAGACACCTAATATGCATGCAAAAAGAGAAATTTGATCACTGATGGAGGGATGAAGATACTGACACTAACAGATACCTCTCTCATGTCATACAATGAATATGATAACTGGTATTTAATTCTTTCATGTGACTTGGGCGGTTTTGTAAGTATGTAAACAACTTCACTGTTCGGTACCGAACACATTTCTATGACCTTTCCCATCACCTCATAAATTCCATTTTCATTAGGTATATCAACATATAGATATATTTGCACATTTTGGTTTTCTCTTTCTTTCACATACCAAACATTTGATGGAAGTTTCACTTCTTTTGGTTTCTTCCAGTTTGAAATCATCTTCTTATTGTTTGAGGCACTTGAAAGATTTGTAGCCATCAGCTCAAGTGGGGTTTGTTCACCGATGTTTTTTGAAGATCCACCTTTAAGAGTCTTTGGTCCAGAAAGATTCAAAAAAATATTCTTTGATGTCATTTTCCTGAAAAAAAGACACATATAAATTAGTAAATCACAAAAAAATAATAACTTAAATTAACAACAAAAACTATAAATGATAATTAATTTTATAAACCATAACAATTTAAAAAAAAATAAGAAATTAAAAAAACACATTGCCCTGCTGCCACACCCTGGAAATCAGCCGGCCAACTAAGCCGGCCATTGGGTCTGACCCCCCTAGCCCACCTTGGTAGCTCAACAACTAGCCCCCCCTCCCAAACCTCAGCCCCACTCCAACTCGGTGGCCCAATGGCCCGAGGGGGTGGCGGGGCGATTCCTGCCAACCCCCACCCCACCCCGATGGTCCAATGGCTCGCGGGGGTGGCGGGGCGATTCCCAGAATTTCCTCGCCACCCCCACGGGCCATTGGCCATCGGGGTGGGGCGGGGGCTGGCCGCAGCCCCCTGCCCCACTCCGGTGGCCCAACAACCTGCGGGGTTGGCGGCCGATTCTCGAAATCGGCTTGCCACCCCCACTGGCTGTTGGGTCGCCTGGGTGGGGTGTGGTGCCGGGTAGCTAGCTCCACCGCCCCTAACCTACGGGCCCGTTTGGCTGCTGTGAGCATCATTGGTCCCACCATGCCCACTGCAAACATAGTGGGTAAATTTGGCCCACAAAATTTTTTAATTTAAAGAAAAATTTAAACTTCATATGTTGTTGATAACAATGTAGCTGCTCCACAAATTCGCTCTGAGTCTTTTAACGAACCTCGGAAAACCTTGATGTGATGTGAGTAATAATGATAATGAAATTTATTATATAGATGAAATTACGGAAATGTTTTACCGTACGATTAATGTGGGATTATTTTTTTTTAATTTTTTTTTTTTTTTAATTTAACATGTTAATTTTGTTATGGCGATATAGGAAACTATGATAAAGTGAATATTATGGAATTGTTTTATAGCACAGTGAATGTGGGATTAATTTGTTTTAGAAGGTATTATAAAAATTTAAAAAAACATTCAATTGTCTAGTAAATATTATATAGTTTAACTATTAAATTAATTTAGGTAAAAGATTTAGTTTACAATTTTAAATTTAAAGATTTATTTCATAAAAAAAATTTAGTTGAAAATTTTCAATAAATTGTAAAACAAAATAATGGAGGGAAATACATGAAACAAAATTTTTGGAGGGAAAAATTTTGCCGAAAATTTTTGGCGGGAAAATTTCATTCTTCAAGCTATATAATATCATTAGGAGAGTCTACATTTATATCATTCAACCTCTTCAGTTTGAAAGGGATGGATTCTTCTGATAGTGAAGTTTTTCTTTGTGAAGCATCAACATCTTCGTCGCATAACAAATTTATTCATGTTGATGAATGTAATGGAAATTATTCCACTATAAATAGAGAGTCAATTCTTCCATTTAGTCCTAATCCTAAGGACTATGAGAGCAACACTAATGAAAGACGGGATGAATAATTTCAAATAAATGAAGAGTCGTGGTTTCCACTTAGTCATAAACCTAACGATTATGAGAGCAACAATGATGAGAAGCATGATGAAGAATTTCAAAAGAATGGAGTGTCACGATGTCCACTTAGTCCTAATCCTATGGACTATGAGAGCAGCAGTGATGAAGAGCATGATGACGAATTTCAAAAGAATGGAGTGTCACAGTGTCCACTTAGTCCTAATCCTATGGACTATGAGAGCAGCAGTGATGAAGAGCATGATGACGAATTTCAAAAGAATGGAGTGTCACGGTGTCCACTTAGTCCTAATCCTATGGACTATGAGAGTAGCAGTGATGAAGAGCATGATGAAAAATTTCAAAAGAATGGAGTGTCACGGTGTCCTCTTAGTCCTAATCCTATGGACTATGAGAGCAACAGTGATGAAGAGCATGATGATGAATTTCAAAAGAATGTAGTGTCACAGTGTCCTAATCCTATGGACTATGAGAGCAGTAGTGATGAAGAGCATGATGAAAAATTTCAAAAGAATGGAGTGTCACAGTGTCCTCTTAGTCCTAATCCTATGGACTATGAGAGCAACAGTGATGAAGAATTTCAACTGAATAGAGTGTCACAGTGTCCACTTAGTCCTAATCCTATGGACTATGAAAGCAGCAGTGATGAAGAACATGATGAAGAATTTCAAAAGAATGAAGTGTCACGGTGTCCACTTAGTCCTAATCCTATGGACTATGAGAGCAATAGTGATGAAGAGCATGATGAAAAATTTCAAAAGAATGGAGTGTCACAGTGTCCTCTTAGTCCTAATCCAATGGACTATGAGAGCAGCAGTGATGAAGAGCATGATGATGAATTTCAAAAGAATGGAGTGTCACGGTGTCCACTTAGTTCTAATCCTATGGACTATGAGAGCAACAATGATGAAGAGCATGATGAAAAATTTCAAAATAATGGAGTGTCATAGTGTCCTCTTAGTCCTAATTCTATGGACTATGAGAGCAGTAGTGATGAAGGACAAGATGAAGCACTTAGTCCTAATCCTAAGGACTATGAGAGTAGTAGTGACAAAGGACAGGATGTAGCATTTTCAGTAAGTAAACAGTCACATTTTCGACGTAGTCCTAATTCTATGGACTATGAGAGAAGCACCGACAATGCACATGAGGAAGAATATCCAATAAACATCGAGTCAAATTTTCCATTTAGTCCCACTTCTAAGGACTATGACAGTAGCACTGAAGAAGGGGAAGATGAAGAATATCCTCCAAGTCAGTATTTGAAAAGCACAGCTGATCATAGTGTGGATAACATTCCTCGGAATGATGATGAAAATGCTTATACAAATGATGATCCAATGATGGAGATGTTGCCAAGAAATATTGTATTGAGGAATAGGAGCAAACCTTTTCGTATCAATGCAAGATGTTCTAGTTATACAAGGGGTAGTGTAGAATATCTGACGAGAAGAAGTTCTGTCAGCGCTCTAATTTCAAGTGAACATTGTCAAAAAGATTGCTTGAAACATATGGATTTCAAATTTGTATTAGAGAAAAGGAAGAGATATTTGTCAATGAATAAAAGCATGCAAAATTCATATTTAGTTGGGTGCATGCAATCTACATTGTTAGGTTATGATTATCATATTGGGTCTTTATTTATTTTTAGAAAGGCTTTCAAAATGTTTCATTCAATGGGTAATTTTCGTCTCTCGAGAATCCAAGAAACTTTGGAAAAGGATCCCACATTTTATTCAGAAGTACGTCATAAACCACAGTTTGGGCCATTATCAAATACTGCAATGTCATGGATGAAAGATTTCTTTTCAAAGCATGGAGAGTGTATTCCAAAAGAGAGACAATACATATCCAGATAATTTTTCAAGACGAGAAATCTACAACTTATACAAAGAATATGCAGAAGGTTCTGAGGGACATGGTCAGTTTATTACACATCAATATTTTGTGAAGATATGGAAGAAAGAATTCAACAATGTCCATATTCCTAAGAAGACAAGGATGGAGATTTTTAGTACATGTGCTTCTCCTAAATAAAAAAGGGACAAATGTGAAGGGTCAGAAAGAGGTAAGCATTCATAACTTTAACTTTTAAAATTGTATAGTCATCAACTATGAAAACGTATTTCTTAATGGAATTCTTTTATGTTGTGTATATTCAATTGTCAAAGAACTTCAGGAGCATCACAAACAACAAACAAGTGAAAGGAAAAAGTTGTACAAGCATCGAAAGAAGTGTTATGATAATCCAAATAAATATTTGGGTTTGATAATTGATGGTATGGACCAGAAGAAAACACTTTTACCACATTTTGTTTGCACACCTAAAAATTTACAGGAGGAAAATTTTGTTTAGTATCACTTGGTCGGTTGTATGGTCTTCAATGAGAAAATGTTGCCAAGGGTGTACTTCACAGCTCCAATATTCATAATGATGCAAATCTGACAATAACCATAATTCGTAATGTGCTTTCTCATTGGACTGGTAATCTTCCTGAAGTTTTGTATTTACAATTGGACAACACTTGCCGTGAAAACAAAAATCAGGTTGTTTTTGGATATCTAAACATGCTTGTTGAATTGAGAATTTTTCAGAAGGTAAAGGTTGGTTTCCTTCTTGTTGGGCACACTCATGACCATATTGATCAGATGTTCAGTCATTTTTCAGTCACATTGAGGAGGAAGGAAGTTGGGAGCTTGCCATCATTAATTGAATGTATTAAGAAATCAGACATGCCAGAGCCTACTTTTGATGTGTTGGAAGAAACTGTTGACATGCGAAGGTTTATTCTGGGATCACATGCTAAGGAGAAATGCATTGAACAACTTAATGACATTAGCTTCCAACATCAATTTCGTATCAAACAAATTGATGGGAAAACACTAATATGGGGCAAGAAGTATTCAACTACTGCAGTATGGGCACCGTCATCAGGTTTGGAATTTTTGAAGTTCATTCTAGATCATCCAATATTTGCATCAAAAATATTCTTATTACAATCAGTTGGTGAAGTTCATAATGCACACAGACAGAATAGAGATTTAAATTATTCTAATTGCCTAGAAGAAATTAAAAAATGTATTAGATATACACATGAGTAATTTGACATTGTTGATTCAGTTTGGTGGGAGTCATTTTTCAATAATCAAAGTGATATCATTTCAATAACAACAAATGAAGATATACCTTTGAAAAATCCATTTATTTGGCCACAAAATGTGTCAAATGAACATGAGGAAATAAACATGATTGAATAGCAACAATCTCAAGGTATTACTAATTCTTCATAGGCAGAGGAAAGAGAGATGTATATTGGTTCCAGAAGATCTCATGCACAACGTGAAGTCATGGAAGACCTTTACAGGGGTTCAGTACAGGATATTAAGGAGGGTTGCATGATCGCAGTGCTAGCATATGGAGATCCCAATGGCTATCCATTTTGGGTTGCTAAGGTTATAAATGTCTTTACAGAAAATGTGGATGTTACAGGTGTGGAAGTACATTGGTATGCCAGAAATACACACCCATTCAATGGTGTGTATAAGCTAAAGATGGTAGTTGACAAAAAATTTGGCGGAAAGAGAAAAATAAAGGGTACAAATATAAGTTGCCACCGCACAGACCTCTTAAAATTGGAGGATGTTGACATACTTGTTTATGACTTCAATTTAACAAGGAGAGGGACTCTTCACTTCAAGACAATAGAGATTTTGAAAAGGTTGTTACTAGAAGGAACAATGTTGAGATGGGAGTCTGCTGAAACCAGTCGTAGATCCAAAAGAATTTTGAAACCTGAAATGGTGGGCATGCATGTGGACTCAGATGGGGCACTAGTTGATGAAAGAGAAGAATATGGAACATCTTCATTTGCATCCAGTCATTCATCTGAAGATGTGAATTATGATGGTGTGCAAGAAAATATGAGTGATTTTGAATAATTGTCTAAGACAGTTTATATAACTGATGTTTGCATCGTATCTTGAAATAAAAATTTTGATTTCCATATGGTGTTAAATCAAAAGTTATGAGTCATTTTTATGTTGTTGGATTATATGTCTTAACTATGATGATTTTTATTGTTTAGAATATCTACAAGGCAACATTAAATTAGAGATATAACGTATGTTTCATTCAATATTCAAATAATGACATTTTGATTAATTTAGTCATGTAATTTGTTCATAATGTCATGGTTTTTTAATTTTATGGTTGAAAAAATTCCATTTATATATATATATATAAAATGTTATGGTTGAAAACAATTACAATTTTAGCAATCTTTAGTGTGATGTTATTATATGTTTAACAACATGGATGAAAACTAATAGAATTTTAATGTATTTCAGATCCCATTATTTTATCTTTATGGTCATTACTAAAACATGTTGAATTTATACTTAGGAAAGAAAAATGTTATTTGACCAAAAACATTAGTGTGTTTTTTTCCTCATAAACAACTGTTTTTTTGCACATAAAAATTTGGTTTTACTAGCATTTTTTAAAAATGTTGAAAATTGACCCTAAAAAAAAACCATCATTCTAGTATCAACACTTTTCGTTTTCAGGGTGTTTAAAATTTCGCTTTCACTGCCATTTTTAAAACATGTTCAAAATTGACCCTAAAAAATAACCATTGTTCCAGTATACAAACTTTTCGTTTTTAGCACTGTTTTTGATGTTTTTTCCTGGTTTTTTGGCTAGAATTCCCGTTTTGAGTTTATAGTTCCTGTTTCAAAGTTTACATTGTTTTTACATGGATGTATTGTATGATTGGAACTTACACTTCTTTATATAATAAGACCCATCACATTTTCATGCATATATTGTTATTGTAGTTGGACTGTTCTAGTTGCTGTAGCAATGTATGTTGTTTAACTTACATAGTTGTGTATGAACTACTTTGCATGAAATTATATAAATCTTGTTGCAGATGTGTTGTTGGTTTAACCATCACTTTGGATTTCCAGTTGACTTGCTTTCTAGCTTGTGATGTATCTTCGCTTGTGTGTTCCCATCCCAGCTAAGTATTGTTACAGGTTGCCAAGGGGTGCACTTATCTCAACCCACCTATGTTAGAACCTCTCATGCACCTTCCTTGACTCACTGCAACAGTCACACCCTTGCTATTGATAGAATTATCTTACTTGCCTCTATGCAACATCGTGATCAAGGCATTGTTATACGACCCACTACAGGGACTCCTACACAAAACGATCTGAGGTCTAAGTGGGACTTCTTACCGTGGAGATCCCCTTGACATATTGGCATGTCCATCACCATCAACATTTTGGCGCTAGAAGGAGGGCCAGGTGACAAGCTGAGTCCTCACATCTGTTTTGAATCTCTACACATCTATCATGACTCATTACCAAGCTACTCTTCCGGGATGTATGTCTTATGGAAACGATTTCATCATCCCGAAAAATCTCTCGGATAACTTTTCTCATAAAACATTTGATGGTGGAGGCTACGTAGCCTTGGTCAGGCACGCATTTGACGTTGTAGGATCATGTGAAAGACATGGATTCTTTGAAGAATACATGAGCCGCGTGTTGTTCATATACATGCTTCGAGGGCACCCAATGCATTGGTGTGCCATGCTGCTTGAAAAATCTATTCATTCTCTTGCTCGTCTGGTTGCAGAGATAGATCGTGCTTTCAATAATTTTAACTATAAAGCACTCAACAAATAAATTATGGAATTATGAAAAGCACCCGATGAATTCGTTGAATAGTTTCACACATGATTTTGTAATCCTGCATACCGATTCCCGAAGATGATATTGATTGGGAATTTCTTGATGGAATATTTGAGTATCTTCTTCACATATCTGAACCCTGCTTAGCACACTTCGGTGATGGAGCTGCACAATCACAGGCAGGCACAGTTGCTATCACAAGTGACTATCCGCCTTCACCTCATCAAACAGCTCCACCACCATGGAGTGATGTGGGAGATCATGCACACACCTCGGTTGAACTGTCACATCCTCCCACCCCACCTTCTCTTGATATTTGTGCAGATTTGGCTTGTAAGACTGTTTGTTGTCACATGGACTCGTTTCCTCGACCTCCATCCTCATGATCTATTGAGCCTCTAGATTGTACTGTCTTGTGTTCTTCCTTTCCGGACTCCTCACTTACTGTGAATGAGGATCAAGTTGTCGACGAAGTTGGTGTTATGAAGCCAACCTGCGCCATCATTCATGATGAGTGTGTGTGGGAATCTAAAGAAGAGCCCATGGTGAAGGATGAATCCCTTCCAGTCGCACCTCATCTGCTTCATCCTGACATCCCTTGTGATTCTGCCACTGCTGATTTCCCCTGTGAAAACTCATTTCTGGATGCTTTTACTTCCAATCATTCAAAAGACACCTCGGATGTCAGACTATCATTACAGTACAGTGTGGAGAGGACACATATTCCTCTGAAAATCCATTCAATATGTCATTTATCTTTCTTGAAAACACAAAGGGTGAACATCTTTGCTTCTCATCTACCCCTCTGCCCGATTCATCAAATCATGAGGATGCCAACAAAAATCCTAAATTTTTTAGTCTTGGTTGTCATGATTTATTCACTTCCTCATCCAATCATGATGTTGATTCAACCATTGTTAATCTATCCACGGCACTGGTCTATGATGATCTATCTGTCAATGAGGTCGAAACCCCCTAGACTGTCGAGGCACTTCAGCCCAAGATGATGGTTACGTCAGGCCCTTGCTGTCCTGAAATTGGTTTCACTTTCGGTCAGGAAATTGTTGAAACACTCAAGGCTCCTCAAAACTCTTTGCTTTGCATTGAAGATCAACCAAACATCCAGATTTTGCTTCCTCCACTCGAACTACATGATCCCATTACTCATGCATTGGAGGAATCTTACACAGTAAGCACACATGCATACCACAAGTGGTTTACCTTTCTCACATTTTCTTGCATGTCACAGTCAAGAGAATACATACACTCAACATTTGCATGTATTGTAGCACACCATCATGGCAACACCATAGAATGCATGTCATGCACTTTCACTCATCTTTGTTCTATGGTTGCTTGTAAGCTTAGAGTGTGTTTGTCTTCATTGTTACATCTTTCTTGTTTGCTGGTTCGTACAACTGTCTTGTTCATGAACCATGCCTTCATCAACATGGGTCAACCAATGTGTCGGTGGCTACATTGGAAGTACCATTTCACGTGAGATTACCCATGCACTGTTAGCTTAGGAGTAGGAGTAGTGTTTTATTTTGAGTTGTTTGTCTACTTGCTTGTTTTCTTACTTTATTTTCTTTCACTTTTTCTTCTGCTCTTGCTTTGCTTTCTTGTTTGTTATTTCGCTTGCTTCGTTTCGTAGGATAGTTTTGCATGAAAGCATGTATGACTCTTGAAGTGAGCTGGGTAAAGTACAAGAGGCCTTGTGCTGCTATCACTACTTGGTTATATGTCATCCTCCCTCTGTATGAAGAACTTGTTACTTTTAGTCCATGATACGTCGAAGGAAAATATGTATTGTTCGAAGTGAACCTTGGCAAAAACAAAATGCTTGCGCACTAACTAGTGTCACCTACTCTAGTCGGTTGCTTTTGAGTTAACCCTTGTCAGCTCAGTTAAGTAGAGTAAGGTAAGGGGGAAAACCTTAATAGGCACGTCAGAGGTATAATAAACTAATTCTCTATAGTAACAGCCTCTTCTGCTCTCAATAAATCGGGATCCCTCTTCCACTTCTGAAATGAATAAGTACTATGCACAGTTACGAAAAATAAAAAAATGAAAAAGTCGAAAAAAAAGTTTGAAAAAAAATGAAAATGAATAAGGCGAAAGAAGAGAAATGCTTCCTGCATAGAGAGGTGATGCAAGTAACTCCGCTGGGGTACTGACCAGGCTCGATGGCAGCGGATCCATGCTTGTGTTCCTATGTGACTCCGCCGGGGTATTGTCCAGGCCTACTTGTAGTAGAGCAACACTAGAGATGAAACTAAGAATCTGACGACTATATTGCTTGTGCACCAATATACCCCTCAACCCCAATCAAAACAACTGTGTTGCCTTGGCTTGGAATGTGTGTCAATCGACCAAGAGATTGGTAGATGCTACATATTACAATCAAGCTAGAGTGGAAACCAAGAGGAGCTGAGAACTGAACAATATTTCTGGAGGTGTTAGACTTGCTTTTCACAAACAAGGTTCATTTTGAGAGCTGGAGTTTTAGCAGTGTGTCACCAAGTGTTGTAGCAGCTACAACCACCCTCCAAAATTTTTCCTTAGCTTCATTTTGGAGCCTCCCTTCCAAATTTTCACAGCAGCTTGCCTTGCTTCATCAAGTTCACAAGCTTCAGTGTTTTGATTGCACAAAGCCAGCCTGTCGATCACAGCTCGATGCATTCCCCTCAAAAGCTGATAATCCAGATTTGGTCTAGCTGCAAGCTGAGCAGCTCCCCCAAGAAATTGCGCAATTCTGGAGGGCAACTAACCTTCCCTCTAGAAATTGCGCAATCTTGACTGGCAGCCTATTGGGCTCTAGAATTGCACAATTCTGGTAGTCAACGCTCACAGTGAAAATTGCACAATTTTCCCCAGCAGGGCTACTTAGCCCAGAATTTGTACAAATCTGGGTAGCAGGCAGTTGCTCTGCCCATAAATTGCTCAAATCTCCTAGGCAGCCAGCCCAGCTCCCAGCCAGAAATGCGCATTTTCTCCTAGCAGCCGAACAACCTCTTGCATGTGCAACTGAGCTGACCGGTTCCCTCTGGGACTGAGCAAAATAGACTTGCATGCATGAGCTACTTCTCCCAAGGAAGCATGCAAAGGCATCCTTTGTTTCAGGGATCTATTTTTGGAAGTTGGAGGTTACATGCAAGGATCCTTTTAGAAACCTTCCACCAAGTGTCGCTTCCCCTAGATTTGTGGCATGCGCGTCACAACCTCAATGTTATCAAAACTCATCAACCGAATTCTGCAGAGGTCATTCCTCACATCAACCTTGCAGCTTTGCCATCCCACATCACATCTAGGAGCTGTTGACACATTTAGCTCGGTTGTTTTGGGGTAAGCCCACTTTTTATGCCTTATGTTGCATTTCCGTTGCTTTTTGTGTTTTTTCTTGTGTGAGTATTGTTTGCTTGATTTCTTTGAATGCTTGTTGTCATTTACATGTATACTAGCTTGTCCTAGCACTATTTCCGTTTTCGTTGCTATCTCACTGCTGTCGCATGTATTAATTATTTTTTCACGAACAGTCACTGATTCGGTGACTCACCTCACCCATATGCATGTTGTTCCATTTTTTGAATCTGTCATTCGCCGTTTGCATGAATGATCATTCACTTATGCTTACACTCAATATCACCATGCATTCACACTCACATTCACTTTCAGTTGCCCGTCGGCAAGTCTAGGCAACCTTGGCCCAGACTCTGCCTCACCAAGAGCCTCACCAAGACAACATTGCGCAATCCTGAGAGGGAAGGCTCTATCTTCCTCTCAGGAAATGTGCATTTCTACCTAGTGACTATCCTCCAGGACTATTTTGCACATTTCTGAGGGATAGTGGTTGCTGGCCCAGAAAATTGCGCAATGCATTCACTGAGCCTGCAACCATTAACAACCCAAATTGTGCATTATGCAATTCAAGCAGTCAACAACTAGGTTTGGCTGTGCATTGCGCAATTCTAGCAGTCAGTCAATCTCCCAATAGCCCAAACCATGTCTTGCATAGTCTTAGCAGTCAGTCTCTCGACCTCCCGACTGAAATTGCACAACCTTCATGATCAGTCACATAGGTATGTTGCAAGTTAGTTCTCAAGTTCATTTTGGTTTTCAACTGACAGATTTCTTGCCATGAGTGTTGCCATGTCTCCAGGTATTGCAGGTGTTCATCTACCTCTCAGCAGTGTAGGTACAATGGTTTCCAAGAGAGTAGAGTCGAAGATACCGTTCAGAGCACACCTGGAGATGCAGTCGATCAAATGTCTATGAGCTTGCCTTCTCACGGAGATATCAAGTTGTTCTTAGACAAGGACATCAATGTATGACATCATCAGCATCACAACAGCAACATCATGAACCGCAGCTAAAGGAAACATAATGAATGCAATGAATGCAACAAATGCAATGAATGCAACAAATGCAATGAATGCAAAGAATGCAATGAATGCAAGAGGAAGGTTGGTGACAACACAGAGGCAGAACAAAGTTGCAAGCTCAAGTAGATCCACTAATGATGAAAGCAACTTTGGAGACTTAGGCTATGAGGCGACGACACGCCATGAAGATCATGTGAAGATAGAGAATGGAACAAAGAAGGAGTTGCACGTGCTGAAGTAGAAACTCAAGGAAGAACATGAAGATGCACATGCAGATGAATGAGTTGCAATAGGAACATGAACAACAATGGGCGCAACATGCACTCACGGATGAAATTGTGCCTGTACAAGTTATAAATATATCCTAGCAGCTGGCACGGAGCAGACATGGTGAGAAGTGTGTTGATAGCATGCAAGGGATTCATTTCATTGTGCGCACACATGTGATCCAACCCATTCAACGCACTCACCAAGGTGAAGGAAAGAAGCAAGTCCAACTGGAGCTGAACATGTATTTCGACAAGTTGATGCGCATGACCACCAACACACACTTGAAGATCAGCACAGACACTATGCATCAATGTGTTACCGGTTTAGCCACACCTAAGAAGACCATGAGTTTGTTAGCAGACGAGTTGGATGAAGGAGCCATACCAATGCACCAGATGCAACGGAGGCAAGAGCTTGCTTCAGCAAGATGTCACCATGGGGTGCATGCACACCATCACAGACGACCAAGCTTGGCATCAACTCACCACCTCCGCCATCACAAGCATGTCAAAGAGTTGGTCTATCAGAATGGACCGAGTGTCAGTGATGTCTTGCATGGCTTTCTTAAGTCATTTTGTCCCATATGAGTACATGTGCATTGTAATGTAACGTCATGTCAAGTGTAAGTCAAGTGTCGATAGTTGGATGTAAGAGTCATAGAGTAGATGAAGAGTCATGAGGGTAGTTGAACTGTCACAAAGGGGAATGTAAAGGGTCACCCTGCCCTTTGCTATAAATAGTCCCTCATAACTCGTTGTAGAGGATTTTGGTTAGCCAAGCTTCCGATAAGACTATCTTGGAGAGAGATTGGACAGTATTGTAACGTGCCTTGGCTTCTCCACTGCACGGAACTAGTTCATCTCTTTGGAGGAGTAAGCGGATGTGGTTGTAACATTTCACTGTTAGGACTAGTGGGTTTACATGGATGTATTGTATGATTGGAACTTACACTTCTTTATATAATAAGAGCCAGCACGTTTTCATGTATATCTTGTTATTATAGTTGGACTATTCTGGTTGTTGTAGCAATGTATGTTGTTTAATTTACATAGTTGTGTCTGAACTGCTTTGTATGCAATTATATGAATCTTGCTGCAGATTTGCTGTTGGTTTAACTATCAATTTGGATTTCCAACTGACTTTATTTCTAGCTTGTGATGTATCTTCCCTTCCCAGCTGAGTACTATTACAGGTTGCCAAGGGGCACACTCATCTCAACCCACTTGTGTTAGAACCTCTCATGCACCTTCCTTGACTCAATGCAGCACTCACACCCTTGCTACTGATAGAGTTATCTTACTTTCCTATATGCGACATCGTGGTCAAGGCATTGTTATATGACCCACTGCTGGGACTCCTACACCAAACGGTCTGAGGTCTAATTGGGACTTCTTATTAGGGAGATCCCCTTGACATGTTGGCGGGTCCAACACCATCAACAGGGGGATAAACTTGTAGGTTTTAACCCTGTACAGAAATTACCTGCATACAAATTCTAAAACACAGAAAATAAACAATGTGAGAGCATAACACATAAAACACAAATACACAGAGATTTTCCCCTGGATCCCAAAATTGGGACTACCAGCTTGATTTTTCATTATATTCCTTTCAATGTTACAATACATATTTATACATGCTGAAGCATCCAATATCCGAAAACCATCACGTCCAATACCATGGACTGAAAACCATCGCATCCAATAACATGAACCTAAAACCATTGCGTCCAAAAAACATGTGCGAAAATCATGCACAAAACCATAGGTGGCTCTGCCCAACCTAACATAGGGTCCAAAACCAAAATTTTCCGGGGTGCTACCCCAGACCCCATAAAGTGGGGTTACGGGTGCCCTTCAAACCCCCTATTAACTACGTAGAAAGAATATAACACAACCCAACATTCTCCCACTTGTTGTTTTCTTTCCACAGGGGGCCACAAGAGAGCTTAGTCATTTTCCCAGCCCTGAAATGCCCATTGTCTCTCTACACTAAGAGAACTTCTCAGAGCTCACAGATTTTGTCAATGCATCTGCAGTATTCTTCAAAGTTTCCATCTTTACCAACAACACCTTTTTGTCTTCTATCATATCCTTCACAAAGTGATACTGAACATCAATGTGCTTTGTCTTTGAATGATATGCAGGGTTCTTTTCCAAGAAAATTGCACTTTGGCTGTCACAGTCTATCCTTATAACTTCCTGTACTAACCCCATACTTGAACACAATCTCTGCAACCAAACTGCTTCCTTGCTTGCATGAGTGGCTGCCATGTATTCTGCCTCTGTAGTTGATAGTGCCACTACAGATTGTTTCTTCCTCATCCAACTAACTGCTCCTCCAAATAGGTTAAACACATACCCACTTGTAGATCTTCTCTGATCCAGATCTCTAGCCCTGTCTGCATCAACAAAGCCATGAATATCTAACACTCTGTCCAATCCTAGTCTTCCTTGGTAGCACAGACCATAATCACTAGTGCCACACAAATACCTGAAAACTCGCTTCACTGCTGTCCAATGCTCCTTTCCTGGTTTTGACATAAACCTGCTCAATACTCCCACTGCATGTGCAATGTCTGGTCTAGTACAGACCATTGCATACATCAAGCTATCGACTACACTTGCATATGGAACACGAGACATGTTCTCTTCCTCTTCTTCTATCTTCAGGCACTGTTTAGCAGATAATGTCACATCTACAGGAATAGGAACCTTCATCCGTTTACTATCCTGCATATTAAACCTCTGTAGTATTTTCTAGACATACTTCCTCAGGTTTAACCAAAGCTTCCTCTTTGCCCGATCTCTTTTAATTTCCATTCCCAAAATATAGTTTGCAGCACCAAGATCTTTCATGTCGAATTTGGAGGACAATTGGGTCTTCAAATCTTGGATAATTTCTTTGTCATTTCCAACCAGCAACATATCATCCACATACAAGACTAGATAAATAACACAGTCACCAATTAATTTAAAATACACACAGTGATCTGCTTTGCTTTTGGTGAAGCCAAGTCCCCGTATAAATGTATCAAATTTCTGACACCACATCCTTGGTGACTGTTTTAACCCATACAGAGACTTCTTTAACTTGCATACCAGTTCTTTCTTACCCTTCATGGCAAAGCCTTCAGGTTGCTTCATGTAGATTTCCTCTTCTAGATCCCCGTGAAGAAATGCTGTCTTCACATCCATATGTTCTACCTCAAAATCAAAAGCAGCAACAACAGATAAAAGTAATCTAATAGAAGTTATCTTGGCAATAGGAGAAAAAATATCACCAAAATCAATTCCCGGCACCTGGGAATAACCTTTTGCTACCAACCGAGCTTTGTATTTCTCCACTTTTCCTTCTACATTTGTCTTCCTTTTGAACACCCATTTGCTACCAATGGGTTTCCTTCCAGCCGGAAACTCCACCAGATCCCAAGCCTCATTTTTATGCAAAGATGCCATTTCATCAACCATGGCCTCTTTCCAAAGTTTTCCATCCTCTGAATCCATTACTTCCTTCACAGTTCTAGGATCATCATCAGTAACAGACAAAGAAAAATTTGAACAGAAAGTAGATGGACTATACCTTTTTGGCTGCCTTCTTTCTCAAACTGATCTTCTCACAACGGGAGTTTGTGGCTCTTCATCTTCTGATTCCTCCGGTGTTGTACAGTCTGATTCTTCCTCCTTTAGCTCAAACTCTATCTTCTCAGGTTCCTTTGGTTGGACTTCATGTTTAATAACATCTTCCACCTCGCTAAACACCACATATTGGTTGTACACAACCTTCCTTTTTACTGGGTTCCAAAGCTTATAACCCTTTAGACCATCCTGATACCCAATAAAGATGCACTTTTCAAATTTACTATCCAGCTTCGTTCGTTTCTCCTTTGGAACATGTACATATGCGTCACATCCAAATACCCTCAAATGTGAAAGAGAGGGTTTCTTACCAGTCCATACCTCTTGAGGAGTCTTATCCTCCAACGCTGATGAAGGTGACCTATTGACCAGGTATAATGCAGTATCCACCGCCTCTGCCTAGAATTCCTGTCCTAACCCGACACCACTGAGCATGCTTCTTGCCCTTTCCATCAACGTCTTATTCATTCTTTCTACAACTCCATTTTTCTGAGGTGTATATGGAGTAGTATTCTGTCATGCCATACCACGCTTCTTACAGAATTCTTCAAATTCTTTACTGCAAAACTCTCCACCATTATCTGTCCTCAACACATTTATCTTCTTCTCTATCTGGTTTTCCACCAGACCCTTAAATTCTTTAAACCTGTCAAAGACTTCAGATTTCTTCTTAAGGAAACATATCCATGTATTCCTTGAGAAGTCCTCTATAAATGATACATAGTACACAGGCTTACCCAATGACGGAACCTTCACAGGTCAAAACACATCACTGTGCACAAGTTCTAATATCTATTTCACCCTCTTACTACTAGAGGGGAAACTCACCAGATTCTGCTTCCCATATACACAATTTTCATAGAAATCAAAATCCAGGAGCTATTATTCATACCTTCTACCATACCTTTACCATGGAGTATCCGAAGGCCCTTTTCTCCAATATGTCCAAGCCTTTGATGCCATAGCATGGTCTTCTCTCCAGAGACCACTAGATTTTCTGCTCCACTTTCAGGAACCATAAAACTATTGCACCCATCAATAACAGTTCTACCTTGCAGCTTGTGCGGAGTTCCAATCCTAACTCCCCACATCAATACCAGTGCTCCCCGAACCATCTTGCAGGTATCCTTCTCGAACACTGTCTTTACACCTGCATCATCCAGCTTGCTAACAGAAATAAGATTTTTGGCTAGTGCAGGAATATGTAGAACACCTGGAAGCATTCTAACCCTTCCACCTTGCAACTTCAACTTTACTTTTCTGCGACCAACAATTCTAGCCTTCCTGTCATCCCCCAAGAATACATCACCACCATCATATTTCTCATACTCGCAGAACCACTCTCTATGGGGAGTGAAGTGAAAGGATGCACCTAAGTCAATCAACCATGCCTCATGATCTACATGTGTACTTGAAGAAGCCAAGTACACATCCCCACCTTCATCTGAGGTGGTTTTCACCTCTGTAGAAGGATCCTCATCAGATCCCTTTCTTTTGTTAGGAGCTTTAGATTTACAGTCCCTTTTGTAGTGCCCTTCCTTTCCACATTTCCAGCACACCACCTTTACAGGTTTTCCTGGAGATTTAGATCTCCCTTTAGATTTAGATCTCCCACTCGATGACTTATTTTTGTTTCTGTTCTGGGTCCGCCATCGTACAGACAAGTCATCACCATTTTGTCTCTCCATATTTTTCCATCTCATCTCCTCCATCAGCAAGGATGAGACTATTTCATCAAAATGCAAGGCAATTGCATTGCTACCTATTGCAATAACCAGACTATCCCACGAATCTGGTAGAGAACACAACAAACTGATGCACTTATCTTCATCTGAAATTTTAATATCAACAGATGCTAACTGACTTACCACAATATTAAATGCATTTAGATGCTTTGTCACTGAGTCTCAATCTTTCATCCTCAGGTTATACAACTTTTTCCGCAGGAACAGTTTATTCACCAGAGACTTATATTGGCACAAAGTCCCTAACTTGTCCCACAAAGACTTCGTCGTAGCTTGCCCTGATACATTCAACAATACTAAATATGAGACACACAATCGTATTGTGCTCTTTGACTTCTGATCCAACTTCTTCCATTCTTCATCGGACACTCTCGTTGGTTTAGTACCCAGATCTACCGTGATCCACTGGTCTTTATCCACCAACAGATCCTCCATCTTGAGTTTCCACAACTCAAAAGTCTGACCATTAAATTTCTTGATCTCTATCTTTCCACTGCTTGCCATCTTCTTTCACCACCAGAATTGATCTCGCAGATCTCCCACTGAACAGGGTCTACCATAGGCTCGAGCGAAACCCCTCAGCAACAAAGGCGTCCCCTTGAAGCCAAAACTCCTCTGATAGCAAATGTAGGTTTTAACCTTGTACAGAAATTACTTGCATACGAATTCTAAAACACAAAAAATAAACAATGCGAGAGCATAACACATAAAACACATATACACAGAGATTTTCCCTTGGATCCCAAAACCGGGACTACCAGCTTGATTTTTCATTATATTCCTTTCAATGTTACAATACATATTTATACATGCCGAAGCATCCAATACCATGGACTGAAAACCATCACGTCCAATACCATGGACTGAAAACCATCGCATCCAATACCATGGACCGAAAACCATCGCATCCAAAAAACATGTTCGAAAATCATGCGCAAAACCATAGGTGGGTCCGCCCAACCTAACATAGGGTCCAAAACCAAAATTTTCTGGGGCGCTACCACAGACCCCATAAAGTGGGGTTACGGGTGCCCTTCAAACCCCCTATTAACTATGTGGAAAGAATATAACACAACCCAACAAAACTAGTATTATAAGGACCTAACGTGATCCTCTCTTTCAAAAAAGTGTTTTTTCAATGCTTGATTACTTCTAGATGCTTCTGAATAAAATTATCATCCTTCCATGCAGAGTCTTCAACAGGTAAGTTCTTCCACTTAATGAGATACTTTGAAATTGATCTATTTCGTAGCTGTAGGATTCTTGTTTCTGTGATTGATCTAGGATCCAATATGATTTTTACTTCCTCTTCAAGTTTTGGAAATATAGGTTGAACTAGAACCTTGTCACCTATAACCTTCTTTAAACATGAAAGACGGAAAACTAGGTGTACTCACAAAGAGGCAAGCAGCTCCAATTTGTATGCCATAGTACCAATATTTTGCAACACCTTGTAAGGGCTATAGTACTTGGGTGATTATTTATTATCCTTCTTAGATTCCTTGAGGAAAATTTATTTGTATGGTTTTAGTCATAAAAATGCCTAATCGCCCACATCAAAACTTCTTTCACTATGATGTTGATCTACCTTTTGTTTCATTCGATTCTACACCAGAGTCAAGTTATCCTTTAAAAATTAGAGAACTTGTTGTTGATGCTTGATGTGATCTTCCACTGCTTGAACCTTAGAATTGTCTCTTAAAGACGATGTGATGGATGATATCCATAAAGAACCATAAATGGGGTCATTTTTGTTGTGGTATGGAAGGAAGTATTATACCACCATTCTACCAGGTGTAACAACTTGATCCATTATGTTTGTTTATCATATATAAAGAAACAAATATATCCTTCCAAACATTTGTTAACTATCTCAATTTTCTCATCATATTGAGGATGATAAGATGAGTTATGACCTAATTGAGTACCAAGGTAAGAAAATAATTATGTCCAAAAATTTCCAATGAAAATGAGATCTCTATCACTTACAATAATGTTTTGGTTTCCATGTAGATTTTGAATTGTTTCCATAAATTTAATAGTGGTTATATTGGATTTGAAAGGATGAGATAGTGAAAAAAAGTGTGCATACTCGGTAAGTCTATCAACTACCACCATGATGACACTCTTTCCTTCAGACTTTGGTAAACTTATGATAAAATCCATTAAGACCTCTTCCCAATGCTGACTTGGAATAAGTAATGGTTGTAAAAGACCTGGGGTCTTAATTGTCTCAACTTTATTTTGTTGGAAAACCAAACATTCTATGGCAAACTTCTGAATATTAGATTTAAGTCCATCCCAAAAAAATTCCTTTTTGACCGTGTGGTAAGTTTTTAAAAATCCTGAATGCCCTCCTATAGGAGAGGTGCATAATTCCAAAATAACCTTTTGTTTAATTTTGGAGTTTTTACATAGATATAAATGATATTTGTACCATAGTGAATCATTTTTCCAAATAAATGAATCAAATGCGTTGGGATCTTTCTGCAAATTTTGAATGAGTGTCCATAACTCTTTATCATTCTTCCATTCATCCCTTGCTTCAGTTATCCAATTGGGTTTCATATTAGAAATGGCACATAGAAATGCTTCCTCATCCTCATCCCTTCTTGAGAGTGCATTTGTAACTACATTTTGTTTCCCTTTTCTGTAGATGATTTCAAAGTCATAACCCAACATATTTGTTATCCATTTTTTCTTCTCTTCTAAAGATAATATTTGTTCCAAGAAGTATTTAAGACTATCATGATCTGTTTTACCTTGAAGTGTCTTCCCATTAGGTAAGGGAACCATTTCTTCAGTGCATGTAGTATTGCCAACATTTCCTTCTCATAAATAGGCTTTTGTAAATACTTTCCCTTGATTGGACGAGTTTCAAAAGCAATGGGTATTCCTTCTTTCATTAAAACAACACCAATGCCATTTCCCGAGGCATCACATTCCACAGTAGAGGTTTTTGTGTAGTTAATACCAGAGCTCGACACATTTCCTCTTTAAGATGTTCAAAGGCCTTAGTTTCTTCCCAAGTCCAAAAAAATGCATCTTTCTTCAGTAATTTTGTTTGAGGTGCTGCTATCTTCCCATAATCCTTAACACACTTGCGAAATACCATGTCGACCTGAGAAATACTTGAAGATCCCTTAAGGCTGTGGTGATTTTCCATTCCTTGAAGGATTAAATTTTGTTAGGGTCTTCCTTAACACCCTCATGGGATACAATATGACCCAAATATTTCACTTGCTATACCCCAAAGAAACATTTGGAGGTTTTTGCATACAATTGATTCTCCTCCAATAGTTTGAGCACCCTATCAACATGTTGAACATGATCTTTCCAAGACTTGCTATAGATTAGTGTATCATAAAAAATTACTAACACAATTTTTCTAAGGGTGGGTTTGAAAGTGGAATTCATCAAACCTTGGAATGTATAAGATGCATTAGTATGACCAAAAGGCATGGTCAAAAATTCATAATGTTCTTCATGATTTCTAAATGTGGTTTTTGGAATGTCTTCTATCTTCATTTTGTTAGAAAATCAAAATGAAAAAAAATATTTTCGTACTTTAATAATAGATTGTGATATATATTAGAATTATATTATCTTCTTGTGTCTTATTTTCATCAATAAAATATCAAACCATAAAGAGCATGAATATTATAAAAATAATATAACACAATATGTAGGATTTCATGCAGGGAAAAATCCCTCTCTTAGGGGAAAACCCAGTCAAAATTCTCTTCTTATAGAACCAAGTCAGAAATGAGATATCTAAGACCTCTAGACCAAGACAAAATTTCGTCCAAGCCCCAAGTCAGCTTTCCAAAATATTCTCCTTCAAAACAAGTCAATATTTCTTAAAGTCAATGAAAGTCAATGCGTCAAAGTTTTGCTTCAATCAGAATTTTAACCTTCACTTCAAGATTGCAATCTTGCCCTGCAATTTCGGACCTGAAATCTATCCAGAAATCCTAGAAAACTTGCATGTGTGAGAGGAAAAGGTCAAGTTTCAAGTCTTCTTCATTCGATTTGGTTTCTTCTTGTCTTCTAGTTTCTTCACACTTCTTTTCTCCTTATTTATACTGCAGATCACACTTGTGGATAATATATATCAAACGAGGACGAAAATCACTTCTATATATATCTTTCCATGAGGTCAAATGGGTCTTTCTAGGCCGACTTTGTCTTGGAGGACTTTTTTGATACTTTTGGTTACAAAAATAATTTTTCTTTCTTCATACAAAATATCCATTAGGGTCTTATATACATGATAATGACTCTTAAATAATTATTTTGACTTGACAAACCCTAGAAGCATGAAGAACATTCTTGACCTATTTGACTTTGAGCTAATATTTTTTCTTCTTATTATTTCTCATTTTTAAAATAATTATATAATGATATGAATACAATAACAATTATGAAGACCAAACATAGTTACATTTCTCAATGCTCCATCTTAACTAGGGAGGTATTTATAATTGTGCAAATGGTACAAGGATGACCTCAAGTTGAAATTTTCTACAAAGAGTATCAAAATCAACATATAAAATGTTAGAAAACTTGATACCATATAGCATAACTACCGAGGTATCTAGGTACCATCTAGGCTACCTACCAAGGTACCAGGGATCCAAGTGTCATATAGGCTACCTACCAAGTCACCAACTCAACAAGGATCTAGATGTCATCTAGGCTACCTGCCAAGACATCTAATCAACAAGGATCCAGGTGTCATCTAGGCTAATTGCCAAGATACCAACTCAAAAAGGATCCAAATTTCATTTAGGCTATCTGCCAAGACATATACTCAACAAGGATTGGCTACCTTCCAAGATACCAACTCAACAAGGATTCAAATGTCATCTAGGCTTCATGCCAAGACATCTACTTCAACAAGGATCCAAGTGTCATCTAGGCTACCTGCCAAGACACTAACACAACATGGATCCAGGTATCGTCTAGGCTATCTGCCAAGATACAAACCCTAATAGTACCATCCTTCAGGCTAAGGTACAATGACTTGTCATGATCTGGTCGGTGCTTCAACCGAATGGTTATACATACTAGTATATAGATGTTATCACCAAGATTTAAACTTCTAGGAACATTTATCCAGTTTTTAAATGCTTATCCATTCCTTCACCATTCACTCTTCAAGGAATGATTAAGTGAATTTTGAGGTCTAAAATTGGCCTCCTAAGGAAATTATAAAATAATAGTGGAAATAATAAAATAATATTAGATTACATCATCAAATTTTAGAGAAAAAAGAAAAAACTATTTTTTCAACTCGTATTTTCAACTTCTCTCCTGATGGGTTTACTCAAATTTCAATCAGAAACACTTGTTGGATGCAAAAGTTGATTCATCATCCTAGGAGTACCCATGTTGCATACTTTCAATGGACCCTACTACACGAAAAATGAGAAATACATGAAAAATGTGATTGAAATCACATTTTTTCATGTATTTCTATTTTTCGTATAGCAGGGTCCATCAAAAGTATGCAACATTGGTACTCCTTGGATGAGGAATCAAATTTTGCATTCAACAAGTACTCCTACTCGAAATTTTAGTAAAACATTAGAGAGATATGTTGAAAATATGAGTTGAAAAATCAGTTTTATTATTTTTTAATCTTTTTACCTTTTTACTCAAAAAATGGTTAATCATCCCCCATGGTTGACATCATCATCTTGAATCCTATTGGTTCTTATAAAGTTTATTTTGGTTGTACATTTTTCTTAGGAGGCCCATTTTAGACCTCAAAATTCCCTTAATGTCACTTTAGACTCAATGTTGTTCATATTAGCTACATTTCTTCCTCTTTCCTTCACATCTCTTGTATCGATTATCATGGAGCCATCTTCTTTCTTCAATATTGTGATGGGGTCCAAGTCATTAGTTTTGTACATCACTTTCATCTTTTCATTATCGATAAAGGATTTATATGGAGCCTTTCCAAAATTTAAGATGATCATATCTACTTCATGAAAGTGATATCTTTGTTGTTGTATGAACTTGAACTATGGATTATATTTCATTTAATCCCAAGATGAGCACATATTGATTTCATAATTGCCTCAACATTCTTCATATATTCCTGCAATATCCTTCTAGGTAGCAAAAAAAATATGTTAACAAGATAACAACAATTATTGATGTTAAACTTACATCATGATGATGACCTTCTTATTAAAGTATCAACATCCTTATGATCCATCTCCACATGAATATTTCTTCATGCATCAGAGTGCCCAAGGATTGAGCTTGATTACCAAGTTGTAATATCTTCATTGGATTCGTCATTGATAAATCTCTTCTTTTCTTCCATAGACTATACTTTATGTTGATAAATATAGTTATATTCATGTAATTCGTGAGAGAATTTTGATCTCTATTTATTCCAAAGTTTCTCAAATTTCTTCTAAGCATCATGCAACCATACGAAAGACTTTACCAAGCACATTTTTCCTTCATGATACCTGTCAAATATTAATTCCTATGGGGTTCCTACATTTTTTCTTCCATTATGCTCATTATTCCTTTGGTTTGCTTCTTCATTCTTATCTTTCTTCCTTTTATGCACTTGTAATTTTTTTTTGTTAACTAGTACAACCAAGCTGATGAGCCCCAAAATGGGTAACTTATTTGGCTCATTTTGCCTATTGTTCTCCATTAATCCACCATTCTTCATAGTTTATGCATGCTTTTGTGTATATTTATGTTGATTGAACGAATGAGGATAATCACTTGACCATGAAGACTAATACGTGTTTATTGCAGATTTTTGGACAACTTTTGGACCAAGGTCAAGCATTTATGAGCCATTTGACAGCCAAATGCAAGGGTACAAGGCCGAGGATTTGTAGGGAGGGTGACTCCTACACTAAATGGCCTCTTCCTCGAGTTCTCCACCATCAGCTCAGAGTTCAGCAGCCCACCAACGTTGATTCCCAAGGGCAGCCGAGCAACTTTTATGAAGTGATTGAGTACTAGCAGTTTGGGCAGCCAAGCCCCTCAAATCAAGGAGGACTGTTGGAGGTCCTCGTGGTGCATAAATAGGAAGGCTTCCAGCCTTCGTAGGTTACTTTTTGAACAGTTGTATTCTGCACTATAGTGCTGCTAGTTTCTCAGCTCATTTTGTAGCTTCTGCTGTACAACTTCTTTTGTGACATGGTTATTTTTGAGTAATGGAAAGTAGTTTCATTTGGCACCAGTTATGAGCTTCTTCTTAGGAGCCTGCAGCTCTTGAGGATAAGACTCCTCAAGAGGTATGGATTGGTAAGAAACCCTCTCTTTATCAAATAATTTATGTTAAGTAGATTAAAATCTTGCTTGGTTACCTAGGTCATTGTTGATGATTAAAAAGGCTTTTCATGATCAGATTGGTTTGATAGGTTGATAACAGAGAAGATATTTAGAAAAAGGCTATCAAGCACCCCTGATCTCACCTCTCCCTCCGTGGGACCATGAGCTGGGACCAAGGCATCCTTGCCGCCACCAAAAACACTGTCTTTGCTTCGTCATGCAATTGTTAGTGTTAGATTCTCATTTGTGGAAGTTGATACCAGTTGTGGTTACATGCTCAAGTTCATGATTGCTTAGTTTGCATAGTTATTTCACATGATTTTGTTGCCAACAAACTTTTGTTCATTTTCTTTGCTGATATTTAGGTCAGATTAGGTTAAAGTAGCTAGGTCTTTGGTTTTCCGAGTCTTTGTTTGAATAGTTTGGAAAATAACTTGCAGAGCACCTATCATACCTTTTTTCCTACCCCTACTCCATCAATACCACCTGATCCATCCTCTAACTCTTATTCTTGCCTCACATTTGGTAAGTTCCCTCACTTTGACCTAATTTCCATATTTTTGTGCAACATTGCTCTACCCCTCCTTGAACAAATCCAACCATCCTTATCACTCACCTGCTTTGTTCGCCAAGTCTTGGATCCCTCCACATCATCATCCAACCTTCGCACCCACTTCTTCACCTTTCTTCGACCATAAACCCTCCAAAATCCCCTTTCAGAACATCCTGTAGAAACATCCTGTAGAAGCCACAGAACATCCTGTAGAAGCTCACGAAAGCGGTTTCTTGAGATCCGATCACTGTGAACCTCTCTATAAGGGTGCTAGGGACCCCCTTAGGCCCTCTTCTCACCTTCCCAACCTCCTGCAAGCATCCACTCCATTTCCTTTTGCCAATCAACCTCTGCATAGTCAAAATAGTCAAAACACTTGCAAAGTGATTCCACAAATATTATTCGAAAATACAAAAAGATGTTTTCTTCATATTTCTCTTCAGAAGTAGCTTAGTCACATGCATTTTACCTTTCTAGAAGTCAATGGAATCCATTTCTATAGCTTTCATCCTTTTACTTGCACCAGTAGGGTTAGTCGGTAAAACTAGGGTTTGTTAGGGTTTGCGTTCCTTTCTAGCTTTCAACTTCTTTCTGCAAGTAGATTAGCCTCTGGTTGAGTTAGTTTTCATCCATCACAGTTAAAAGATTCTTCTAAGAGCTCATAGAAGTTGGCTTAAGCTCCTAGCGGACTTGTGCCAGCTGATCAAGTGACAACCTACGGCAAGAGCTAGTACTTGTGCATATAGCACCGTCGCTTCCAAGTTTGTTACGAACTACCGGGTTGATAAAAGTAAAGAAGGGAGTCCCAGGAGTTGCAACATTTTTTCCGCAATACTGGAGCCCACCATCTTTTTGGCGCCGTTGCCAGGGAAGCGTCAGAGTATTTGTGATTGCTGCTTTTCTTCTATTTTCTACTACAACCTTCTGCTAAGTAGTTTATTTCAACAAGCGTAGAGTAGTTGTTTCATTTCCAGTCTGCAATTTCATTTCCGCAAAAGTAGATTAGACATTTCCCACTTTCATAGATTAGCATTTCAATTCCGCAATTTCAATTCTGCAAGCGTAGATTAGCATTTCATTTCTGCAATTTCCATTCTGCAAGCGTAACTTAGCATTTCATTTCTGCAATTTCATTTCAGCAAAATAGATTAGTCCTTTCCTGCTTTCATTCCAATTCTGCATTTTCATTTCAGCAAGATAGTTAGTTGCAATTCAATCTATTTCAGTTTTGCAGGTACAAGCAGAAACAAAAAAAACAAAAGCAAAAAAAAATATTTCATTTCATGCCTCGTAGGAACAAAGACAATACCGGAAAATTCCTACCCAACACCCCCACCACATCACTGAGTCACCCTTCTTTCTTCTTTGGTGGCAGTGATCCAGAAGAACCTATAGGTGAACCTCCTGAGATATACGAAGATCATATAACAGAAGAAGAGCAAGAAAACAGTACTCTTGAGACCATGGCTGAACACAGAAACGGTATGGGAGATGAGGAGGGAATAGAAGGTGCCTTTCCCATCTGGGAGACTAATGGGGACATGAAAATGAAGAACATAAGTCCCTCAGCCTTACCTCACTTCCATGGACTGACCACTGAAGACCCTGATACCTTATTGTTTGAGTTTGCTGTCCTTTGTCGAACTCATGACTATGCAGAGGATGAGCAAAAGTTGAAACTCTTTCCTTCTACCCTCAAGGATGCAGCACTACGTTTGTTCATGGGGTTACCTAGAAACAGTATCACAAATTGGGCTCAGATGCAGCGAGCCTTTAACAACAAATACCGGGACTACTATAGGTCAAAAGAAACAAAGGGAGAGATCTTTCGGATGACCATGGGAAGTGATGAGTCTTTAGAAGACTACGAGGAAAGGTTCCAACTTAGCTATAAACGGGCCAGGTGCATGCTTGACCCTGAATCTCTGAAGCTGGTTCTGCTCCGAGGAGTCCCCGAAGACCTTCTAGATACCCTCCATCTGCTAGCTGGAGGAGACATCTACTAACTACCTTATGAGGACATAAAGACTGTGTTTAGAAACCACTCTAGGGCAGCTCGGAAATGAGGTAAGGGGACTACACTCTCAGCTAGTACCACCTTCTCCAAGCATGAGTTTGCTAATCAGATGGAAGACCTCAAAAGTGAGATGAGACAGACCATTTCCATGCAGCTGGATACTTTCCGAATCCAACAGAAGAAAGAGGAAGCTGAGAGGGCTTTGGCCATTTTTTGTCCCAGATGTACAAGGAAGCATCCTAAGAATGAGTGTCCATTGCACTTAGTGGAGGTATGTTTCGTTTGTGAGGAAGACCACCCCACAAACCAGTGCCCAACCTTACCCGGATTTAAAGCCATGTACCAAGGGACTGAGGCAGCCACTGAACCACTCTACTTCCTCAACCAAAGGAGGCCACATGGAACCAGACCTTACCAACAGGGGATGCAAGGGACATCCCAAGCTTATTACAGCCCCAACCAATCCGCTCATATACCTTCTTGGGGGCCCCCTGCTAATCCTCCATGGTCCGCACCTCCTCCGTGGTCTTATCCATCTCAATACCATACTCAACCTGCTGCTCATTCGTTTCACTCACATGTCCAGCCGCAACCTCAGTGGAATGCACCTCAACCGGGGTGGAGGCCCCAATACAACTCTCCGCCCGCCATTCTACCTCCACCACCGGCTCAACCACAACCATTACCTCCTGCTCCTCCAAGACAACCCCAGATGCCTGCTCAACCGAACCCGAACCCCAACAACAGACAGGCCCAACAGGTATACACTAGAGAGACAACATGCCCTACCTATGTTGTGGAGATTCAGGAGATCAACCTACGATCTGGAAAGGTCCTTCCAGATCGGCAACCTCCTCCCCCCGAGGAAGAGGAAGAGAAATAGGAAAGTGAACCCAAAGCCATTCCACCCTTTCCTGAGTGACTAACAATAACCATGCAACCCAACCCAAAGGAGACTGAACTTCTGGGAGAACTTAAACAGTTGTGTGTCAAAATACCACTTCTCTAGGCCATAAAAGATGTACCAATATACAAAAAATTGATCAAGGAGAAGTGTTTCAGGCACCCAGGCAAACGCAAGAGAGATGCCCCGACTATCAATGTCATAGGACAACTATCCAATCTAATGTTGGGGAAAGTAATCTGTCCAAAATATTTGGACCCTTGGAGTCCTGTAGTTGATGTCCACATCAATGGCACCATAATCCCCAACACCTTGATTGATCTAGGGGTTGCCATTAATGTGATGACAAGGGACACTATGCTTAAACTTAACCTTCAGAGTTCCTTAAGAAAGACCTCGACAGTACTGCAGTTAGCAGACCGCTCCACCGTGACTCCCGAAGGGATTGTGGAAGATGTCCTAGTCTCTGTTGACTGCTGGGAGTACCCTGCGGATTTCTTGGTCCTTCAACCAAAGGAAAAACTCACTGGATACCCCCTCATTTTTGGAAGGCCTTGGTTAGCTACTGCAGATGCTTACATCAGTTGTCGAGTTGGGAGCATGACCATCAAGAATGGGCTTATGTCCAAACATCTAGTCCTATACCCTCCTGCCCAACCTCTGTTAGAACATGACTTACCACTCTAGTTGGAGGAGGGAGATGAGGGTGAAGTCTACTCTGCACCATTGTGCACAGTAGAAGCCGCCAGGGGAGGTCCTCTGACCGAGGATGACTTGATCGAGAATTTGATTCAAAATCCACCTCCCAGTGCACTATCGTTAGAGGAGTTAGTGGAAGGTACCCAAGCCAGTGCTTTAGTGGACCTCTATGTGGCCGATCCAACCTCACCCAGAGTTAAAAATGTGGAATTTGGCCCTGAAAGAACCTTAAAAATCAACTCATCCCTATCTTCCTCCCAGGAGAAGGAGCTGTGTAGCTTATTGAGCCACCATTTGGATGCCTTCACTTGGAGCTATAAGGAGATGAAAGGAGTCCACCCTTCGGTCTATACCCATCACATTTACATCAAAGCAGATTGCAAACTAGTCAGGCAGCCTCAGAGGAGAATGAACCCAACCCTTAAAGACATTGTCAAAGAAGGATTACAAAAGTTGTTGGATGCAAGATTCATCTACCCCATATCTGACAGCCAGTGGGTCTCACCTCTAGTGCTTGTGCCCAAGAAAAACGAGAAGTGGAGAATCTATGTAGATTACCGAGAACTTAACAAAGCCACCAAGAAGGACCATTTCCCTTTGCCTTTCATAGATCAAGTGTTGGAGGGGCTGCTAGGGAAGAAGTTCTTCTCTTTCCTAGATGGGTTCAGCGGGAATAATCAGATCCAAATCAGCCCGGAAGACCAAGATAAGACCACCTTCACTTGTCCTTGGGGTACCTTTTCCTACCGGGTCCTTCCCTTTGGGCTTTGCAACGCTCCTGCCACTTTCTAGAGAGAAGTATTGAGCATATTTACTGAGCTGGTTCACGATTCAGTGGAAATCTATATGGATGACTTTACTCCTTATGGGTCTAACTTCTGAGAAGCATTGTCTAACCTGGGAAAAGTTTTAACCAAGTGTATGGAGATGAACTTGTCCCTCAGTGCTGAAAAATGTGAATTCCTGATGACTGAAGGGACCGTGTTAGGTCATACCATTTCTCAGCAAGGATTACAGGTGGATCCTAACAAAATTGCTATCATCCAAAAGGTTCCACCTCCTCAAAAGGTAAGAGATGTTCGGAGTTTTCTAGGCTTATCAGGATATTATAGAAGATTCATTAAAGATTTTAGTAAGCTAGCCTCACCATTGTTTGGCCTCTTAGGGAAAGATGTTGAATTTAAATGGACTAACAACTATCAAGGGGCTTTGGATGAGTTGGAAGATAAGCTGGTATCCACCTCGATCTTGAGAGGTCCAAACTGGGCCCTACCTTTCCACATCCACACCAATGCCTCGAGCCAAGCCATAGGGGTAGCCTTAGGACAAGTTGAGGAGAAACTACCATATGCCATATACTTTGTTAGCAAAAACTTGTCCAAGGCAGAGATGAACTATACTGTAACCGAAAAAGAGTTCCTGGCTATATTCCATTCCCTAAACAAGTTCAAACACTACATCACTGGTTATCAAACATTCGTACACACTGATCATGTTGCGATTAGATATTTAATGAATAAGCTTGATGTAAATGCTCGCATCATTATATGGTTACTCTTTTTGCAACAATTTGATTTGACCATTGTGGACAAGCCAGGTAAGGAAAATGTTGTTGCTGACTTTCTGTCTAGATAGGATTTTCTTGTAGGTGAAGAAGGGATAGTTGATGACCAGATGCCAGATGAACACCTGTTTGCTATTTCAGTACTCTTTCCATGGTTTGCTGATATAGCAAATTACTTGGTCTCAGCACAGTTCCCTCCACACCTATCCTCAAGAGAGAAGAGCAAAATTGTGAGGAAAAGTTCCCCATTCACTTGGATCAGGGGCAACCTGTTTAAACTTGGCCCAGATCATATCTTGAGGCGTTGTGTTAGGAAGGAGGAAGTTTTTGACATCCTCCTAACCTGTCACGATGGGCCCTGTGGAGGTCACTTTGCAGCGAAAAGGACTGCCTTCAAAATTCTACAGGAAGGCTACTATTGGCCCACTCTTCATCAAGATGTCAGAAGATACATCATCCAATGTGATCGATGTCAAAGGATGGGGAAACCAACTTATACTCCACCGTTCCCTCCATCTCTTTGACAGACCAAGTTTCAATTCGAACTGGTGCCATAACATCTTAGATATTGTCACAGCCTACAATCCTCCACCCTTTTCAAAAATTCAATATATATATATTTAAGGAAACATCATCCGTGAATTCTCATGATATCAACCTTCAAAACTTGGGAAGTTTAGGAATGATTTTTTAATGCCATTTGATTCCTGTACCAAATGTTCATTCAAAATATGTGTCGATTCACCTACCAATTCATGGAATGATATCATCTCATTGGAAATTTACATTGCCCATCAAAGCAACTTCCACTCTTATAATACAAAATTCAGTTAAGAGGACAATAGATTCGACATGATTTTTAAAATAGGTAAGGTAATGATGATTGGGAGTAGCGATTTATATTGGTTACAATTTCAAGGACTGGATGATAAAAAGTGGTAATATGTCACGTGGCAGAGGAGAAACCAACTTAATGATGGAATAGATTCATATATAACGACAAGGAATGAAACAACCTACATGCAAGCATTCAACCCTCATCATGACATTTTATGGGAATGGTAGTTTCCTGTTATGATAAGGCTGCCTAGATCTAACATTAATTCTTGCGCCTTAATCAATCATTCCCTTTTAGGCTTAACAATAATGTCACTTATGCAAATATAGGTACAAAGGACATGGTTTTTACACACGACCATCATACTTCTTTAAAGGAATCAAACCAAAAATTTGAAATCAATTTACAACAAATTCCTGTGCTTGTAAATTTTTTTATGATAGAAAAATTACGCACTGTAATAGGATTCTTTCACTATAACAAAGGGATTCCTGCACCATAACAAAGGGATTCCTAGACTGTATGAGAGGGTACCTTTACTGAAATAAAAACATTCTTGTTTTGAAGTAAACAATCACAATGCCTCTTAAAAAGATCAGGCTGGATTACATATAAAGTGATTGTCAGGTTCAGGTGTCACCATGTTTTCAGTCCTGAATAAGGCTTTTCAAAAACCATCAAAACCTTCAAAATATGAGGGAAAAAGAGAAGCGAGACATGGATATTATAAGGAAAGGGAAGAAAAATTTCAAGGGACACTCATAATAAGGTGAGTTGATCCATAGAGGGATATAGGAAAAAGGGATGAGGGAAACAAATTTAAAGGGTAAGAGGGAAAAATAGAAATCAGGATAGGAAATCTTGTAGAAGAATAGGAGGGGCATTCAACCCAAGGAAAAAAAGGTGAAATAAAGGGAAAATTCATAAAAGGGACAAGATAAAGGACAAAGTATTCACCTTATATAGTAAATGTCTCCATCAAATAATGTTGTGATTTGAATGAATTAACTGCAACAAGAGTCTTGTGCTACTTGCATAAATTTTATCATGCCATTTTTCCTAAAATTGGTAAGGGATGAGTTTCTTCCAGTCTTTTTGCTACCACCAAAAGTCCTTATAGAAACCTGCTTCTTCTCAAAGACAAGTTAGCCATATATCAAAATCCAAGTAGCATCCCCTTTTATTTCCAAAAAGAATCTACCTACCAAAAAGTTGGTTTTCAAGAAGACCCTTACATGATTGCACCAACAAGTTGATTTTCACAGTCATGTATTTTTTATTTTTATTTATTTATTAATTTCTATTTTTTTATTATAGGAAACTAGTAAATAAAAAAGGTCTCACAGTAGGTTGGTATCCCCACCTACCATATTCAAATCTGATTGTTTTTGTACTTGTTGTATGAAATCCTCTTTAGTGGTGGGCTGAAAATATATTTTGAGTCTATGCCCATTCACCAAGAAAACAACTTCCCATCCATCAATGGTCTTAATTTCCACCACTCCATTCTCGAAAACTTTAACTACTTCATATGGCCCCAACTAGCGTGTGCAAAGTTTCCCCTTAAAATTTTTAAACTTCGAATCATAGAGGAGTACCCAGTTACCTGACTCGAGTTGCTTTTTCTTGATCAACCTATCATGCCATTTGCTACATTGTTGCTGCATTAAGATAGTTTGTTGAACAACATCCCTTCTTATTTCATCAAGTTCATTCAACTGCAAAAGACGTTGTTACTATGCTTTTGAGAGATCCAAACCCAAATGGACTACAGTTATAAAGATTTTAATCTGGAACTCAATTAGCAATAGGACCTGCTTCCTGTACACCAGCTCATAAGGTGTATGACCTGTGCTATTCCTCCTGGTAGTTCTTTAAACCCATAATGCTTCTAGTAGTCTATTTGCCAAATATTTTTTATGAAGATTCATTGTTTTGGTAAGAATGGACTCAATCACCTTGTTTGTAGATTCTACGTGGTCGTTTTCCTATGGATGATACGGTGTAGATTTCCTGTGTCGAATCCTGTATTGATCTATAATTCATTTTACCAGATTAGAAACAAACTAAGGCCCATTATCAATAAAAATTTCTCTTGGAACACCAAATTGAGTAAAAATTTCATTAAATAGAAAATCAACAACAAATTTTTCTTTAGCATAAGGAACAACTTTGGCTTCTACCCATTTTGTTACAGAATATGTACAAACCAAAATATGTCTTTTGTTTAAGGATTTTGGGGCTATGGGTCCCACCAAGTCAATGGCCTATTTTTCAAAGGGCTCTAACATAACTTGAGGACACAAAGGCATCTCATCGGCTTGACCAGGTTGGCTCATTTGCTGACAGGTATCACAATGCCTAACATACTGTTTGGCATCCCTAAACAAGGAAGGCTAAAAGTAGCCAACAAGGATAATTTTATATGTTGTTCTCTTGCTAGCGAAATGGCCCCCATAAGGATCATCATGGGCAACTCTCAAGATGTCAAACAATTCCTCTTCTCTTACACATCTACGAATAATGAGGCTAGGTCCAGTATAGAAGAGGTCTCCTTGGATCCAATAATATGAAGCACTTTTTTTAATGATCTTCCACCTCTCTCGAGTGGAAAGGTGTGGTGGTGTTTTTCCTGTGACAAGGAAAGTTAGCTATATCAGCAAACCATGGAGATTTTGTTGAAATAGAAAATAGATGTTCATCAGGAAATGAGTCATCTACAAGAACTACTTGACTAGGATGATCTAATCTAGAAAGGTAATCAACTACTACATTTGATTTTCCTGGCCTATCGATTATAGTAACATTGAATTCTTGTAGTAAAAGAAACCACCTAGTTATCCTACCGCTAGTTAAAGGTTTATTCATCAAATATTTTATGGTAGAATGATCTATATGTATAAATACTTCATAACCTATAATATAGTGTTTGAATTTATTAATAGAAAAAACTACATCTAAAACCTCTTTCTCAGTTACTATATAGTTAAGTTTAGCAAATGACAAGTTCTTAATAATAAAGTAAAGAACACAGGATTTCTGATTTTCTTCCTGTCCTAAGGTTGCACCAATGGTAATATCTGAGGCATCTGAGGAAATATGGAATGGAAGGGACGAATTAGGTCCCCTCAAGGCTGGTTCCTGTACTAATTTTTTCTTCAAATTCTCAAAATCGCATTGGCAAGCTTCAATCCAAGAGAAATCGCTATCCTTAGCAAATAATCGAAAAACAGGGACAACAATCCTAGAATTTTTTCAATGAATATTCAGTAATTACCCACATGTCCAAGGAATCCTTTCACTTCCCTTTGTGTTTTTGGTGCAGGAAGGTGTGTACTAACTTCTATTTTAGCTGAATCTACCTGGATACCCTTATTAGAAATAAGATGGCCAAGGACCACCCCTGCTTTGCACATCAATATACATTTCTTATCACTCAAAGTGAGGTAGGCCTCTTGACACCTATTGAGAAATTTAAATTTTGAAGGGCTTCTTAGAAAGAATTACCAAATACTGAAAAGTCATCCATGTAAACTTCTACACACTCGAGTTCAACAAAATTAACCAAGACTTACCTTTGAAAGGTGGCAGGAACATTATAAAGTCCAAAAGGAAGCACTCGATAAGAAAACACCCCTCCCACCACCTCCTTCCTGATTTCGTTGCAGGCCTAAAACCACCCTTCATCACTGAGATTCATCACTGTTCATCATTGTGGTATCTCCTAAACTCTGCTCCCAAACTTTGCTTCCATTTCCACGCTCACCTCACCTAGTTGTTTTGAATCCGCTGTGGTATACCCTGCAAGGAGGTGTGTATCATCCTTCCAGTTTGCCTCTCCACAGACCTCCCCTCCGCTGTGCCTCCACCCATGGCTCTATTGTCATGGCTCTGTTAGTATACTGTAATGCCATACCATGGTATGAATTTGCTCCCATTTTTTTTTACATATAACATGTTGCGGTGTCATACATTGTGGTGTATGCATTGTTTTTACATATAACGTGTATACATTGTCATGCCACCCCCATATACACCCTCCCCATAAACCCCTCCCCCATATACTCCCTACTCCATAAACTCCCTCCCCCATAAACCACCTCCCCACATAATACCTCTGTTTTCATATATCAAAATCATATTTTTTTTACCATTAGGAGTAAAATTTTGCAGCAAAAGTATTTTTTTTCCACAGTACACAGATTTTACAATGCATTCATTGATATCTATTGTGGGAGTGGTTCTCACCGGGAAGGAGAACTATCCAGAATGGTCACGAAAAATCAAACACACTCTCATTTTTAATGAGCTGTGGAAAGGAGTGTGTGTTGGAGAAGGAGACAAAGAACCAGAAAATCCTACCTTCGACAAGGAAGTTTCCATTTGGGAAAATAAGAATAGCAAGGCTTATAACTTGATTGCAGCATCAGTAAATGAAGAGGTGAGTTTCCATATTTCGCCATTTTTAAATGCTTTCGAAGCCTTACAAAAACTGAAGGAACTCTATGACTCACACTCTGCACTTGAAGCTATTCAACTCATGATTAAATTGTTTAGCCTTGAATTACAAAATGATGATCCTCTTGCTCTTGCATCAGAAGTAAAATCTATTATGCATGATATCAAAGTCACTAATGTTGAACTGAACATTCCTCTGATAGATTTTTCCAAGGCACTTTATCCCACTCACTCAAATTATCTTGAGTCATTGCAAGCAAATGGAAACCTCAAAGAAATTACCTTTGACTCCCTTGTGAATAAATTTGCTGAGAGAGAGAAAGCATTTTGGGAAGAAGAAAACTCCTTAGTATTTTGAAGAGGTTGTGTGTCTTTCACATAGAGAAAATAATCTTGCTCAAGATTCTTCCTGAGGAAGAGGTGGTCGAAGAGGAAGAGAAAGAAGAAATTTCAGAGGCGGGGGGGTAGACACTCTCAAGGAGAAAAGTCAGATTTGCATTGCATACATTGTAATAGTGATGGATCACATGATGCACCCACATGCAAGTTGCCTTGGGACATAATTGAGCAGGAAAGAAATCAACCTAAAGGTAAAACTAATGACAAAGAGAAAGGTAAAGCACCTAAATCCACTCACTATGTTGTGGCACATTGTAATATTGGAGTAAATGAAGACTTATTTAATGCTTCACTTGCTTCTTGGAAAAATGATTGGTTGCTTGATTAAGGAGAAACTTGCCACATGACTTTTAGAAGAATTTTTTTTGAATAATTTAATGACAATGTTGATGGAGTAGTATACTTTGCAAACAAATCAAAACTCAAGCCATCAGGGCTTGGCACAATCAGGCTTAAATTGCTTGGTCTTCTAGACTTTCTTCTACATGATGTTTTATATCTCCTAGAGCTGAGGATAAACTTGTTGTCCTTGGTCCACATCTGCTAGCAAGGAAACTCTATTCATATGTTTGATGGCAAGGTTGAGGTGAGAAAAGCATCAAACCACTCACTTGTCATTACGGGGATAGAAGAAGAAAGGTTTCTCAAGCTGCAAGGTACCTCTGCTCATGCACAAAATTTCTCATACAATTATCAATATGATGAAGGTACATTTCCATCAAGTTTATTATGGCATACTAGATTTGGACACTTGAACTATGACAACCTTCACTTGTTGCAGAAAAATGGTATTACTGGTTTGCTTAAAATTCCTAGGAAACTTAAGCAATGTGATCCTTGCATTCTAGGAAAGCAATATAAAACAATATTTTTATGATTCACATTCCAGAGCACATAGAAAACTTAAACCCATTCATTCAGATTTCTATGGTCCAATGCCTACTCCTTCTGCAAATGGAAATAAATATATGATGACATTTATTGATGACTACACCACAATGTGTTGGGTTTATTTATTGAGGTAAAAATATGATGCCATTCAAACATTCAAGAAATTTCATACATGGATTGAAAATGATGCACAATCTCATATTGTCTTTTTTCGCACTGATAATGGAAAAGAATACACTTCAAATGAATTTGAAAACTATCTTTGCCAACATGGGATCAAACATCAAACAAATGTGCCTTATAATCCCCAACAGAACAGAGTAGCTGAAAGAATGAATAGGACGATCTTAAATATGGTGTGCTCCATGATGTTTTTCAAGAATGTAAAATTGATGTTTTGGGCTGATGCAGTTCTATGTGTTGTATATGTAAAGAATAGATGTACATCTAATGCTATTAGAAACAAGACTCCTTAAGAAATGTGGTATGGGCACATTCCTTCGGTAAAGCATCTCTGAGTCTTTGGTTCCACCTGTTATGCTTTGATACCAAAGGTACATAGAAACAAACTTGGTGCAAGGAGTTGTAAGTGTATCTTCTTGGGGTATTCAAACACCTCCAAAGCATACCGTCTTTATGATGAAGTTAATAAAACTTTTGTTGTATCTAGTGATGTCAACTTTCTTGAATCTTCCAACGCTGATAATGTTGTTGAGCGACAACTTGATCTCTTGGATAGATTCACAAATGCAAAATCATTTCAAGAATTTGATAATTAGATTCCACATCTTGAAGGGGGGATTCCTATACTAGATCAATCTGTGGAATCTTCTTCTGAAGCACTCTCTACCCCACATGAAACTCCAACCACTGATGATACTTTGAGTTATGTAATTGAAAGAATTGGGAGACTCAATCTTTATTCAATGCTAACTCAATCAACTAAGTAGCCTGCACCATCTCAGAAAGGTTCCCCAAAGTGGCTGACAAAGACACTTGAAAGTGTTCATCTTGATGAGGTTGGACAGACAAGAACAAGAAATTCAACAACGCAAAATGGAGGTTATGGAGATGATTCCAATTCACTTGTTGATATGGATGTTACTTATGATTGTGAACCGAATTTGTCTACATATTTTGAACCAACTTCCTTCAAAGAAGCCACTTCTCATGACGAATGGAAAGAAATGATGCAACAGGAGTATGATTCCTTGATAAAGAATGACACTTGGAAGCTGGTTGATCCTCCATTGAGAACCAAACCAATTGGCTGCAAGTGGGTCTATAAGAACAAGTATAAAGCCGATGGATCACTTGACAAGCACAAAGCCAGGCTTGTGGAAAAATGTTTTTCGTAGAAGGAAGGGGTCAATTATGAGGAGAATTTTTCCCCCACAACAAAATGGGCTACCATCTAGACACTCTTTGCCCTAGAAGTTCAGAAAGGTTGGAAAGTCCATCAAATGGATGTAAAAACCACTTTCTTGAATGGATATCTAAAAGAGAATGTTTTTATGTCCCATCTTGAAGGATTTACAGTGAAAGGAAATGAACATAAATCATGCAAACTTTTGATATCCTTGTATGGCCTCAAGCAAGCACTGCGAGCTTGGTATGAAAAATTAACTGAGCATCTTCTGAAACTCAATTTCAAACATTATGATCTTGATGATGCAACTTTTTTTGTCAAGAAATTTGGCAAAACAGTTGTATATCTTGTGGTATATATAGATGATCTTTTGATGACAGGGAACAATGAGAGCTACATTGCATCCATAAAGAAGGAATTGAGTAAAGGTTTTGAAATGACTGATTTGGGCTATGTTCATTACTATCTTGGTATTGAAGTAACTCAACATCTGAAGTCTATATTCCTTTCTCTAAAGAAGTAGATTGGAGATTTTTTGTACAAGTTTGGCATGGCTGAATGCAATCCTCTAACTACTCCAATGGAACAAAACTTAAAGCTCACATCCATTGAAGGAAAAGAATTTGAGGATGCAACAAGGTATAGACAACTTGTAGGAAGTCTCAATGACTACTACCAGACCAAACATTTCATTTGTTGTTGGAAGCCTCTCCAGGTTTATGCAAAAGCCTTATGAGGGACATTGGTCTATTGCAATAAGAGTTCTAAAGTACTTGAAGGGAACTCAAGACTTTTGACTCAAGTATACATAGGTGGGCGACTTCAGCTTTATTGGATATTATGATTTAGACTTCGATGGAGACAAAGAAACTGGGGTATCTACTTCTGGTTATGCTATGAATCTTAGATCAGGAGTGTCCTCCTGGAGATCATGCAAACAATCAGTTCCAACAAATTCCACAACAGAGGCAGAATATGTGGTAGCAGCTGAGGCAATAAAAGAAATTGTGTGGCTTAGGAAAATATTGGAATATTTGCAGGTAAAACAAGTGCATTCGACTCCACTCATGATTGACAACACCTCTGAAAATAAAGTTGGCTAAGAACCCAAATTTCCATGATTAAACGAAGCACATTAGTACAAAATACAATCTGATTTGACATCATGTTGAGGCCAAGAAAATCCATCTACGTCACTAATGAGCAAATTGAAAACATATTCACCAAATCACTTGGAAGAGAAAAGCTTGAAAGATTTAGAACGATCCAACATCCCTTTAGATTAAGGGGGGGAATGTTGACACCTAATCATGGGGATTGGGTGAAAAATTGTAAATAGTGTAAATAATAAATAATGGAAAAGGAAGAGCCATCGAGAGATGAAACCCAAGAGTCACTCCCTCATGTCTATAACTATGAGCAATCTAAATGAATAAATATATTTCATTTGAGGAGTTACCTCCTGGCCTGACAGACAAGTAAAGGTAGTCTTGTCTTGATCCTCAAGTGAGATTTGTATTTGGTTATACCCATTGAAGCCATCTAAAAATGAAAAGTACTTTTTACCTACAAGGGTATCTAGCACCTGATCAATGAAGGGAAGGGGAAAGTAATCCTTGAGAGTCATTTTATTTAATTCCCTATAGTCAATACAAATACGCCATCTCCCATCCTTTTTCAGGACTATTTCTAATGGAGAGACCCACTGAATATCAGATGTAGGATAAATAAAACCAACATCTAAGTGTTTTTGCAATTCTTCTTTAACAATTTCTCTTAGTCCAGGGTTCATTCACCTTTGGGGTTGTCAGATAGGTCGGGAACCCTCCTGAATATAGATATGATGAGTATAGGTTTAAGTGGGGATACCCTTCATGTCTTCATAACCCCATGCAAAGGCATCAAGATGATCTCGCAACATGCTCACAAGCTACTCTTGCTAGGATGGGTCTAGGTCTGAACCAATGTATAAACATTTGCCTAGACTAATCTCAACAAGAGTGGTGTCAGGCTCGAGAATAATTATGGTGGCTACTAAGCTTTGTAACGATGAGGGTAAGGATTGGGGATCACAATTTTCCTAGAAACTTGGACTAAAGATCTGATAAAGTGATTCAAAATTATGCATAGTGTCTAAGTTGTCCAGAAAATCTTGGATCAAACCCTCCTCAGTCGACTTAGTATATTGATGAATCAAAGAAAGGGACTGAGTCTCCTCATCACTACTATCATAATCCAGCCACAAGTTATCTCAAAGCTCTTGAATAGATCTGGCAGGTGGGTACAAGGTGACCTTTTTCCTAGCATCCCCGTGGGAAATATACATGTCACCTGAGCGACATCCTATATAGGTGTCTGTTATTGCAAGCCATAGTCGTCCCAAGATCAAATGGTGCCCCCTAATAGGATTCTTTGGTTGTAACACAATAAAATATGTGAGGTGCTCCCATGAATCAATTGAGACAACTACATCATCTAACACACCCTCCGACTTGATTTTATATCTATCAGCTAGTTCAAACATAGTGGGGTTAGAACGAATGTGAGTCAACCGAAGTTGTTCCATGGTTTGTTTAGTCATAAAATTGATAGCCACTCCAAGATCTATTAACACATTGGGAATAAGGATATCATCTATTTGAACAAAGACCACCAAGTTTTGAGGATCAATATATTTCTCCACTTGAGCACATCATGTCATCAACTTAGCCTCTCTTCCAAAAAACTGGATAGTGTGAGGTTCTACTCTCTTCCTCGGCTTTTTAAGACAAAGTTCCTTAACAATATTAATACATATATGATTTATTTTATAGGCTGCAATAGAGGGACCTTTATAAAAATATTCCTCTACTCGGAAGCCAGGTTATACTCAGGAGTGGGGTCAACTTTCTCCATAACTAGTCTCTCAGGAAAGGGAAGTTGGTTTAAAGAAGAAGGTAAAGGTTCTGAGTGTTTGGGAATAGGTTGAACAATGACGTCATTGAGAGTTTCCTCAATTTTCTCCTCAATGATCACTCTAGGTTGTTTTTTGTTTTTATGAGTTTATTACCCTTCCCGATCTCAGCTGGAGGTCATTGACCCCAACTAGCATGGTCTGATAAATAGGGAAAGGGAATGGTCCAATAGAATGAATCATTTGCACCAATTTATTATTTGGGTTAGGCATTAGCTATGCGGGAAATTGAGGTGGTCAGAAAGGTGGTCATTAGAGGAAATTTCAGCCTAAAAGTGGCCTCCTAAGGAAAAGTATTAAAATAATAGTTAAAATAATAAAATAAGAGTTATGAATTTTGAGGGAATAGAAGAAAACTACTTTTTAATTGTATTTTTGGCTTATCTCCTTATAGGTTTACTAAAATTTCAAGTGTAGACACTCGTTGGATGAAGAATTAAATTCCGCATCCAATGAGCACTCATTATGCATACTTTTGAGAATACTCGCGTTGATACAAATTGCAGATACATTAAAAAAGTGTGTTGGACACACTTTTTTAATGTATAGTTTTTGTCAATGTGGGTCTTATCAAAAGTATGCATAATGGGTACTCGTTGGATGTGGAATTTAATTATGCGTCCAACGAGTGTATACACTTGAAATTTGAGTAAAGCGATAAGGATATAAGCCAAAAATACAATTAAAAAAAGTAGTTTTTCTTCTTTTCCCTCCAAAATATTTACATGTACCTCGTTTTAAATTTAAAGGATTTTTATTGGTTTACATATTATGACATGGAAATTACGTGAAAATTTCATGGGCACTTTTAGGCTAAAATTTCCTCTAATGGGTAATGACAGTGGTGGCATAGAATGAGTCTGCTGAGGCAATGCTGCTGGTAATGTGGGTTGTGCCATAGGATAAGGTGCATATAACATGGGATATGAATAATGATAATGTGGTGGTCCCCTCCATCCTTGTTGCCAAGGAGCAGGAGACTGACCATACTGAGAATGATACCCATGCTGCCAAGATTGAGGGTAGTTCGTGTTTTGATAGGAATAATGTGGTCATTATAACCAAACAAATATGGTACAGGTTCAGAAATCATACCTGTACTTACCTGTGGCCATGATTTCCGTGCTCCCATAGCATGCATTGGCTTAGATACCAAATGCTCTCCCTCAAATGCTTATTTTAATCTTGGTATTGATGGGAATTCTTTGATAGGATGTTTCTCTGCACATATTAAACAACTATTAGCACATTTAACATCTGCAGGAAACCCACGTAAAAGATGTTTTATTCTACATTTTGGACAATAAATGGATAATGTTTCTTGTTTTTCTACTATTTTTTGCTGAAATTTTAAAGAATCTATTTGCTTACTAACAATATTCATAATTTCAATTTTCATATTATCCCTTTATTTTCCAAACCAATGATCATAACATCTATAGATCCAAATCTTCTATTCCTAGCTCCTGATTCCCTTACCATATCTAGATTGGTTTCGTGAGAACTTCCTACACAAGTCATAAATTTGATCAAATTTTTTTTGAGTAATATCTCCTTGTCCTAACAAATTCAAATTATTTCTAGAATCATCTGTAATCCCTCACAGAAACAAGGTTCTAATAGTGCTTAGATCAAATTTATGTTTCGACCTTTGAAGGATATATAAGAATCTCTCCAAATAATCCTCCAAGGTCTCATCTTCCCCTTGTGCAATATTAAAAATATCATCCTGCATTTCTCTTGTCTTGCAATATTCTTGATATTTATTTAAGAACACCCTCTTCATTTGTTCCTAAGAGGCTATAGTATTCCCTCGCAATCCCATGAACCAACGTAAATTTGAATCCTTGAGAGTTGCAAGGAAATTTTTTAGCTTCTAGGCATCCGAAGAGTAATCATAACTCCTACACAGAATATCAAATTCAAAAAGGAAGGAATTAGGGTCTTCATGTAATTACCATGAAAATGTGGAAGAACATATGGTGGAATGTTCTTCATTTGAACCACTGCATGTGGATCCAAAATCGAAAACCCAATTCATAGGTTGGTTCTCACCCATCCCTTCAACATGCACATCTCATTATCTGCCATTTCTTCTCCTTTAAACATACCACTTCCCACAAACTGTGAAGGTTAAATCTAGTTAAGGTTTACCTTTTTAGTCCAAATAGTCTCCTTCTTGCCCTCTGACAGTTGTGAGATTCCTGAGCTATTGTCCCTAGATCCTAGGTGAATGGTACCTACGTGATGGGTTTGCATCTGCTTAGAATTATTGCCTACGACAGAAGGCCCATCATGAGAAAAGATTTCCTATTTATCAATATTTCCTCTGCCCTTCTTGGGCTTCAGACCCTTACCTCTCCTAGTTATACATTTTAAAAGAAATCAAACTAGAAATAATTGACAGGACTGGAAAAACACTTATTGGAACAAATAAAATCAAACATTGTATCTAGTTAAAAAAAATATGTCTACAACACACAAATAAATTCCAACAAGATTCCTTCAAGAAATAGAAGCACATTGCACTTGAAAAAATAAAGTAGACTTACCTCTACTATAGAAAAATAAATAAAGAAATAAATTTTACCAAAATTCGTTTTAACGCTTCCCTGACAACAACACCAAAATGTTGGGTGTTAGAATTGCAATTCAATTCCTCAACACTTAATTGTGAAACTAGGGCTATGTAATCTTCGAGGTGTAGCACAAGTAATGCTAAATATTATGGGTTTACTCTGTAAGCCCTACTTCTATCTCTGCAATTAAACCATTCAGATTCTGAAAGAAAAAACTTAAAGAAATCCTTTTAATCCTTTTCCCACACTTGTGAAAACAATGACACCACACCACTCTGGAAACTAGACTGTCACTCAGAAAATAGAAATCAAAGACTTTGCTGGAAAAATACTTCAAAACTAAATGAACTTAGAATTCATGCCACTCAATCAAGTCAAAACAAATCAATTGCAAAACTTGAAAGATTCTTAAAGTAAATTTATTCATTTACTCGGAAAACATAGCAAATTCGTTTATGTATTATAATAACTCTGTTCCAGTACTAGAATGACTTTGTTCTGGTACTGGAATGGTTCTATTCCCACACTAGAACAAATCTACTCCTATACTAGAACAACTCTATTCCTGTGCTAGAATGACTCTATTTCTATACTGGAATGATTTTGTTCCCACACTGGAATGACTCAATTCCTGTATTGGAACAACTCTATTCCTATGCTGGAATGGATTTGTTTCTGCACTCAACAATTTTCTATTCCTTAACCAACAAAAATATTGTGACATCAAGCCTGAAATGAAAACATGTGAAAATGGAACTTTGAGAGGAGGTCTACAACTTGAACGTGGATCGAAGTTGACACTAGGGTTTTGCATTAGGGTTCCATGGCGAGACGCGCAGGGGGGAGCGCCGCTCCCTCCTACAGTTAGCTAGTCATATAAGGAGGCAAGGAAGCAGGAGGGAACCATTTCAAAAAACCATAGGGAAAGATTTTAGAAGCAAGAAGCAAGGAGATAGTTGGAAGAAACGAATCCCAGGATCAGGAAGGGAATCAACAGGAAACAAGTAAAGAAAAGGAGAAGGGAGGTGGTAGTGGAAAAACAACTTCCACAAGAACTACGGGAGTTTGCAAACCCAAATCGAGCATCATTCCCCGGGTCGTATTGAGTGATCCTACGATTCAAGTGCATAGGGACCATATGAAAGAACATGCGATCATCTGCAAGTTCATGGGGTTATGGCCAATGGAGAGGGCTTTATACATCTAGATTAGGAGCCATTGGAAGCCAAAGGGAGAAATACATTTACATCTGGGTTCTAAGGGCTTCTTCATGGTGGTGTTTGCGAGCCTAGAGGACAAAGATCGAGTGTTTGAAGGGGGACCTTACTTCTACGTTGTGGTAGGACTCTACATGCAGCCATGGATGATGAATTTTGTTCCAAAACATGAAACATTCACATCCGTACTGTTTTGGATCAGACTATACTCATTACCTCTGGACTACTAGGAACTAGAGTCCTTGAAAACCATAGGCAACAAGCTGGGGCATTTTTTGAAAATTTCAGAGGCAACTCTCAAAGGTAAATATACTTCCTTTGCCCGAATATGTGTGGAAATGGATCTATCTAGAGCCCTTCTGGAAGCCATAATCTTAGAGGTATATGATGAAGAATGGGTGCAAACAGTGGACTATGAGCACATACCATTTAGATGCTGCAAATGTCATGAACATGGCCATCTATTCAGAGACTGCCCTACAAACAACTTGGAAAGCAATGGGAAAACCTTTGTGGACAACGATCATGAGGGTTTTACCAAGGTTGGGGGCAAAGGGAAAGGGGGTAAATGATCACACAAGAAAACAAGCGAAGACAAACAAACAAGACACAACAGTTTCAAGATCCTAGAGGAAGTGGAGGAGAGCATGGAGACAGTCCAGGTCAAGGAGAACGTCCTTAAGGAGCAGGATATGGAAGCTGAAATGGAGGATATCCCAGTGAACAACTAGTAGATAGAGGAGCTACAAAGCTGCATGGAGATCAGCAAGGACCATGAGATGACTCCAAGTGAGGTAGGTATAGAGGATCACGAACTGCAAGAGATTCTAGACAGGGAAAATCTAGATCTCGAGCAATTTCTAGAACAAGGAAAGAACAAAGGAGTGGACTCATTGCCAAAAGAAGATTATGATCGAGTCCAACAACTATATCTATGGAGGGCACAATCGAAGGGAACTGGTGTCAAAATAAACCATGAAAACCATTAGTAGAGTGGAGTAAAAATGATGGAGAATCCACAGACACTATCTCCAAAAATCCCAGGGAGGAAAAGACAGAATGAACTGCTAAATGAATGTGGGAAAATACTTATTAACTTAGGTAAGATGAAAGATCTTACCAACTATTCTTTTACCAACCTTTCTTAATGAAGCTTACAACCTGGAATATTAGAGGTTTAGGAAGTAGAAGGAAACAGAGAAGTCTCAGTAATAGAATAAAAGTAGAAAAACCAAACATGGTCTTTATTCAGGAGACAAAATGTTCAATGGAAAAAATAAGAGAAATTCATAACAAATGGTTAATAAAGTATGATTATTTATAACTTAAAGCTAATAACTCTGCAGGTGGGATTCTCACACTATGGAATCCACAGAATCTGGGAATCTTGGATGCTAAAGCGTCCAGGAACTATCTTTCTGTGGTTTGTAGTCTTGTAGGTGACCTGGAGACTTACATGATAACTAATGTATGTAGCCCTTAACAGCAAGAAGATAAACTCAAGCTTCTTACCTCCTTGGAAGGTCTCAGAGCACGTTATCCCAATATACCCTGGATACTTGTAGGTGATTTCAATATGATAAGATCTCTCTCGGAAAAAAGAGGAGGCACTAGACAGCTTGGCAGAGACTTAGAATCCTTCCAAGATTTCCTCTTGAACATGGGACTAGTGGACACCGAGACTATAAATGGAACCTTCACTTGGAACAACAAAAGAGGAGGAGTTTCCCAAGTGGCGTCAAAACTGGATAGGTTTATTGTTTATGAGGATCTCCTCCTTACAGGATCAGCCATCACAACGTCCATTTTGCCCTTTGGTGGCTCGGATCATTGGCCAGTTCAGCTAGAAGCTTCCTTTATGGGTACTCTGAGAAATAGGCCTTTCAGATTCGAAAATTCCTAGCTCTCTCACCCCAAATTCGCCAGTAACATTGCCAAATGGTGAAAGGAGGATTTGAATATTCAGGGTACTAATATGTACATGCTCTAGCAGAGACTGAAACACATTAAATCCAAACTTAAGGATTGGAATAAAAATGAATTTGGTGATATCCTCAAGGCCAAAATGAGTACTGAGCAAAAACTCCAGGAAATCAATCAGATCAACATCACAAAGGGCCTCAATGAGGAAAGGCAAAAACTAACTAACTCTTTGCAGGAAGAATGGGAGGAGTGTTACTTACAAGAGGAAACATTTTGGAGACAGAAATCCAGAATTCAATGGATAAAAGAGGGAGAAAGGAACACTAAGTTCTTCAACAAATCCATTATGGCCCACAGGGCACATAACAGAATCACAAAGCTAAAGGATTCTCAAGGTATTGAGCTTATTGCTCACAAGGACATGGAACCAATCCTAGTACAACGCTTCTCTAACATTGCAAAGGAGCCATTAGAAGACAGATCTAGGTTCATTGCTAAGTTCACCCAACACATTCCCAAGTTAGTCACCAATAAGGACAACCACAATCTAAACAAGCCAGTCTTGGAAGAGGAGGTCAGTGAGGTGATCAAGGAAATGCAAAGTGGAAAAGCACTAGGCCCAGATGGTTTCAATGTTGATTTCATCAAAGCTTGCTGGGATACAGTCAAACAAGACATCCTCGAGGTTGTGGAAGACTTAAGACAACACAAAAAGGTTTTGAAAGCACTAAATGCGACCTTTATAGCTTTAATCCCCCAAAAGGAAAATGATATGACCCCGGATGGGTTTAGGCCCATCGTCTTATGTAATGTCGTGTATAAAATCATCTCCAAAGTGATAGCCAACAGACTCAATCCATTGCTACCTTCTCTCATCTCAGAAGACAAAACAGGCTATGTGGAAGGAAGAAAGATTATGAACAACATCATCGAAGCACATGAGGTGGTACACACTCTCAAAAGCAACAAGCAAGCAGGTATGATCATTCAATTGGACCTTGCGAAAGACTATGACAAACTCAACTGGTCTTATATTAGAGCCATTCTAAAAGCCTATGGCTTTGACCAAAACTGGATAAGATTGGTTATGGCACTAGTCACCTCGACTAGTTTCTTCATTCTACTTAATGGAGCTCCCTCTAATGCTTTTACTCCTTCTAGAGGGCTTAGACAAGGCGACCCGCTCTCCCCCTTCCTCTTTGTCCTCATGATGGAAGGGCCTGGTAGGGCAATCAAATTGGCAAATGTTGAAGGTAGAATTCAGGGGATCAAGCTCACCCCGGATGGAGAGGCTAACACTCATCAACAATTTTTGGATGATACTATGCTGCAGGGTATACCCACATATAGGAAAGCAAAGGAAATCAAATATATCTTAAACGATTTCACTATGGCAATAGGCATAGAGGTAAGCCAAAACAATTCTAAAGTTTTCTTCTTTAACACTAATATTGCTGTACAAAGAAACATCACCAGGATTCTTGGTTTTCAAAGGGACCAGTTGCCTTCCAAATATCTTGGTATTCCTCTTACAAACAAACGTCTGTGTAAGCAAATATGTGAACATATTTTAAACAAACTTCAGGACAAAATCAGCAATTAGACTTGCAGAGCTTTAAACTTTGCAGGGCAACTTGTGCTCACTCAAGCGGTATTGCAGGCCATTCCCATTTTCATGTTTGCAGCTATACCTGCTGTTAGGTTCCTATACCAATAGGTTTCATTTTTCATTATTGGCTTGTAGAAGGGCCAAATATGTTCATCCTTGCATGCTACAAAGGTTCCATATTTTGTAAACAAAGAAAGAAAATTAAAAAATGAAAAGAGGGTATGCCCTAAAAGAAAAATCAAAGGGCAAAAAGAATGGATTGGTAAGAAAAAATGATGAAAATGAACCCCAAGCCAAAAGACCAAGAAAGTGTGCTAGTTTAAATGCCACTACTGTTCCATTGTTGCATAATTTCATTGTGTACAGGTGGTTGATTCTGCATATAGTTGATGAATAGCCAGACAGTTCAATCCTAGTTAGATCATGTTTGAGTTTACTTGTCTTTAGAATAGAAAATAAAGATCTGTCCAAATAGTGTAAGCTTGGCAGATGAGTAAATAGGTAGAGAAACAAAGGATCCCAACTGCTTAATTTGGGCCCTTGGAAGAGATAAGGGTAGACTTAGATAGGAAGGCATCCAAAAGAAAAAGAGGAAAATCAGGTTTTGCTAGTCCAAAGGCACCCAGTCAAGAGGAAGAAAAAATGTTAGGTGTATTAGGCTAGGTAGGCAGTTTGAGGTTGCAGAAGCAAGTTTGTGATCATTGGTTTGTCTTGTCAAGAAAGAATCATCTCATCAGTGACACAAGTACCATGGCAGTTGTTTGGTTGTAGAACAGTGGAAGCATGACTAACTTCCCCTTTCATTCCCCAGAAATCATTTATTGATATCCCCTCAAGGACCTTGGGATCTCCCCAATAGTCCTATTTCACTTCATTTTATGAGAAATGATAAGTTGAGCTCTGAGTTTACTTAGTTAAAAGAAGCCACATTTCTTTTGTAAAAGATCTTACCATTTTACTTCATTTCCCTAAAAACCTAAGTTATTACCCTATAAACTTGGCGTTACTTATCCATAAAATCATATTAACATTAACTTTATTATTTAGCTCCTTTATCATTTGCCCTACCCCTATTCTACAAAAAACTATATAAAAAACCCAAAAATAGATAATATCCCCACCCCTGGCAACTATAGCCTTATATCAAAAGTTCGGGGATTATTGGTCCATTTGGGACCTTAATAATAACCCATCCGTGTTCATAAATCATCAGGGCTTATTTAACACCAGGTTAAATAAATAACCGCACTAAAACCCCCCACATGAACCATAGATTAACCCCTCCGCGCACATTAAAAAGGGATTTGTTTGACATTCGGTCAAACTAATAACCATACCCGCCTGTATGAACCACATAAAATACCATAACCCAAAGTTTTATACCCCTGAAACATTATTAAACGTTTAAAATAGTGCGTGGGTCCCGTGTCATAACCACCCGCCACCTACCTCACCCGTCTACCATCCGATCCAGCGCCGTAGATCCAACGGCTGGTGGCAATATCGGAGCCCCTCATCTGCCGAGAGTTAGCGTCTGGGGGATGGGCGGTATTTCTGCCGTACCCCTGCCACGCGTCGGCTTCCCGGCGTGATCAGAGCCCCCTCCTCCAAAACCACCATGGGCTAAAGGCGGTGCGGGGAATACCGCTTACCGCTCGCCGCCTACCCCCTGACGTCAAGCCCACGTCACCTGATGACGCCGCCATCCACGTCGCCCGCCACTGCTCCATATCAGCGCCATATCATCTACTGACATCACCACCCCACCACCGTGTCGTCCACCACGTCATCTGACACGTCAGTTGACACGTCATCCTCTGTAACCGCTACATGACAAAAATGCGTCATGATGACGTCATCATAAAAAATCACAAAAAGCCCAAAAAGGCCCAAATTTTGTTAAAAGTCGTGAAAACGATGGTTTTTTGTTTATTTCTATTTGTGCGCTAGTGGAGACATCTGCATGCGATTTTACAACCAATCCGCCACCAAAGGTGCACAGTCCATCACCCTGCAAATTTGCTCCGTAGCTTGACCCCGCAGCTCGAGTTGCCCCTGCTAATCGCTCGTTGCGCCATCAAAACAGGTATTTACTCACAGTCGTGCCCAAACCCTGTGTTTTTCACTTTCCTCTGCTAAAATTGCTTATCAACTCCGAAATCTAAGTTAAAACCAATCAAAACGCCCGCAGAAAGTGCACCATAACCACAATTTTCTCCAACTTTTCACCAAGAAACCCTGTTAAAGCAGTCTCCCTTTGCAAAGTTTCCCCATGGACTCGAACTCGAGTTTACTCCATTCTGTGAACGCCGAAGGAAAAAGCCCAGAGCTGCCCATATCCGGTTTCCGCTAAAGAAAACTCAGCAGACTATCTTTTTACTGTCATTTTCACCTCATCAGTTCATTCAACCCAATTTAATCTGTAAAAGTCCACAGAAACAGGCCCAAAACTGCTGTTCCACTCATTTCATCCACACAGACCCCAGTTTCAAAATTCACACTCATAGAATTGAGCCATGGAGACTCCAGCAGCTTTAAACATTACTCCTCTCAATGCACCCCACAGGGAATTAGAAGCACTACCTTTGGCTGATAGGGACTACCTAATCCAAGACTTGGTTGGTGACAGAAACCACCTGCAGACATTTTGTGAGCTGAGAAATAGTTATTTGAACAACAGTGATATTTATGGCATATGGGAATCAAATTTTCCCATATACTTCCTCCCCTCTGTCAATATCTTCCCTGAGATAATTCACCTCTGTTGTGAAAACTATGAACCAAATCAAAGGGCAGTTAAGTCTCCATCTGGGAGCATCCTCTTTCATATAACTCCTGACTCCATCAATCAAATGCTAAACTTCAAGCCAAGTCAGCTTCTGGTCCCTCTCTCTATGAAATTCTTGCTTGATGAAGGTCCCAAACTCTCCAGCTCAGAGATAGCCCGAATTGCCCAAGTATTCATGAGAGCAGATCACCAGCCTACAGGGCCACCTCCTTTTCTCTATGTATGTTTCAATGAAGTGGGTAAATTACTTGTTGATATGATATCCTATGTTCTAGGTTTCAAGACAAGTGAACATATTGATGAAACTATATTGGTCTTGTTGTCTGCATTTACCCCAGGGCAGCCCCCTGCTGTCAAGTATAATTATGCCAAATTCATTGCCAATAAGATACATGACCAACTACTGAAGCTAGATAGGGAGGGAGTCTTCAAGTATTCATCCTACATCTATCATCTATTCCTGTATTATCAACCAGACTGTTTCCAATGCCCCATCAAAAAATTGGACTCTAAAGGAGAAAAGAGGTCTGTGATTTTTTGGACCTCAGTCTTTCATGAAGTCCGCAGCTCTCCCTACTCTTACTGTGAGTTCATTGACATGTTTTTCTATCCAGTCTCTTCTCTCCTAATGAGAACTCCTCCTGCTAGGCTATCCTATGACATGCAAAAAATATTGCAGCTCTCAAAAAACTACAAAATAGGTGACTGGTACTTTTACCAGAATCACACTGTCATCAGGATATATGGCTGTGAGCTATGTCCCTACAGACTGCCAAGATATGTGCCAATGAGACTGTTTGCCTTGGAATATTATAGGCAATTTATCAATTTAGATTTAACTCATTTCCATAGCACCAAGAAAAAGGCTCAGTTGAAATTCAGAGACCAACTAGGCCCCTTTGTCATGAACAAAAAAGAAGGATGGCAAGATGTTGATCAAATATTGGGGGAGAAACTCAGGTTAAAAAGAAGTTTTTGGTGGGTACCTTATGACCCAAATGGCTTTATCAATGCCAAAAAAATAAAATATAGGCTATCAGCCTATGAACATTGCAAAATCCCACAGATAGAACAATTTGCCAACCAAGATGAGTGGGTGGAAGGCACACTAGTTGAAGAGTTCACCCAAGAAGAAATAATGGAGCAAAATGTGAAAGATTTGGAAAAGACTCTTGACTTGGATTCTTTTGAGCAGGTGTCATTCAAACTGCCACAACAAGTCGGAGAAGGCACATCAACCGCTGCAGCTTCACAAGCTGCCCAAGAAAGGACTACACCAGCAGCAGGTACAACAAAGGGCAAGGAGGTAGTAGATACAGAGCAAGAAACAATGACAGACCAGCCAACTACCTCAAAGGAACAGAGTCAAGGGCAAGCCCCTCCACTACAGACAGAGGCACCACAGATTCCAGCATTGCAAACTCCTCTCAATGAGGAAAGAAGCAAGAAACGAGACAGGGAAGAGACCACACCTGCAAGTGGGTCAACACAGCAGCCAGAGGCCAAAAGGCAGAGAATAGATCCTCAAATTGAAGAGGAGATTAGTGAAGGAATCATAGAGAGCCCAAGGAGGGAGAGGGAAACCAGCCAGCAAACATCCACCAGCTCTCACAGACAAGAAACAGAGAGGCAACATGGTATGGAGGTGTCCTCCTCAAGGCAGCAAGGTGCACAACCATCTGGTATTAAAGGAACTTTCATGGAAATCAAGGCCCAAAATGAGTTATTGAGAATACAGTTGTATGATCAATTTCTCAAGACAACACCCTCCAAACAGCAGAGATTAATGGCAGCTTATGACATTAAGGAGGAGAAAATGATCTTAAGTCATTTCAAGCCTAAGGTACCACAACCACAGACAGCTGCAGATTACATAAAGACAAACTTAGAGGTCCTCGCCAAGGACATACACCCAATGGACCAAATTGAGCTACACAAGAAAACAGGTGAAATGGTCTATGCTACACTAGCAGACAAGGCAATGCTGGCCCACCAATTGAAGGAATCATTGAGAAATACATCTGCCCAATTGGATTTGGAAAGAATATCTTCCTTGGCTAAAGACAACAGAATAAAGAGCCTAGAGGAAATTATTGTTGAGCTAGGGCATGATCCTAAGGATGCCAAGGGCATCAAAGCCCTCATAAGAAAAAAGGAAGAAGATATTGCTGCACTTAGAAAGCAACTGAGGCTGCCTGCAACCATGCACCCACAAACTACAGAACTTGCAGAAGAGAAGGCAGAAGGAGATACAATGGATTTGTTGATGAGGATGAACCAAAGAATAATTCAAATGGAGCAAGAACTGGAGAAAGCATTGCAAGGCAAGCAGGGAGAGTCAACCTCCCAGCCACCTATAACAGCTCCAACAATCTCCACTGCCCTTCCCATAGTAGCAGCAACAATTCCTCCTATCATTCCAGCATCAACAACAGGTACATCAACCACGGATGCTTCAGCAGCAGCAGCAACAACAGCACCAGAATCTAGCATGAGTATGGAAGAAATGATGAGAGCAGTAAAAGAGCTAGAAGTTCAAATGACAGAGCTGAAAGAGGCCAAAGAAAAGTTGGCCAAGCTAGAAGTGAGCTATGACAAGGCCAAGATAACAGTGGTTGAGAAAACAAGGGAAATAAAGGCCTTGGACAATAAAATAAAGTCCTTAGAAAAAGAGCTTACTCTAGATAAAACTCTAGCTGAAATCAAGAAAATTTTGTGGGCCAAAATTGGCCAGTCTATCACTGACCAATGGCAATCAATTCAAACTATACATGAGCAAATAGAATTGATAGGCATAGCTCAATTTGAGACTCAAAAGGCTAGAGCATCATTGGGAAATATGCCTGAGCAAGCCAATAGAATGATTCAATTTTTGAACACTCATACCAAAGAGCAGCTGGCAGCGCTAGATATCAGGAACAGGATAGACACCATTTTGATAGTGAAAAAGGTGCTGACCCTGAGGAATTTTGTACAGACTTTAGAAAGAAAGTGCCAAGAAATGCAGGCAGAAATAAATGCCTTCAAACTAAAGTTTGCAACATTGCAGAGCAAAGGATTACCTAGCTTATTAACCAACAGTGGAAGACTGCTAACACATGAACAGTATGCCAACAGGGTAAATAATTATGTTTCCAATCAAATTACAGCATCCTCAAGCACCTCAAAAGAAACAGGGCCTCCCTCTGGACAAAGTCTATATGAAAAATTAGAAAATCTGTTCTACATTGAACATGAGATAAATCACCTTTTTGAGGTCCAACCCAACTTCTATAGATATACTGAAGTTGATGAAACACTGATAAAGATACAGAGACATCAGTTTCCAATAGAAGAGTGGTGGCAGGGAATGCTAGAGATTTTACCAAGGTGATTTCGGTTCTTTTTCCTTTTTTTATTAGCTACAGGTCAGCTAATTTAAATGCACGAGCCACCTGTCAAAGAATGAAGACAGCAAAAAGAGGGAGTCAGATTATGACTGCAGATCATCAATGCAAGATCCAGCACCGATGACAAGGCCAAGACAGCAAGGCAGCAAGGCAACAAATGTAGGAACGCAGAGTAAAGACGCAGCTACCAGCCGACTCACTCAGTCCAAAAGTCAAATATCTCTGACAAATTAAACAACCAACACACCAACTTTTACTGCGACACTCATTTCTCTCATTTACTTCTTCTGAAAAGTTGGTGAAGAAAGTTATTGCTTAAGAACTTATCTACATGACATTTTGTATCTCCTTTTTGTATAAATACCTCCCCATAATATGTATTTGGGGTTGGTGATTTTCTCTCTAGACTGTGCTGTAAATTTTGAGACTGTCTAATACAAAGGCTGTTGAAGTTCACTGTTGCTGGACCGTCCGAATGTGGATTTGATGATTCTGGGACCTGCTACAGAATTCCTGTGTCTTTCTATGGATCAATAAGTTGTTCTAAACTGTGTTTTGTGTTTTTTGTCTTTGCAAATTTCATATATGTTTCATAATATTAGTAACAGAGGAAAAGAATAGCCCAGAATTTGTTTAAATACACTCTGTGTTCAATCTCTGGTATTAATTATGTTTTCTTCAGGATTAGTCATAAACAGGAATTCTTAGCTGCTCCTGTTTCCACTGGTCCTTTCATTTTGAATATTACTTAGGAATTCTTTACTGCACCTTGATATTATTCAATCACCTTCCCTCTCCTAGCATGATGAAGGATTCTTGACTACCCTTCATCCACCGGCTTACATTCCACCAATTTCCAGATTTCAAGATTGTTCCAAGATCTACTATCTCACTCTGTAGCATTGCCCTTTATCAAAGAAAACGCTCTCAGCAGTTCGTCCTCATTGACCCCATTTTCCCAATGGTATAAACTGTTTTGGACTTGCATCCCAGCTTTATTTAAGACCACCATCCAACAAAATTAAAACCAAACTCTGTGCATCATAACTAGCCTAAAATACATCAAAACAAAGCCAAATTACAAAGAGAGAGCCCTCTCTGGTTGCAGGTTGGCTAGGATCTGTAGCTAAAAGACTGGTTAGTGGTTACCTCGGCCGTATTCCCTTCTGGAGGCAGGGAACAACCTGAGTGATAACACCTGCTCCTCGAGGGATTATGTAGCAGATAAGAAGCATTCAAAGAAAATTTTTGTGGGGTAGAGGGGAAGAGAAAAATAAGTGGGCTCTAGTTGCCTGGGACAAGCTCTGCAAGCCCAAAAGTCATGGTGGTTTGGGGCTACATGATCCAGAAATGCTGAGTAAAGCTTCGGGAGCAAAGCTCTGGTGGAAATGGATCAAGGAGATGAGAGCCCCCTAGGTGAAGATTTGGACACAAAAGTATGCCAAGCACTGGCAGGAATAGGATCACATTAGAATGACAGGACAAATCAAGGTCTCACACATATGGAACCTTGCGTGGGAGAACAAAGGTATTGTTTAGCAACACTGTTTTTGGGAAATTCGAGTAGGGGACCAGGCTCGTTTCTGGGAGGACAGCTGGCAACAGGAACCCATCCTAAACAAGAATGAACTGGCAGCCCTCAAGAGAGACACAGACAACAAAGGTTTTTTATTAGTAAAAGATTTTTGGGATCTAGGGAGGGATAAGGAAAAATGGAGGAAATGGAAGGACCTAAGTTACAATGAAGAGAGCCCTCTGAAGGCCATGGCAGAAGTTCTTGCCATGGACTTAGAGCAAAGAAGGATTCTGGTTTCCTCCTCACCTGACCAATTAAGATGGGGAAAGAATAATGAAGGCAACTATAACCTCAAAGAGGCAAAACAGGCAATCATAGGATTTAACTTTGTAAATGCTGAGAAAGTCTGGCAGGAGTTGTGGCAAACTCCTCATTGGATGAAAATAAAATTATTTATTTGGCTAGTTCATCAAAGGAAAATCCTAACTTGGGAAAACCTTCTTAAGAAAGGTTTCATTGGCCCCTCTAGATGTCACCTTTGTGGCTCTCATTAGTAAACGATTGCACACCTTCTAAATCTTTGTTCCTTTTCTGCGAAAATTTGGGATTGGGTGGCCTCAAGCTTCAGGCAAACCAATAGGGACAGGCTTAGCATATCCAACACTTTTACAAAATGGAGGAAGAACTTCTCAGAGAATGAGATCATCAACAAAGCCTGGATTCTTGTACCAGACTCTGTCATCTGGAATATTTGGAAAGAACGCAATATGCAGATCTTCAAAAATAAAGCCAGAGAGCCCCTGCTTTTAATCAATCAGATTTTAAAACAACTCAAGGAAATAGTTAGGAGCATTCTGAGAACAACTCCCTCGAATCCTCCTCTGCCTCATGAGGAACACATTATTATTAATTTGGGTTTTCAATCCATCAACCCTCAAGGAATAAAGAAGGAAGTGAGAGCAATAAACTTTGGGGATAGGGGTTGGTAGTCCCCTCCACAGAGCTTCTTCAAAGTAAATATTGATGGAGCTTCTAAGGGCAATCCCAGGGAAGCTGGCTTCGGGGGTGCCATCATGGATCCTAAGGGGCACACAAAATACATTTTCCATGGCCACCTAGAAAAGGGTACTAATAACATGGCTGAACTTTTGGCTTTAGATCAATGTTTGGAGATCCTAGTGGAGGAAAATTTATAGAATGTTATCATTGAAGCAGGTTCAGAATTGGTCATCAAAGTAGCCAAGAAGATTCAAAATGGAACCTCGCCAGACAAAGTTTCAAAGCACTGGAAGCTGTTGTAGGTTTTTCACCGTGTCCACTCACACTTGCAAATACTTAAAACAATAAGATTTATTCATGTTAGAAGGAAAGAAAATATGCTTGTAGATAGGTTGGCCAACGAAGGAGTGGCCAATAAGGACAGGGACTCTCGGCATCCATGGGAGTTGCTTCCTGCTGGAAAGCTGCGGGAGGATTGTTTCACGTTGGCAAATGCAGATTGGGATTCATGGATGGATAGTGCTGATCTAGAGGACAGGGGTGAGGATGACATCACCTAATTCATCTTCGTTTTTTTATCATGGTTACTCTTCATAACTTACATGGCTTTCAGATGACGGATGAAGGTTTCAAGTCGGGCAAGGACACAGATTGGATTGCCGGTGTACAGTTGGCTTAGCGGGTTTCTTTTGGCGACTCTAGGAGGATGGCTTGGAAAGGCCAGGCTCAGAAAGGCTGGTGGGATCGGATGGATGGTCTTCATTTGGCGATACCACGAACGCAAAACCACAAGTGGTATAATGCGCAGGCTTCGAATGGTATCTAGTTTAGTGGAAGAAGCATGCGATTCCACTTAGGGGGTTACACGTGGTGTTGGGATGAGAGAGGAAACTGCTCTCATTGCGATGTTAACCTCTGTGCATCTAAGGCGCGCGATATCTCTATGAGGCGTTGGATCGGGCCGCTTCTTTCTACAGTTGGGATTAGTTGTGCGGGTTGCTCAAGGTTCCAGACCTGATGGTCCATGGTGGGACCCTCTGTGGGCTTAGTGATCCACAAAAATAGATCCCACTTCCTTGAATGGTTTTCGCGCGACACTATGTTGGTTTCTGGTTTTTTGGTTAATGCAAGTGATTCTAGTCAGGGGGTGACACGTGGCAATGAGGGTAGAGAGGAAACCGTTCTCATCGCGTGGCTAATCCTTGAGCATCTTGGACATGCGATATTTTCACTTGCCATTGGATCGGAACCTTGTCTTCAACGGTGGAGATTGATCAAGCTAGTTGCTTGTTGACTGTTGGTTTGGGTTGTCAGTCTATTGTGCATGGGTCTCGTAACCGTTTGCTCAATGGACTCTCCCTTTTGTTGTTGTTGAGTCATTCTGGGGGTTTCTTTGGCCTGGTTGTTTCAGTCCTATAATTTTCCTTGCCGCCCCTACTATCTGGGGCACTCTGTATATTATGTAATTTACTTTGATTAATAGAAGGTTCATCTCTTACTTATCAAAAAAAAAGAAAACATGCAAAAAGGAAGCTTTAATTCAAGTCAAGAAAAAAATTCCCAAAATAAATTGTAAAATCAAATGGAAATTTTATCAAACCTCAATGCGAATATTAAACTTTTGTGCTTGAATAAAGAAATCACCTTACAAATATATTTTACTTATATCCCCCTCTGAACTATTTAACACTGTGTCTCAAGTAAACTTCTATGTTTGCAAAGGAAATTGATTTAGATAGAAAGGTTCAACTTGTGATCTTCGATCTGAATGATAATGATATTCAGTTCCTGTACTTAAAGAATTTAAATAAACAAATGATTAACGAGACCAGGAATACGATTTAGATCTGACAATTTCCACAAAGAAATCAACTTCCTTACACAGTTACAATATGCATTTATCAGAATGAGGGGTTCTTCCCTGCTTACTGCAAATAAATGAATTTTAAACGAGATCTATGCTAATCATTAAGCAAGGTCAAAATAGATGAAATCCTGCAAACCCTTATCCTTAACTGAAAGGTGATTTAAAGGAAAACTTCCCAGACCACAATGCTTGTTGTGCTTAAAAAATGAACATAAAGAAATGCTTTCAATTTAAAAGAAAGAAACACACTTCAACACACAAAACCTCAAATCTGAGAACACTGTTGCAAAGGAAAATAAATACACAAGAGCTCATTCAATCACTCACACACATCATTCATAAGAAACCTCCACACCAATCACTTCTTGTACTTAACACACAATATAATAGCAATGGGAGAACAAGCTAGGTTGATGGGCCCTAGCCAACCAGTTCGTTCCCCTTTTTAAGGTAAATGATTAATCTATGAGAGCAGGATTAACATCACAAGAAATATAAAAAATAGATGAATGAACCCAGAATTTTACCTCTTTTATTAAAATGATAAAAGCCTATGTTAAATACATGATATATAGTGGTAGATCTAGCTCCTAGAGGGATTGTGGCGATATAAGTTCTAAAAATACAAAAGGAAAAATGTTCCCACAATATCACTACCCTACATTCTGATCAAAATTCAATTTATACATATTACATCATCCCTCGGTTGTGTCGAGAAAATAACAAAAAAGATGAAGCTATTTGTAACCGATCCTTATCTTTAGGAACCCTTGAATGCTCCAAACCCTCTATAGGAAAATGAGAACAATTATTCTAAAGTAGGTGCATGCCATTTCCTCTAACAAGTATGATGGACTCTAAGTTAATCGTCTTGAATCAATCAACCATCCATTTCTGGTGGAGGAATCAAAGTAAGTGCAGGAATACTAGGATCTTGTATCACAACCACTGTTGACTTCAAATTATTAGTGATCATATGTTGCCAAGCGATAAGGTAATGTAAACGATAAGTTACATGGAAAAAAGATAGACCTATTTAACCTTTTAATTAAGAGAAGAATACATATCCATTTTCCCAAAATGCCATTAAGAGAAACCAAAAATGCATGTAGAGAGGCCCGATCCAAGTTGTAAAACAATGGCTAGGTTAAGGTAATTTGGGGTAAAAATAGGAAAACTTAAACAAACAACATTCCCCCAACATCATCTTGTTGTGTGTCCTCACAAAACCACTCACCTCTGAAAAAAAAAAGAAGAAGTGAAAATCTTCCTTCTCATTTTTGAATTTGAATGTTAATCCCCTAACCTTCTGCTTTGAATTTATTCACTCTAGCCTTTTTCATGTGCTTTACCAACTTCTTAAAATGAAATCCTAAGTGGGAAGCATGGAACCTCCACTTCCTCATCTGTCTCTTCAATTCAGACACTGTTGCTAACAACTCTCCATTCCTAGTCTTTAACACCGTGTTTTGATCTTTTATACACCCATTCAAAACTTCAAGCTCATAAATATGTTGTTTCAATTTTCAAATCTTACTCACCTTCCTCTCATGGGAAAAGTATTTTAATTCCTCCTTTCCTTTTTCCTCTTCTTGCATCGTCACTTCTTCTGTCACAAATGTAAGAGGAACATCATCCTCATGCTTTTCTTCCTTCTTTTTCTCTTGAGTTCCTTCGTGTTCAACCTTTTCCATGGGTCACCTTCTATTTCTTAACCCTCTTTATTAGGGAAGAGGAACATCATATTCATCGTCCTTATATTCTCAACTTGTAACCGAGGTGCCCATTGCTTCTATTCCTACCAGGAGAGAAATATTATCTTGTACAAATATGTTTTCCATAGGGGTGTCCAATGGAGGGTCTTGAGGGAAAGCACAATTTCTCTAAGAAGACTTAGAGTCTTTAATGACCTCAACCTTATATAGAGTAGCTAGTTTAGATATCTTCTTACTAGAAGAAGCATGATAACCTTTCAATAATCCTCATGTGACTCTTCGGGGTGGTTCTGGCACCACAACCTTAACCTTCACACTCTTCTTTACCTTTTTCTCAGTTGACTGGGTTGAGTAGTCTTGATTTTCTTATCACGATCACCTCTTTGTCATTGTTTCCATTTATGATACTGGACACCTTTGGATTTTGTATTTTTCTTATGATTCTTCCCTTGCTGGCTTTTACTATGAATGGTCTTCATAGCACTTCCACTTTGATATGACTTCAAAACTTCCTCCCAAGTAGATCCCATGTTTTCTAACTCTTTATTAACCATAATTTTTATAAATCCATAATGGTAGAGTTTAAAACTCACTTGATCCTCTCAACTCTAGCTTCTACACACTTGTAGAAATTTTAACCAAACTTTTTAACAGAAATAGGGAAAATTAATTAACTTGCCAGATTTGAAGTGCATTAGAAGTCAAATGTGGTACAAGTAGGTTAAGGAATATCTTCCTTCACAAGTAAGGAAATTATGTAGTATGTATACAAGTTGTCTCCACTTCTCAATCATATTGCTTCTCTTCACACCTATCTTCCAATCAACTGCATAATCAACCTTCATCAGGAACTTACACCAAGTACCTTTCTCCATCTCATCTTTCTTGAACCATTGCTCCCTGGTAGCAAGCGGTTCAGTGGCCTGGGAAATAAGTTGTTATGTCACTTCAAACTTCAAAGGGATTACAGTGGTTGTTTTCCCATCAAAACTTCATGCAAATTCCTAGGCGATGGCAGAATCATAGCCATTGAACTTATACTAAAAGGAAAGAAAACCAACTTCCTATAAAATAGGTAAAATACCTTCATACTCTACTGTTCCCTCCATCTCTTTGACAAACCAAGGTTCAATTTGAACCGACGCCATAACATCTAAGATATGGTCGCAATCTACAATCATCTAGCCTGTTCAAAACATCATTTTTTTTAAAAGAAACATCATCTGTGAATTCTCATGATATCATCATTCGAAACTTAGGAAGTGCAGGAATGATTTTTTAATGCCACACGATTCCTGTACCAGACATTCATTCAGAATATGTGTCGACTCACCTCCCAATTCATGAACTAACATCATCTCATTTGAAATTTACACCTCCCATAAAATAAAATTCCGCCCTTACATTACATAATTCGGTTAAGAGGACAATATATTCGACATGATTTTTAAAATAGGTAAGGTAATGATGATTGGGAGTGGCGATTTATATTGGTTACAATTTCAAGGAATGGATGGTAAAAAGTAGTCAGATGACACATGGTAGAGGAGAAACCAACTTAATGATGGCATAAATTCATATATAATAACAAGGAATGAAACAACCTTCATGCATGCATTTCACCCTCATCATGAAATTTTATGGGAATGGTAGTTTCTTGTTATGATAAGGCCTCCTAGATCGAACATTAATTCCTGCACTTTGATCAATCATTCCCTTTTAGGCTTAACAATAATGTCACTTATGCAAATATAGGTATAAAGACCATAGTTTTTATAGATGGCAATCATACTTATTTAAAGGAATCAAACCAAAATTTTGAAATCAATTTACAACAAATTCCTATGCGTGTAAATTTTTTTATGATAAAAAAATTCTCGCATTGTAATAAGTTTCCTGCATTGTAACAAAGGGATTCCTACACTATAACAAAGGGATTCTTGCATTGTAACAAAGGGATTCCTGCACTGTACGAGAGGGTTCCTATACTAAAATAAAAAAAATTCTTGTTCTAAAGTAACCAATCATGCTACCTCTTAAAAAGATCAGGTTGGATTGCATACAAACTAATTGTCGGGTTCGGGTGTCAACATGTTTTCAGTTCCGAGTAAGGCTTTTCAAAAGTCATAAGAACTTGCAAAATATGAGGGAAAAAGAGAAGTGGGACAAGGATATTATAAATAAAGGGAAAGAAAATTGCAAGGGACTCTTAGAATAATTTGGGTTGATCTATAAAGGGATATAGGAAAAATGAATGAGGGAAAAAAAATTCAGGGGCAAAAGAGAAAAATAGAAAACGAGACAAGAAATATTGTAGAAGAATAGGAGGGGCATTCAACCCAAGGAAAAAAAATATGAAATAGAGGGAAAATGAAAAAAAAGGGACAAGAGGAAGGACAGAGTATTGACCTTAGATAGTAAATGTCTCCGTCAAATAATGTTGTGACCTAGATGAATTAACTGTAGCAGGAGTCTTGTGCTACTTGCATAAAATTTGTCATGCCATTTTCCCTAAACATGGTAAGGCCTGAGTTTCTTCTAGTCTTTCTGCTGCCATCAAAAGTCCTTATAGAAACCTACTTCTTCTCATAGTCAAGCTAGCCATATATCAAAATCCAATTAGCATCCCCTTTTATTTCCAAAAAGAATCTGCCTACCAACAAGATGGTTTTCGAGCAAACCCTTACATGATTGTGCCAACAAGCTATTTTTCACACTCATGTATTTTTATTTATTTATTCATTAATTTCTGTTTTTTTTTTATTAGGAAAAGAGTAAATAAAAAATGACTCGCAGTACGTTAGTGTCCCCACCTACCCTCTTCAAATCTTATTGTCATTGTACCTGTTGTATGAAATCCTCTTTAGTGGTGGGATGAAAATATATTTTGAGTCTATGCCCATTCACCAAGAAAACAGACTCCCATCCATTGATGGTCTTAATTTCCACCGCTCCATTCTCGAAAACTTTAACTACTTCATATGGCCTGAACTAGCGTGTACAAAGTTTCCCCTTAAAATTTTGAACTTCAAATCATAAAGGAGTACCCAGTTACTTGGTTGGAGTTGCTTCTTCTTAATTAACCTGTCATGCCATTTTCTACGTTGTTTCTACATCAAGATAGTTTGTTGAACAACATCTCTTCTTATTTCATCAAGTTCATTCAACTGCAAAAGATGTTGTTGCTGTGATTCCGAGAGATCCAAACCCAACTGGATTGCATTTCTAAATGTTTTAATCTAGAACTCAATTTTCAACATGACCTACTTCCCATACACCAACTCATAAGATATATTATCCGTGCTATTTCTCCAGGTAATTCTGCAAGCCCATAATGCTTCTAGTAATCTATTTTCCCAATCATTTTTATGAAGATTCACCATTTTCTCTCTAGCCAATTATGGTCATGCTAAGAAATAACTACGACCTATTGAAGCATTGAAGTTTGCCACCATCCCAAATAGGCCATATGATCCTAATAGAGTAGCAAAACAAGTTTCCATAGCATTTGGTATTAGAAAATATCTACATGAGGAGCATAAATTTGATGACTTATTTGCTGAAGCCACCTCTTATAATATAGTATTGAGTAGTGTGTATGAGAAATTTTCAATGAAGGAGCGACAACCATTTTTGGCTTTCAGGTATTCAATATTGGCTCCCCTGCCTATAGAATTATTGCAACTTCCCCTACAAAAACAAGCTTCTTTGAAGGAAACCAAGTCTTCTACTCAGTAAGAAGCTTCCTCTCAACTAGTGGTCCCTCCTCAACTACAACAAATAACAATAACTAGTTATTCAAACCCTAATGGAGAAATTCATACAATAGATCCAAAGATGCAGAAGGTTTGGGAATTTTTTGATCAGTTCCTGGAACAACCGAAGTAAGGGGAACAAGAAAATTTGATCCTAGTGTTGGTCACTTTAATTGCTTATTTAATTAAAAATCAAGTGCTACATAAATTGTCAACCCAGGGAAGTTTGTTTATCGCAAAGGCAATCACACACTGTATATGCTCAATCTCAAAAGCAATCCAGAGTTGTAGTAAAAGTTACACTATCACACCTTGCTTTGAATCAGACTGAAGCTCTACTTTGAATTATAGTAAAATCAATCCTTCTATTGCAGAATTCAAGATTCAAAGGAAAACAATTATCAGAAGAATCCTGGATTGTATTAATAAACAACAACCAAGGAAAAAGGAACCTTTCAGCAATCTACAAAAGAAAAGACTAACTATGTTGTAACATAGAATAGGACATTATTCCCCAAAGTAGGAATCTTCAGCACCTGTCTTTGACCATCGCACTTTCATCAACTCATTCAGCAAATAGAATCACTAATTGAACTAAACAACAATTACCTAGGAGTAAATTGTATGAAAACAATGCAACAATCAGTTGAAAAAGAGTTTCAGTAATAGATAGCAGATTTCTAACAAGGCACGAATAAAAACAATAATTAACACACTACAAAACTATGGGTGAATATTGTGAGGAAGGTGAGCCCTCTCCTTCTCACAAGATTCCCCAGAAATGAACAAGAACTAAGAAGAAATTCTCAAAGTGATCTTTTATTCATCCGTCAAATGTAACACGTTACAATAAGAATAAACATGCCCTTCTCTATAATTCCGTATTTTGTCATCCCCTTCTAATGTTGATTTCTCCTCTATTTAAAGAGGAGAAATCCTCTTAATACAATGATTACATGTGCACATACAAATCCTATTCTTAGTCTGATCTAATCTTCTATGCTGGAATAGGATATTCCGATCTTCCATAGCAAAATGTTGTTAAAGTGGTTGTAATAGTGTTGGCTTTGAGGTACAACTGTTGTGTCCAGTTTAATAGCTCCTTTAATTATCCTTTATTGTTACTGTTGTATATGAAATATTGTTTCAATATCGTATATCACAGGCCATTTCAGCATCGCAGATCACGGACTGTTTCAGCATCGCAGATCACAGACTGTTTCAGCATCGAGATTTGCATACTGTTTACTATTTCAACAACATGGTCTTCAAGAAGCAATAATATATTAACTGCAATCTTCAAACTATTTTAGCAACTATATATTTCCGATTAGTGGTTAAGTATGAAAGTAATGTAAATTTACATGTAAAACAAGTTAAACATATAGCAAAGAGAAGAAAAATTTTATACCTTTGGAAAAATAGATTAATGTGATAATGTAGGCTTAAATGTGAGTAGGAAAAGGATGTAATGATAGCAAAAAGTATGAGAAAAAAGGTACATTATAGGGTCCTAACATCCCCCCCAACTGAAAAGGTTGCATGTCCTCAGGCAACTTCACTCTGAATCAGAATCTGAATACTGACTCTTGGCATGCAAATTACTTAAGCAGTATCTATAGAAAGTATTGTTTGTTGGGGCCATGAATCCTTGAACATATTGTAGCCTTTTCCAGGTTGCTGCTTCAACCTTTTTGGGAAACCTATGATGAGCTGGATACTTCTCTGCTAGCATCCACAGAATGGGAAAATGGAACTGATAACCTATCCAATTTTTAGCACATTGCTGGACACATTTGATGTAACTGGGTACCCGGAAGATTTTTGTCTCAAGATTGGTAGGACTAAAGGGATTGTGCTCCTACCTTTCCTCAAAAGATTGTTGCCAAAACATGTTATTTTCTTTTAGGGCAGCAGTCTCTTTGGATTTAATAAACTGTTGACAATCCTGAAGTACTGTTGCCTGTAGTTGCCGCATATGTTGAATCATTCCTGGTTTCTTCAAAAATTGATAATATTCTGCAACAAAGGTGGCAGTGTTCTGTGGTTCTGGCCGTATCCAGAGGAGACAGTTATCTTCATTATGCCTGGTAGCTAGAAAAGCATTCTTCCACGTAATTTGGTTGGCAAGAAAGGAGGCGAGTGCCCAAATCTGGATATCACCAACAAGAGGATTAAGATTAAGCTGTCTGTCCTCAGGAATGGCTTCATTATGAAGATATAACTCACATAGTAGATTCTGATCACTAGTAGAGGCTTCTGCAAAAGTTTGAACAAAATCTGCTGGTTTGAACACTGCATAGGGTCTTCCATCTTTGATTGCTTTCATCTGAAAGAATGCAAGTCGTTCTGTAAGGAAAAGAGAGTAATTTAGGGATGGTTTCCTAGCAGCCATACATTTTTGTACCAAATCGAACATCAGGAGCAATTTTATTTTTAACTCCTTATTCTGCTTCTTATGGGCACGAGATTCTTGGAGTGTTTGCTCCAAAGTTTCCCAGTTTGAATATATGTGGTTCAGCCAAAGTAATTTGTGCTCCTGCAAGATTTTGTGCTGTGTAATAGCAAACTCCTTCTTCCATTTTTTCATTATTACTTTCTCATTCCATGGTTGAGTTTGTGTTCTAGCATTGCGAGTGGTAAGTTGAGGTAGAGTCTGAGTAGAAGTACTAATAAAAATAGGAGCTTTAGATTGGGCAATTGTATCAAGAGGCAGAGTTTGAAAATCTTCACTAATAAGAACAGGAGCTTCAAATTTAACAATTGTTGTAGGCCAGGGTTCTTGTAGATTAGCTTTGCTTTTTGGAATTTTTGAAGGTCCTACTGGTTCTTGTGTAACAGTAGGGCATTCCTTTTCTTTAACTGCAAAAGACGTAGGTGCAGGGGAAGCTCCAGGCATTGGGATTTGAACCACTTTATAGCCTACTTGATCATAAATATCCCCACATTGGCTACACATATACTCTCTATACTGATCATCTTTTGTGTTTTTCTCTGCCATGGCCACTGTGCGAGCTAAGGTATACAAATTAAGTTCCCTGTCATAGGCTTCCTTTTCCATTACCAGCTCTTGCTTGTAAGATTCTAGTTCTGATCTTAGAAACTCATTCTCTTGTAAGAGAGAAGCCATTGTTGGTTCTGGTTGTTGATCTGTCATAGGTGTATCAAGAGGGATGACTGGTTTTTGTGTAACAATCACAACTTCAGTAGCTGGTTCTTGTGGAGTAGCTACAAAATCAGCATCTAATTCTACTTGATGTAAAGAAAATAATGTTGTCGCACCTTGGGCATCTGATTCTTGTATTTCTAGAACAAAATCAGCAATTGTTTCTTGTGTTTTAGCTATAGCTGGTTCTTGTGTAATAGCTATAGTTGGTTCTTGTGTAACAACTACTAAATGAGTAGCTGGTTCTTGTGTTTCAGCGACCAAATGTAAGGAAAATGATATCGCAACACCTTGGGCATCTGGTTCTTATGTTTCTAGAACAAAATCAACAGCCGATTCTTGTGTTTTAGCTGTAGCTGGTTCTTTTGTAACAGCTATAGCTAGTTCTTGTGTAACAGCTACTGAATGAGTAGTTGGTTCTTGTGTTTCAGCTACTAAATGTAAGGAAAATGATGTCGCAGTACCCTGGGCATCTGGTTCTTGTGTTTCAGTGCTCGTGGGTGGAACAGGTAAAAATTCGGGGATTTGGGAGGGTGGAGGTGTACGGGGTTTTAGCAAGACGGTTTGGGGATTTAGGGTAGTGGCTATGGTTGAAGTCCTCATTCTTCTTCTAGGTAAAAATGAATAAAAATTATCAATTTTCTCCTTTATTTTTCAGGTAGATTTTTCCTCAATAGTGGAATGGGGAAGGCTATCAGAAGTGGTTGCTGCTTTGATTGAACCCCTCGTTCACTTTCTAGATAAAGAAACAGTAGTAGTTTTCTTCCTTCTTTTGCGAGTGGGTGCTTCCTCAGTGATGGAGCAGGGAGGGCTATCTTGAGAATCACTACTAGGGATATCAACAGTAGGAATAGATGATTTTGGTAAATTGTGAGGTGGACTTGGTATGGTAGGAGGGTCAATTGGATCAATTGGGTTTGTAGGTGGGTTAATAGGTATTTCCGGAGGGTCAGGAAGGTTTTGTGGTTGCTCTTCATGAGGGTTTTTAGGGTGTTCAACAGCTTCCTGAGGGTTTATGGGTGGATTGTTTAGGGGAGGGTTTTGTTGGGAAAAACCCTTTTGAATGAGTAATTCAACAAGACGGTGATGGGTGAGGGAAAGGAGGGGGTTTTTTACCTGTCTACAATAATGCGACATATTTCTAAGACATTCGAGCATAAAGTAAGGAATATTCACTAGTCTAGCATGCCGTAAATGAGATAACAAGACAAAGTCGTACTGGTAGACTACCTGGTATCGACCTTCACAGGTAAGGTAGTGCTTGACAAACTCTGCAACTTTCGGCCAAGGAGGCGACAATGAGCTAAGTTGAACACCCTGGGCTTTAGGCTCAACTTGTTTTCCTAGCAAGAGAAAATCCAGCTAGGCATTAAGAATAATGTGTTTACAGCTGAACCAGCAAATACCTGTGACAGGAAGACCCGAAACCTATGCTATATCATCCTCTGTGACTGAAATCCGAACCCCTTGAACAATAGAATGATCTTCTTGAAGATTCTGAGCAAATTGAAGAACCTGTTGTTGATCAAATCCCTGGAGACTCTGAAAATAACCCAGCCAACCCACCTGCTAAAAGATTTGGTAGACTTCTGGATACAATTCTAGTAGGGTTGTCATGGCGGGTTCATATTGTATAGCAGGACCTCCCATAGCTATTCAGCTCAGTAAAATGCACAGTCACAGAGCCAAGTAACTGCACCCGAATAGAGTAAATTTTTTAGATGAGGACATGTAAATGATGGTGAAAAGGCGAAATAATGGGTAAAAAGGAGTGATGGTAGTCAATTCGTGTGAAATGATGGCATAAAGTTTCGATACTCCCCCCAACTATGGCTGAAATAATGACTTTAAGTGTACGGGGATCATAGTAATAATGAATCAGCATCTTCTCATTAACTACAATTTAATTGTATTGACATATAAATTTTACATACCTCACCTTTACCTTTAATTCATACTTCGAAAAAAATATAGTGCTTGTTCATAATAGATTTGCAGTAATCATGGAAGAACTTTGGAATTATGAGAAAAGTTGTACCAAGGATTTGTTTAATCATGGGAGAAGGTAATGAAAGGATAGAATGTAGCATGAAAAATAGGAGAAGTAAGAGCAAAAGAACTGAAGAAGATGTTTGTATGATAGGAAATGTTGAAAAAGTGGTGTTTCAGCAACAGGAAAGGAATGGAGAAAATGTTGCTGCAGAGTGATGTTTCAGCAATGGAAAATATTGCTGCAGAAATGGTGTTTCAGCAACGGAAAAGATGGGGAAAATGTTGCTGCAAAATGGTGTTTCAACAATGGGAAAATGGGGAGAAATGTTGTTGCAAAGTGGTGTTTCAACAATGGGAAAATGGGGAGAAATGTTGCTGCAAAGTGGTGTTTCAACAATGGGAAAATGTTGCTGAAGAAATGGTGTTTCAGCAACAGAAAAGATGGAGAAATAGGGACATGGAAAGAAATGAGAGGGAATGAATGATGGGGATGTTGAAGATGAATGGATTGAAGAAAGCGAGAGCAATGCTTCACAAGATGAAGTTGCTTGTAGAAAGACTGCCCTTTCTTGGTAGGGCTTTTTCTCTCAGAGAATCTGCAAAAGAATCAATTGTAACATGCCATCCCTTGGTAGGGATTATTAGTAAAAGAAATTTTAATCTAATACTAAAAATAAAATTCAGAAAAATTAAATTCAATGAGGGGCAGGAGGCTCCTCTAAAAACAGATAATGTGAATTTGCCACACATGTGGCCTTAAAATCTTCTTTGGAAATGGGGTGCTGGTATAGACGGAGCTGATGACCATTTACTAATAACGGTGTTTTAGAGTCATCAATTGTTAAGAGACTTATTGTTCCATTGGGGAAAATAGTATCCACTTCATAAGGTCCTATCCATCTTGTACGTAGTTTCCCTTGAAATTCTTTAAATTGAGAATCATATAATAAAGCCCAATTACCTTTTTGGAATTGCTTGTGCTTGATGATTTTATCATGTTATTTTGTTCTTTATTGTTGAATCATAGTTTTCTGATGAATGGCATCTAATATTTTTTCATCCAATTCATTAAGCTGCTGCAACCTGGCTGTCTGTGCATCAGTCAAATCAAGGTTAATAGCTAAAGCAGTCCTTAAGGTTTTGATTTCAAATTCCATAGGAAAAACAACACTTTTACCATATACTAATTCATAGGGAGAGAATCCTGTAGTGTTTCTCCAGGTAGTTTTGTAAGCCCATAATGCTTCAGGGAGCCTTCGAGACCAATCCTTCTAGTTTTCCTTCACTGTTTTAGTTAGAATGGCTTCTATTACTTTGTTTGTGCTTTCCACTTGTCCATTGGCTTGGGGGTGGTATGGTGTAGTCATTCTATGATGAATATGATATTTTTGAAGGGTGGCTTTAAAACCATGAGAGGTGAAAGGAGGTCCTCCATCTGTGACTAATTCTCTTAGCACCCCAAATCTGACAAAGATTTCTTCAAATAAGAAAGCTAGAACAACTTCTTTAGTAGCTCTAAGGAGTGCTTTAGCCTCCACCCACTTGGTCATATAATCTATGCAGAATAATATATAAACACTTTGATTGGATGGAGGGTTAATGGGTCCTACAAAATCTAAGGCCCATCTCTCAAATGGTTCAAGTACTACCTGGGGGTTTAATGGAATTTCATCTCTATGATTAGGTTGACCCATTCTTTGACAACTGTCACAGGTCCGAACATATTTCTTTGCATCCTTAAAAAGTGAGGGCCAATAATACCCCATCTTGAGAATTTTATGTGTCGTTCTTTTGTCAGCAAAATTCCCTCCACAAGGGCCATCATGACAAGCTTTTAGTATATCATAAACTTCATCTTCTCTAATGCATCTTCAGATTTCTTGATCAAGTCCTATGTAGAAAAAACACCCACTTATCTAGCTATACCTAACACTTTGTTGAATGATTTTTCTTTTCTCTCAGTGGGATAGGTGTGGTGGTAACTTCCCTGAAACCAAATAATTGGCAATGTCTGCATACCATGGTGAGTGAGCAGATACTTCAAATAAATATTCATCAGGAAAGGAATCATCTACTGGAGTATTATCATCAAGTGTTAACTGAGAAAGAAAATCAACAACTACATTTTCTTTTCCTGGTTGATCTACAATTGTAATATCAAATTCTTGTAATAATAATAACCATCTAGTGACTCGAGCATTTGTGACAGATTTGTTCATTAAGTATTTAATAGCTGAGTGATAAGTATGGACAAAAGTAGAATAACCAGTTATGTAATTGTTATAGACATTTTTGTGCCTTACAGCATGAAGCATGAAATGTCAATAATCTAAGGGATCCAAAGTCCCTAAACATGTTGTTCCTACCCCTAGAGGAACAAGGTCAACAAACCACAGCACTGAATATCAGTTCTCCACCTGAAAACACTCAAAAACAAGCTAATTCTGGATCATGTCAACTGCTCCACTGAGCATCTGCGCTGAATGTCAAGTGCTCCACTATGTACCTGCGCTGAATGTCAACTGCAAAGAAGGCTACCTGCGCTGGGCGAGTTTGGCCAAGTGGCACAGTCATTCCTCAAGGTGTCAATGCCTAGGAAGCTTCCAAAATGACACTTGGATCAGAGAATTCGACTGGTGATGAGTAAGAGGGTCTAGATCTCCAAGTGGAAGCAAGAACCTCCAAGTGGACTCAAGAACTGAAGAATAACTGAAGTGGGAGAGGACATTAGTCAGCTTCATGCCAGCTACAAGCTGACTCATCCTTTCTCCAAAACTCCTATATATAGAGCTCTCTCATGAGGTCTAAGGAGGCTGGAATCTTGTGAATGTAAGGAAGTGCTGTTGGTTTGAGTATAGAACTATTGGGTGATTTGCTTTGAAGGAGGTGAAGAGGAGATTTCTTTCTGCTGGGAGGTGATGCTGGATTGGGCCTCTTATGGTTGTATCACTTCCTGAACTTTACTTCTTCCATTAATAAAGCATTTGAGGTTCTTCTATATGCATGTGTCTCAATGGTGTATTGCTCTACTTGTGTATTTGATTTATTCTAATCCTTGAATCAATTATGAATGTATGCTTCTTGTAGTTTCCCTCTCTTGCCATTTTGCAGGATCTTGGTGTAGCTGGGCCAGTGAAAGAGCAAGGAGCTGGGAGCAAGCAGCAAGGAGAGAAGATCAGATCAATCATTAGCGGAAGACATCGGTTAGTGGATCTCTTTCTCCCCTCTCTTACATCTCATAAAGAAGTAATCTCGAATAGCTTCGCTTGATTGTTGCTGAGGTACTATCACCCTTAGAGTGGGATAGGGTCATTCCGTATTGGATACTTTTCCCAACAACAAATTGGCGACTCCACTGGGGATCGTATCTTGTTGGTTGTTTGTGTTTTTGCTATTCATTTCATAAACACAGGGAGTACCGAATCGAACTGCATTTGGAGCTTTCAAATGCAAAGTAGAGGGCAGCTACTCTAGCTCAGTTTCTGGGCATGTTTATGATTTGAAGAGATGATCCACAAGGACTCTGAATAGCTCTTAGTGATAGCTTTTCATCCTCCTTTTCATCCCTTAGTGTGTACTTGATTGATAGCTTCTGATTTGGCCAAAAACTGTGAATTTTTGAGCAATTTGTGACCCGGAAACTGAGAAAAACGAAAGTTTATCTCTTCAGTGCAGGCACTGTGAAGGCAGTCTGCATTTCAGCGCAGTTCCCGAAGGGGCTACCTGCGCTGAAGGTCAAACTGCCAATGTACTGCCTGCGCTGAACCAGTTTTGCATTGTGCTACTGGGGTTCCCTCCTGTTTATTGCCCTGTTTTCATCCTTGTTTTTGCAGCCTGTTATCAGTCAATGTACCTATCTGAAACCAACTTTCCTTGCCACTATTCCGCCTCGGTTGTATAAAGAAACTGTATTTGTTCTTTGTGTATTTCTTATATCATTTGCAGTTTCCCATAATGAAAGTGAACTAGTCTTGATGTGGCCTCTTGGATCTAGACCTGTGATAAAGTGTCGTTTTGATCTTAAGAGTTAGTTTGTTTGTTGTTCATAGCTGATTGAGCTTTCGCTTTCATCATATGGTTTGAATTTATGTATTTCTAGTTTCGAAACAAGTAAATCTTAAGGTTTCTTTTGATTTTGGACAAGCTTGTTTGCTTTCACTTGAAATTAAATTCAAAGTTATACAACAACTTTCTTTTTGTATTACATCAACATTAAGAAAGAGAAAAGAAATACCTGCATTGTGCATTTTGCATTTGATAAGTTTGCATGTTGATTTAGGGAAAAGTGCATTAGAGTATGCTCTTTGATCTGTGTGAAAAGATGATGTCTTTCTTTTCCCTCAGTAGTTAAGATTTTCATAAGTCGAAAAGATTGAAAAAGCTTGCTTCTCATCTTAGACTGCATTTAGGAATTTGTATCATACATCTCGTGGTGAACCTTGAAAGGCAAACTTTAAAAAGATCAACTTAAAATATATTGAATGAACCTAACAACGCTTTGAAACATAACGCAAACACTTAGAGGTCTAAGCTAGAGACGTGTTCTGGCGTCGTTAAACGTAGTGACTGTCGATCTCGAAGAAGGTGGGTGATTCCTCCTGAGAGTCGGTGGCACTAATACGGACTTTTGCTCCCACGTACCGTCGCGTATATATTGGGAGACCCCTATAGGCATATATCTTTTATCCATAGGAAGCCGTGTCAGCCGCCCTACTTATCGCAATGCAGTGAACACAGCATTCACGAAGATCGACCACTCGTACCGTAAAACGTATTCTGTGGTTTTGCGAAAAGTTTGGCACACCCTCTGCCTAGAACTCCAGAGTAGTTTCTTTTGGCCTTTTTCAAACTCTATAACTGAAAAAGTCCATCCGAGCATTTGTCACTTCGGGCTCGTTAAAACATCGAAGGAGACTAGAGTCATCTTTAGCTTTTTCTCGACTCTTAAAAAGTGAAAAAGCAAGTTGTGTCTAAAGCGTCGTTATAAAATTTATTTTAAGCGGAACATAATCACCTCTTATTCCTGCGTTGATCTATAGGTTGAGAACATGGAACGCCCCAACCAAGGAATTCCACATGATGGAAATCCTAGTCCTTTCTCCTCTTGGGGAGAAGTTGGTGCGCCCCACATGGCCACATTGTCGCTTCCAGGACTGACAATTGGCCTGCCAATTTGGCTATTCTCAACCAATGTAGTTCAGAACACCATGGTTCCTGAACAGTCGAGTCAATAGTTAGATCAGTCTAGAGCTTCCCACCAGCCTTCTACTTCATATAACTCTTCCTCCAATCCTTCATCTTCGCAAGGTAGAGCCGGCAAAAGCCAAGCTCCCATGGAGAAGAAGGAGAAGAAGAAGAGAGAGAAGAAGAAGACTGAGCCTAAGGCAACTGGGGGCAAGCAAAAGAGATCTGACGAAAATCCACACACAGCACAGACCGGGCCTAAATCGCCATGTGTCATATGTAGAGGAGACCACTTCCATAGAGATTGTCCCTGTATTCCCCGGATACTAAGGGACTGGTCCCCTCGTTTGCAGAATTCGGGAGCATCAACCTCTGATAGCCATGTTGAATGCTTACCGTCAACCAGCGAAAGTGAAGGATCAAGACAAAGAGGGGGAGCAAGATTCCCCTGCAGACTGTGTGAAGGCGATCACGCCATCCACCGTTGTCCCTTCTTAGACGAAGCGAAGAGAGTTTTGGAAGATCGTCCGGTTTCACCGTTGAGACTTCCTCCTGGATACAAAAAACTCGTGCCAAGTCCTTCGTTGGTTGAAAATACAACTGGCCCGCTCAAGTGGTCAGCTGAAGCGTCAGTCATTGAGAATGAACCTACTGAATCCAGACTGGACGAAAGTCCAAAGGTCGAAACGGCAGTTGACCCGGTTCTGCCTTCAGAGGTTTCATCTTCAAATGACACCGTCAATGAAGATTCATCTTCAAATGACACCCTCGCTGAAGAGAATAAGGATGACACCATCCAGATTCTTTTCATCAACACCGACTCTGATGAGCATCAGGGCAATGTGCCCATTCCTTTATCGCAGGAAGGAACATCGTCAGGGTCATATCCGGCCGTGTATTCGGTCCCACCACCAAGCAACCAGGTTGTGTCCTTTGATTGGAACCAACTAGGCAGACCCCGGTTGCCAGCCAGTGTACCATTCAGAATCATAGTCCAAATCTACAGAATGGTAATGGCTGGAACTATCATTGATGAGGGGGCATCTGTGAGTATCCTTTCCTCTATTGCTTGGAAAGCACTGGGTTCCCCGGCGCTTTTTCCTGAGATAAGAAATCTCTCGGGTTTTGATAAAGGAACCAGTCGACCATTAGGGATCCTCCCCAATGTACCTGTTACATTGAAAGGGAAGACTGTTCAAATGAACGTGATGGTCGTTCAAGGACCCTTGGATTATAACCTACTCCTTGGACGAGACTATATATATTGCATGGGAGCTATAGTCTCCTCACTCTTTAGAGTAATGTGTTTTCCACACGAAGGAAGGATGGTCAAGCTCGTAGACCAACTTTCATTTCCGGGATCACGCATCGCAAATAGTCACATACCAACCCTGAATGGTCTATTCAATCAAGAAATGTCTCCACCCCCAGTCCTCCTTCCCGATGAGTGCGAGTGATTCGGAAAGATGGGACTGGAACCCAGGGGGCATGCATCCTGGTCTGCTTCGGGCAGAGGAAACCCTGGGTATAAGGTAGAATTTCCGCGAGAGAATATGACTAGTCCGTACCCCGTCCGTGGATGGAAGAGGGGTTGTTCTAGAATAGGATTCTTTTGTCAAGGTTACTTGTTTGACAAAGGTCATTCACCATTGTCTACTTCGGTAGACAGTGCCGAGGAAATGTTTTAGTTTGAAGGTGTTAATGAAACAATCTTTGGGTAACCAGAAAGAGGCAAGCCTCCCTCAATAACACCAATGTTTTGTCTTTGAGTAGTGTTCTTCTCTTGTCGCAAGTAGCTGCTCTCTTGTCGCAAGTAGCTGTTCTCTTGCGATCTTGCAAAAGATCTGTTAAAAGTTGGGCTGACGGGAAGACAAGTACCGCATAAGACCCGTTAAAAATAACGAGAAGACAAGTATCGTTAACATTAGACTGGCAAGATGACAAGTAGCTGTGAACACCCAAAGAAAAGCAGAGGTGGGGGAGAGGAGGGGTAGCTTTGAAATTGTATTTTATACCTAGGGGCATGCAAACCTTTTGGTGTGCAAGCTAAGAGCGGTTATTTATCTGTTTTTGGGATTAGCCGTTTCCGAGCTTGCATAAAGAAAGGATGAGTGAGCATAGCTTTGGTAAGGCGCGAGCTCTATAAAAAATGGGATCTTACAGGAGACATTTCTTATCTTATGACTGGTATATCGAGCAGTTTTACTGCGGAATTTATGCTCGTTAAAAAATAGAAAAGCGAGATCCGAGCAGTTTTAGCACATAGTTCATGCTCGTTAAAAAATAAACATAAGATTGAGCATTCAAGCTCGTTAAAAAATGAACATACCCCGGTAAATAACCATTGTGATCGTAAATTCATCAGCCATAAAAAGCCTTGGTCGTGTTTTGCACCTGCCACCTCCACTTTCATTTGGCCGATCGTTCACCTCCATATGATTGTTTACCCATTTTGAGGAACAGCTGCGAAGAGTGATTTCACCTAGCCATCCTTGTGACACTGCCGTGATTGGAAAATTCCAACCTGTACCTGGAATCTGTTGCTATCCTTGTTTATCACTCGTTCCTCAAAAGATGAGTCTTCTTTGAGCTCTTTTCAACTGACTCGTAAAATATGAAAAGTTTGCCGAGTTTTGGCCTTCCAGCTCGTTAAAATGACCGGAAGAGCTATCCCTCCTCTAGATTTTAATCTTTTTGGACCTGAGGGATTATTGCACAAAAAGGTCGAGCGCTTGTTTTATTCGGCTCGTTAAAGTTATCGAAAACTCATCCCTTCTGTATTGTTTTATACTTTTTCGGACTTAAGGGATTAGATGACGAAAAAGGAATTTTGGAGTTAACTTTCTGTACCTTTTCAGACTCTCTAAAAATGAAAAGGACCGAGTTTTCCTTGTCGTTAGACTCATTAAAATGATTAAATAGCGACAAACTTGTCTTTAGATGAGAACGAGTTTCCCTATCGCTAAGCTCGTTAAAACATAGCGATGGGCTTGCCCGAAGGGCAGGTTATAGAACAAGCATATGTTATCCTCCTCAAGCTTGACAAAAATAAAGAGGTATTGGTCAGAAATGACTGGGGAAAAATTGGGAGAACCTCAAAGCTTTAATGGTAGCAAGTCGCTCTTGAACATGACACTTTTCCTCCGTATCATATCGGGTTGGGTTGTTTCATTCACCGGTCTCATCACCATGGTATTCGCCAAACCATCCACATTTGGGGTAATGCTACCGATCCATCGCATCAGTGTCGTTATATGTTCAAGAGATGTTGTTCAGAAAGAGTCAACCGTGTCCCATCCACTGCCATACATTATCCTTCATCCACCCATGATCGCCACCCTGAATCATATGTCACAGATTGTTTTCACATCCTCTAAAATCATTAGCTCCGTTCCGTGTCACTAATGTGGGATTCATTAAGGCCCTCCTTTGACGGATCGCTTCTTGTCGACTTCAGCTCATTATCCAAGAAGTTGATCTAGGAACACCCCCCTCAGTACTTTGAAGCTTGCATGCCTCAATGGCAAGTTGCTCACTTCCGGCGACAGGTATACATCAATGACCTTCGACCAGAAGATTTTGCGTGGTGTTCGACGCCAAGTCCTTTATTCACACCACGTGAATTGTACTGCAGTACCTTGAGGGTCATTATCATTATCGGTGATTCCTCTCGCGCTTGTTAACGGTTTACATTATTGACCGGTAATCAAGCGATGTCTTTCCATGTTCGACTTCAGCGCAATTCTCACATGGATCGACTTGTACTTAGAGTGAAGATCGAACGAGTTTGAAGAACCCGGATCTAGTTTCATCCATCCGGGCTGCGATATATATTCAGGAAATATAAAGACATTTGACATGTACATCATTACAACAGATGATCATCCTACTCAAAGGATGATAATTTCAGCAGAGAATTATCAGTCTACCATCAGACGATCGTCTGTTCTATGTACCAAAATGAATTTATAAAGCTGAGCATGGGAATGCCCGCCTCAGCTAGATCATGAAAGCAGAATGAAAAATAATGTATTGTATTGTATTTTATTACAGGTCACCTCTCAGCGATTGAATGAACTTCGGATCCTCCTGATAAAGCATTTCACCCGATAAACGACCTCATACTTTAGGGGGCAACTGTTATAGACATTTTTGTGCCTTACAGCATGAAGCATGAAATGTCAATAATCTAAGGGATCCAAAGTCCCTAAACATGTTGTTCCTACCCCTAGAGGAACAAGGTCAGCAAACCACAGCACTGAATATCAGTTCTCCACCTGAAAACACTCAAAAACAAGCTAATTCTGGATCATGTCAACTGCTCCACTGAACATCTGCGCTGAATGTCAAGTGCTCCACTATGTACCTGCGCTGAATGTCAACTGCAAAGAAGGCTACCTGCGCTGGGCGAGTTTGGCCAAGTGGCACAGTCATTCCTCAAGGTGTCAATGCCTAGGAAGCTTCCAAAATGACACTTGGATCAGAGAATTCGACTGGTGATGAGTAAGAGGGTCTAGATCTCCAAGTGGAAGCAAGAACCTCCAAGTGGACTCAAGAACTGAAGAATAACTGAAGTGGGAGAGGACATTAGTCAGCTTCATGCCAGCTACAAGCTGACTCATCCTTTCTCCAAAACTCCTATATATAGAGCTCTCTCATGAGGTCTAAGGAGGTTGGAATCTTGTGAATGTAAGGAAGTGCTGTTGGTTTGAGTATAGAACTATTGGGTGATTTGCTTTGAAGGAGGTGAAGAGGAGATTTCTTTCTGCTGGGAGGTGATGCTGGATTGGGCCTCTTATGGTTGTATCACTTCCTGAACTTTACTTCTTCCATTAATAAAGCATTTGAGGTTCTTCTATATGCATGTGTCTCAATGGTGTATTGCTATACTTGTGTATTTGATTTATTCTAATCCTTGAATCAATTATGAATGTATGCTTCTTGTAGTTTCCCTCTCTTGCCATTTTGCAGGATCTTGGTGTAGCTGGGCCAGTGAAAGAGCAAGGAGCTCGGAGCAAGCAGCAAGGAGAGAAGATTAGATCAATCATTAGCGGAAGACATCGGTTAGTGGATCTCTTTCTCCCCTCTCTTACATCTCATAAAGAAGTAATCTCGAATAGCTTCGCTTGATTGTTGCTGAGGTACTATCACCCTTAGAGTGGGATAGGGTCATTCCGTATTGGATACTTTTCCCAACAACAGTAATGTCAAAATTTATTAATAGCATAGATAACTGCTAAAAATTCCTTCTTGGTAACTGTGTATTTAAGTTCAGCAAGAGTCATATTCTTACTAATGAAATAGATAGCATAGGGGAGATGATTTTTCTCTTGTCCCAAGACAGCTCCAACTGCAGTATCTGAAGCATCAGTTGATATATGAAAGGGAAGTGCCCAATCAAGTCCCCTTAGAATAGGGGCTGTAGATAACTGATGTTTAAGTGCCTCAAATACTTCCTGGAAAAGATTAGTCCACTTGAATTCATCACTTTCATAAGTAACACAAAAAAAGGAGAAGCTATTTTGGAAATTTTTTTGATAAATCTTTTGTAGTATCCAGCATGTCCTAAGAAGCTTCTCACTTCTGTTTGGGTTTTGGGAATAGGAAGGTTCTCAATGACTTGTATCTTGGATGGATCTATCTGAATTCCTTGAGATGAAATAAAATGTCCAAGTACCACTCCTTCAGTCATCATCATATGACATTTTTTGGTGCTTAAGGAAAGGTGGGCTTGTATACATCGGTTAAGTACTTTCTCAAGATTTTGTAGTGCCTCCTCAAAAGAGACACCATAAGGGGTAAAATCATCCATAAAAATTTCCATAGAGTCATTAATCATATATGAAAAGATTCCTATAACATCTCTTTGAAACGTTTCTGGTGCATTACATAGCCCAAATGGGAGGACTTTATATGCAAAGGTTCCCCAGGGGTTAGTAAAAGTGGTCTTATCTTGGTCTTGGGGTGCAATTATGATTTGGTTATACCCACTGAAACCATCTAAGAAAGAGAATAATTTCTTCCTTGACAAACTATCTAACACCTGATCAATGAATGGTAACAGAAAGTGATCTTTTTGAGTGGCTTTATTTAAGGCTCTATAATCTATGCACACTCTCCATTTCCCATTTCTCTTAGGAACTATTACCAATGGGGAAACCCATTCACTGTTAGATATAGGATATATAAACCCTACATTAAGCAATTTTTGAAGTTCCTCTTTAACAATTTCCCTTAAATTAGGGTTCATTCGTCATTAAGGTTGACAGATCGGTCGACAATCCTCCTTGATATAGATACGGTGAGTACATAATTCAGGAGAGATTCCCTTCATATCTGTATAGTCCCACACAAATGCTTCCATATTTTCAAGAAGTAATTTCATTAATTGCTATGTTTCAGCAACTGTCAAGTTGGGGTTTATATTTAGTGTTTTGCCAGGTTCAATTTCTACTGGTATACTTTTAGAGGAGATGGTAGTTGATGTTTGAGGTAGGTCTTCAGAATTAAGCTTTTCCTGGGTATCTAACTCAAAAAGTGCAGCTGGCTGATTATGTGTTCTTGGAGTCATAGAGGAGGGTTCGCAAATAAAATTATTAATTACTTCGTCCTTAGTGGCATATTTAAGGCTTAAAGCTTGTTCGATAGTCAAGATAGGTTGAGTAGTTTGATCATCATAGTCCACCCATAAGGAATTATCATTATTAATCAAGGGTGTAGCATGAGGGTAGAGAGTAAGCTGTTTGGTCTCATATCCATTGGAAATTGTCATTGAACCAGATCTGCAGCTGATAAAGGCATCTGCTGTGGCTAGCCAAGGCCTACCCAAAATTAGAGGATGACCCCCAACTTTGTTTTAGGTTGTAATACCACAAAATTAGCTAGATAATTCTAGGACTCAACTGAGATGATTAGGTCTTCAATAACTCCTTCTGGTTTGATTGTAGAATGGTCAGCTAATTCTAGAATGGTTGGGGTATCTCTGATTCCATTCTTCATTTGTAACAGTTGTGAAGTTTCAAGAGTCATAATATTGATAGCAGTGCCTAAGTCTACCAGAACTCGAGGAATTACTATTTTTCCAATTTGCATTGTGACAGTAGGATGGTCGGGATCACCATATTTAACTAGAGGAGCTTTACCCAACATTAGTGCAGATAGATCACCCATGACATGAACTGTGAGGGGATTTTTAGTTTTCCTACTGGGCTTCTGAACACAAATGTCTGGCATAGTTCTGGCATAAATTGGTACATCTCTTAGTGCTTGTAATAATGGAATTTTGACATAGAGATTTTTTAATTCCCCTAGAATATTGAAAGTAGGTGGCTCAGGCGTTTTAGTCAAAGCTAAACGCTCAGGGAATGGTGGTTCTGCTGTTTCAACAACAGTATTAGAGGGTGGTTGTACCTCTTCAGGTGAATCGTGCTTTTTTATTTCTTCTTTATCAGAATCAAAAGAGGTAACATCATCAATGATAGGTTCTACTATTTTCCCAGATCATAAATGAATATCATTGCATTGTGCAGGGAAAACAGAAAGTATAGGCTGGTTTTGAATATCAATAAACTACACAACCTTATTATTGGGGTTGGGGTTAGGTTGTATAGGTAGTTGGGGCCGCATCATTTGATTATTCAGTGGAGCACCTGATGGTAAAGGGAGTGGTTGCTGAAATTGTGATTGAAATTGAGGAAATTGATTTGGAAATGGGGGTTGTTGACCTCTCCAATTTGGATTCCACTGGTTAAAATGAGGTTGTTGTTGTGGAGGCCAAGGAGTCCACATTGCTAGGTCTACAAAGGGAGGGTTTGTTCGTTGCATGGGTGGGTAATTCATTTTATTGAAGGGTGGATATTGCATTTGGTTAAAGGGAGGGTAATTTGCTTGACTAAAAGAAGGATAATTATTCCAATGATTAGAAGATGTAAATGACATATTAGGATTCATACCTTGTCCTTGCAGTTTCCATTGCCTTCTCTGTGTCAACAGATAGATAGCTTCAACTTCTTCATCAGTTGGTTGTAATGCTGCTTTGATTCTTGGTAAAGAAGGGCATTGTTGCGTTTCATGATCCTTATCACAAAGGGTGCAGATTGGCATTTTGTCCAATGGGCATTCCCTTAGTGGGTGCTTTTCTCTGCATTTGGGACAAAAGATGGATAGAGCCGCTTCTGCTTCTGCTTGTTTCTTTTTAATCTGCAAGGTGTCAATTTGTGAAGAAAAATAACTTAACATTTCAGTTTTAAAATCCTATAAATTACCTATTTCGACTCTTATTGCTCCTCCACTAGCTGATTTTTGAACTCTTGAAAATGTGGTATCCCTGTTGTTTGATCTATTCCTTGCAGCTCCTCTTGAACATATTTTACAGAGGTTAATAATTTCATCATATGATTCTTTAGATATGTCCCCTTTACCAAGCATATTTAGCATATCTAGACAGTCATCCCTTACTCCTTTTAATAATATTGTTTTAAGAATATCTTTACTTATATCGAGGTGATTGGATCTTTGTAGATTATACTGTAGTCTTTCCACAAAGTCCTCCAGATTTTCATCCTCTTCCTGTATCATCTTGAATACTTCCTCTCTGTTTTCTCTCGTTCGGCAATAGTCTTGATATTTGTTCAGAAATTTCTATTTCATCTGATCCCATTTTGTGATTACATGACCTCCAAGACTCATGAACCATCTTAATGCATTTCCTTTTAATGTTGCTGGGAATAGCTTTAATTTTTGAGCATTGGTAATGTAATCATAACTTCTGCATAATATATCAAACTCGAAAAGGAATTCATCAGGATCTTCAGAAGATAAACCATGAAAGTTAGGTAAAGCTGAAAGTGGAATATTCTTCATAGGAGCTGCTCCTCTAGGAAGATCAACAATGGGAAATCCTAAGGTAGGAAAAGAGTTTTCATTGTTTACCTCTCCTTCTACCTATTCTTCATGGAGCATTTCCTCATTATACCTCTCCATGGTTTCTTCTGTTTGTTACCCTATTGCACTTGCTCGATCCTCAATGTTTCTTGCTGGTTTCTCAACTGTTTCAAGGCTCCAAATCTCTTTCTCGGTTTCAAAGTTCATTTGGAAGGAAGGTTGAGGCTTTGGTTTTTGAGAGCTTGATTGCTGAGGAACAAAAAAATCATATTTTGATATAATCTCGTCGATAAACGTCTTTCTTCCTCCTCCTCTTCCTCTGCCCCTGCCAACTGTAGGGTTAGTTTTCTTGGGGGCTTCGCATCCTCTCATGCAATCTATACATCTGAAAGAAAAACATAAATGCTTTTGAAATATATAATTGCCTTCCCTGGAAATGGTGCCAAAATGTTGGTCACTTTAATTGCTTATTTTATTAAACAATCAAGTGCTACATAAATTGTCAACCCTGGGAAGTCTATTTATTTAAAAGGCAATCACACACTGTATATGCTCAATCTCAAAAGCAATCCAGAGTTGTAGTAAAAGTTACACTAATCACACCTTGCTTTGAATCAGACTGAAGCTCTACTTTGAATTATAGTAAAAGAAATCTTTCTATTGCAAAATTCAAGATTCAAAGGAAAAAATTTATTAGAAGAATCTTGGATTATATTAAGAAACAACAACCTAGGAAAAAGGAACCTTTTAGCAATCTACAAAAGAAAAGACTAACTATGTTGTAACAGGGAACAAGACCCTATTCCCCAAAGTAGGAATCTTCAGCACATGTCTCCGACCATCACACTTTCATCAACTCATTTGGCAAATAGAATAACCAATTGAATTGAACAACAATTACCTAGGAGTGAGTTGTATGAAAACGATGCAACGATTAGTTGAAACACAGTTTCAGCAACAGATAGCATAGTTCTAACAAGGCATGAATAAAAAAAATAATTAACACACTACAGAACTATGGGTGAATCTTGTGAGGAAGGTGGGCCCTCTCCTTCTCACAGGATTCTCCAGAAATGAACAAGAATTAAGAAGAAATGCTCAAAGTGATCTTTTATTCATCTGTCAAATGTAACATGTTACAATAAGAACAAACACGTCCTTCTCTGTAATTCTGTATTTTGTCATCCCTTTCTAATGTTGATTTCTCCTCTATTTAAAGAGGAGAAATCCTCTTAATACAATGATTACATGTGTACATACAAATCTTATTCTTAGTCTGATCTAATCTTCTATGCTGGAATAGGATATTCTGATCTTCCATAGCAAAATGTTGTTACAGTGGTTGTAATGGTGCTAGCTTTGAGGTACAGCGATTGCGGCCAGTGTAACAGCTCCTTTAATTATCCTTTCTTGTTACTGTTCTATATTAAATACCGTTTCAGGATCGTAGATCACAGGCTGTTTTAGCATCGCAGATCACAGACTGTTTCAGCATCGCAGATCACGGACTGTTTCAGCATCGGGATTTGCGTACTGTTTACTATTTCAGCAACGTGGTCTTCAAGCAACAACAATAGATTAACTGTAGTCTTCAAACTATTTTAGCAACTATATATTTCCGATTAGTGGTTAAGTATGAAAGTAATGTAAATTTACATGTAAAACAAGTTAAACATATAGCAAAGAGAAGAAACGTTTTATACCTTTGGAAAAATAGATTAATGTGATAATGTAGGCTTAAATGTGAGTAGGAAAAGGATGTAATGATAGCAAAAAGTATGAGAAAAAAGGTACATTATAGGGTCCTAACACCTAGGAGGAGAGACTACTTCCCAATAACATAATCTACAAAGTAATCCCATGATTGTGCAAAAGACCATGCCAGAATAGACAGTAGTCAAGAAGACACTAGTGGCTACCCATCCCGAGGTAGAGATTATCATTGCTAATCCTACTTTTGAGACCTTCCTCAATATTGAGGAGATTCCTCCAATGGACATATTTTACAACCCAATGCAAAAATTTGTAGTCAACATAGGTAGAAAGAAGAGGAAAATAGATGAATCCTAGGCTTTAGTCCCAGGAAAAGCTTCCCAAGCCACTTCTCTTAAAGTTGTATGGAAATGAGCCTTTGATGCCTCCAAAACCATGGATAAGGAAATATAGGTGCAAGAATTACTAAGAAAGAATGAAGAAATGATTGGAACTACAGAGCAAGAATTCATGAACAAAAAAGATAAATTGAGAACACAGTGGTAAACTCAGTTAAACTAGAAGGATATCACATTGGTAGAACTACAAAAGAAATTCAATACAATTCAAATTTAGCATGCAGAGGAGATTAAATCAAAGGATTGGAAACTCAGGGAATCAAAATAGAAACTAGAGCAATTGCAAGTCGATACTCCCCATCTGGTGAAATTCAAGTAGGAGGCTTATGACCTTAATGCTCAACTACAAAAGCAACAACTTTTTTGTGAGGAGCTGGACTTTATTCAGGTTCAATGCAAATTGTGATACTTTGATTGATGAGATGGTGGATATGATAACATATTATGATGAAGCCAAACAAGACCTCAATGAGCTATTGAAATGGAAAAACAATGCTGAGGGAAAGAAATCTGATTTTCCTAAAATTGATGAAATGCAAAAGTCAATTATTTTCAAAGGATGGAACACGAAGATTCGTTTGGTTAATAAACTTATCAATGATGCATGAGAGTTATCAAATTCCATACTTGAATCCATGAATGGTTCATTGCTTGAATCAAATCTGATTCCCAATTGTTTAGATGATTCTTTGCTAGATGTACAAAGGTTGCTCAAAGATTGGCTTGAAGAGAGGGCAGAGTTTGTTAAGAGAATTGACCAATTAGCTAAAGTTAATCTTGAACTCAATTGGCAATTCTTGGTCAAGCCTCATAGTCATTGGTTGGTTCTAAAGGAACTCACTAATACTTCCATCCAAATGTTGCCACCTTTAAGAGTGTCTATCTTCAACTGCAAGGTGAAAATCAAGCCTCAATCCCCTCTAGATTTGGAAGCACTTCTAGATATTCAAAGGTTATGGTAGCGAACTATTGGTCTGGTTTCAACTAGCTGAGAGATGTTACAACCATTTACTTTTTATGTTAATTTTGTTATGATTTATGTGAGCATTTTTAGGGAGAGAAGTTTCACTCCTTATTGTAAAGAACACTATAATCTGAACCAGTTTCAATTCCAACATGCATAGATTGCCAATAGTATGGGTACATTTATTAGCTCTGTATGCATTCTCTTTTTAAAGGAATTGTTTCATATGTTTAAATAGAGTTAATGTGTTAGTGTGAAATTTCTTGGAAGGTGTACCAAAAACACTTCACTAAAGTCACTAAGTGACAAGTGACCCTAACAACAAGTTCATGGTTGCTAGCGATTCAGATCTACAATAAAAATGGAAAACCCGCAATAAAAAGTATAGACGATCTAGAATAGAAAGCAATAGTAAAAGTATCCAATGAAATAACCCAAACAGAAAGACTTTATATGAATAAATATTTGATTAAAAACACCTAGTGAAGGAGATCTATAGATGGGTCTATAAGTCCCCCTCCATGGGATAGGTCCTTTGTGTTGGCATTATGATGCATGTGTTGTACTTGATGGCAAACCACTTGTAGCAAAACAACTCACTTGTATATGGTAACTAGATGAATCCACAGAAGAGATATCAGATGTGACAGAATGAATGGTAGTTGTGTTTATATATGTGACAAAATGCAAGGTAGTTCAAAGGAATTAGTTCAGAAGTAATGTACAACGGCAACTCTCTCAGATGACAGTTCACAGTGCAGTAGGCTAACATCAAAGGATTACAAATTAGACTCCAAAGAACGAAGAAAGAGAGGTATATGCAGGTTCACTTTGTCCAAGGAGTGTATACATGCGGGTTATGGAAAACCAAAGTTTTGGACCGAGGTATTTAGTCCAAGGTATTGATCCAAGGTACTTGGTCTGAGGTAATTGGTCTGAGGTATTGACCCTAGGTATTTGGACTAAGGTATTGGTCCTAAGTGGTTTTGGTCCAAGGTATTGAGAAAAGCTTAAAACTATATAAGGAGGAGAAGATCATTAGGCCAGTAGTGCAAGTATTGAATATCTTCTGAAGTGTTAGATCATATATGTAGGTTATGAGCTTCTGATGCTTTACTTGATCTGATCTAAGGATGCACCTATGTGGTTGATGATGGTTGATGGATCGGGATCATAAAGCCTTAAAATGTATTATCATTATGTGGTTTGATCATGGACAGTCTAGATCTGAATACTAACGCATGTTTTATTTTGTTAATGATATGATCTACGTATGACTGAAGTTTGGAATGTCTGTGAAGTTTTAAGTTAGTATTTGCAGATATGTACGTTGTTTCGCTTTGTTAAAAGCGCATATACACTCTGGTTCGACACATCAAAGTAGCGTATACCTTATAAACTATGATGTTTGAAGTTACACTTGGTTCTGGTTGTTGATGCAGAGCTCTGGGTTTTTCTTTATGTTCTGGTGACAATGTTTAGATTGATTGATTGTGATTTGTTTAAGTGATGAGGGATGAAATCTAATGACGGATCAGGATCATAATGACTAATCATTATGTGATCTAATGGGTTTGATCTGATTGCTAACACATATTTTATCCTTTATATTTGATGATCTGGGTATGTCTGAAGTCGGGAAGTGCAGTGAAGTTATAAGTAAGTATTTGCATATCTATACGCTAGTTCGCTTTGATGAAGTTGCGTATACACACTGGTTCAGTTGTTCCAAGTTGTGTATACACTTTGGTGCATGTTTTTGAGGTTACAGCTAGTTCTGAATGATGATGCAATATTTTGGTTTCATATCTATGTATTGGTTATAGTGATCTATCTGTTCCAATGGATTTGTTGAAGTTGATTAAGTATGAATGAATGGTTGATTGAGTTGTGTTAGAGGTTCAAAGGTTGTCAGTGATTGGTTGAGTTTGGTTGATTCAGAGAGTGATGATTGAGTTTCAGTGATTAGTTGATGCAGATGTAGTTGATGGTTGTATTACAATGATGATGTTGTTGATGGGTGTTATAGACATTTTTGTGCCTTACAGCATTGAGCATGAAATGTCCATAATATAAGGGATCCAAAGTCCCTAAACATGTTGTTCCTACCCCTAGAGGGACAAGGCTAACAAACCACAGCAATTCACAAAAGTTCTCCACCTGAAACTGCTCAAAAACAAGTCAATTCAGGATCATGTCAACTGCTCCATTGACCATCTGCGCTGAATGTCAGTGGCTCCACTGTCTACCTGCGTTGAATGTCAACTCCAACACTAGCTACCTGCACTGAGCGAGTTTGGACAAGTGGCAGACTCATTCCTCAAGGTGTCAATGCTCAGGAAGCTTCCAAAATGACACTTGCCTCAGGGAATTCGACTGGTGATGAGTAAGAGGTTCCAAATCTCCAAGTGGAAGAAAGAACCTCCAAGTGGACTCAAGAACTGATAGAGGGAGAGGACACTAGTCAGATCTCAAGCTGACTCATCCTCTCTCCAAACATCTATATATAGATCTCTCCTCCATGAGATCTGGAGGCTGGAATTTTGTTATTGCAAAGAATTGCTGTTGGTTTGAGACTGGAATCATTGGGTGCTTAATGCTTTGAAGGGGCTGAAGATAGGAATTCCATTTGCTGGGAAGGAGATGCTGGATTGGAGCCCTCTGGGTTGTATCTCTTCCTGAACCTTGTTATTCATCAATAAAGCTATCTTGGTTTCTCCTATATGCTGATGTATTTTGATGTATAAATGTATTAGTGTATTTGGTTTATTTCTAATCCTAAACTAGTTATGACTGTGAACATCTGTCTTTGTGTAGTGTTCTTCTCTTGTGTCAAGTAGCTGTTCTCTTGTCGCAAGTAGCTGTTCTCTTGTGATCTTGCAGGAAGTTGTAGCTAGATAAGCAAGAAGGCGAGTAGCTGTGAACACCCAAAGAGAAGGGAGATTGGATCGAGGGACAAATGGAAGACACCGGTAAGTCTATTGATCTCTCTTCTTTCACATTTCATAAAGGAAGAAACCAGTGTAGCTGTATTCGTTTGTTTCTAAGGCACTGTCACACCTTAGGTGGATAGGATTGTCCTGCATAGGCATTTTTCCCCACAACAAATTGGCGACTCCACTGGGGAGAATTGTTTAGTCATTTTATTTGTGTTTCCATCCTTTGTTTACTTCATAGACTTGACAGCAACAATCAAACTGCATCTTTCCCGGATGCAAAGTAGAAAGTTGCTGCTTTGATCCAGTTGCTGGACTTGTCTATGATCTGAACAATGGCTTCACAAATGATTTGATGATCCTTGTGATAGATCTTAGTAGCTTTCAAAGCATCCCTTTGATTATACCTTGCTTGTGTTTCGGATTTGGCCTGAAACTGTTGATTTTTGAGCAATTTGTGACCCAGAACCCAGGAGAAACGAGAGTTTCTCCTTCAGCGCAACTGCTGTGAAGGCAGTCTGCATTTCAACGCAGGTCCCATGAAGGCTACCTGCGCTGAATGTCAAGTCCTCAGTGTTGAGGTTGCGCTGATATAGTTTGGCCTTGTGCAGCTGGATTTCTCTGCTCTCTGTTGCCCTGTTTTGATCTCTGTTTTTTGCAGCCTTTAACCAGCATAGGTACCAGTCAGATAACTCCTTTTCTTTGCTTAGATTCCGCCTCCTTTTGTACAAAAATACTGTGAGTGTTTTTATGTGTTTGTGGCGTCATTTACAGTTTTCCTTTGCATGAGTAAAGTGGTCATCCTGTAGCCTTTGATTCAGATCTGATTGATTGTGATCTTAGAAGAGAGTTCATTGGCTGTTTGCAGATTGATTATACATTTACTTTTGCTTATTGGTTTGAATTTGTCTCTTTTGAAGTGTCAAAACAAGTCTTTATTTCGAAAATCGTTAAGTGTTGTAATCTCTTCTATCTTCTCTGATTTCGAAAAAGTGAACTTGTTTGTATTGATCATTTAAAAGCAAATTCAAAGTTGTACAAAAAGCTTTCTTTGTAGGCATCAATACTAAGAAAGCGGAAAACAAACACCTGCATTGTGCATTTTGCATTTGATAGTTTGCATGTTGGATTTAGGAAAAGTGCATTAGAGTGTGCTGATTTCTCTTTGAGAAAAGATGGTGTCTTTCTTTTCCCTTAGTAGCTAGGATTTTCAAAGTTGAAAAGATATAAAGCTTGCTTATCATCTTTAGACTGCATTTAGGAATTTGTATCATACATCTCGTGATGAACCTTGAAAGGCAAACTTTAAAAAGATCAACCTAAAATAAACTGAATGAACCTAACAACGCTTTGTAACATAACGCACAACATAGAGGTCTAGGCTAGAGACGTGTTCCGGCGTCGTTAAGCCTAGTGACTGTCGATCTCGTGGAAGGTGGGTGATTCCTCCTGAGGGACGATAGTGCTAGTACGGATTGTGCTCCCACGTACCGTCGCGTATATATTGGGAGACCCCTATAGGCATATATCCTTTATCCTTAGGAAGCCGTGTCGGCCGCCCTACTGATCGCAATGCAGTGAACACAGCATTCACGAAGATCGACCGCCCGTACCTTAAAAAGTATTCTGCGGTTTTGCAAAAAGTTTGGCACACCCTCTGCCTAGAACTCCAGAGCAGTTTCTTTTGGCCTTTTTCAGAATCTATAACAGAAAAAGTCCATCCGAGCATTTGTCACTTCGGGCTTGTTAAAACATCGAAGGAGACTAGAGTCATCTTTAGCTTTTTCTCGACTCTTTAAAACTGAAAAAGCAAGTTGTGTCTAAAGCGTCGTTAAAATTTATTTTAAACGGAACAATCACCCTTTAATTCCTGTGTTGATCTTTAGGTTGAAAGATGGAGCACACCAACCAAGGAATTCCCCTTGGTGGAAATCCTAGTCCCTTCTCCTCTTGGGGAGATGTTGGTGCGCCCCACATGGCCACATTGTCGCTTCCAGGACTGACAATTGGCCTGCCAGTCTGGCTCTTTTCAACCAATGTCGTTCAGGACGTCACCATTCCTGAACAGTCGAGTCAACAGTCAGACCAGACCAGAGTCGCCCACCAGCCTTCTACTTCATCTTCCTCTCCTCCTTCCTCTTCGCTTGACGGAACTGGTAAAACCAAAAACCAAGCTCCTAAGGAGAAGAAGGAGAAGAAGAAGAAAGAAAAGAAGAAGAAGGAGCCAAAGGCGACTGGGGGCAAATGAGAGTCGTCTGACAAAAATCCACACACAGCACTGACCAGGCCTAAATCGCCATGCGTCATATGCAAGGGAGACCACTTCCATAGAGATTGTCCCTGTATCCTTCGAATACTAAGGGACTGGTCTCCCCTTTTGCACAATTCGGTAGCATCAACCTCTGATAGCCATGTTGATTGCCCACCGTCAACTAGTGGGAGTGAAGCCCCAGGACAGAGAGGGAAAGCTAAATTTCCCTGCAGACTGTGTGAAGGCGATCATGCCATCCACCGTTGTTCCTTCTTAGACGAGGCTAAAAGAGTTTTGGAAGATCGCCCGATTTTACGAGCGCAACTTCCTCCTGGATATCAAAAACTCCTGCCAAGTCCTTCACTAGTTGAGAACCCGGCTGGCCCGCCCAGGTGGTCAGCCGAAGCACCTATCATTGAAGATGAACTATCTGGATCCATGCCTGACAAAAGTCAAAAGGTTGATACGGCAGTTGACCCGGTTTTGCCTTCAGAGGCTCTATCTTCGAATGATACCATCACAGAGGAGAATAAAGACGACACCGTCCAAATTCTCTTCATTAACACTGACTCTGATGAACAAGAGGGCAATGCCCCCATTCCTTCATCGCAGGAAGGAAGTTCGTCAGAGCGATATCCAGCCATTTATTCGGTCCCACCACCAAGCAACCTGGTTGTGTCCTTTGATTGGAACCAACTAGGCAGACCCCGGTTGCCAGCAAGCATACCATTCAGAATTATCGTTCAAATATACAGAATGGTAATGGCTGGCACTATCATTGATGAGGGGTCATCTGTGAGTATCCTTTCCTATATTGCTTGGAAAGCGCTTGGTTCGCCAACGCTTTTACCTGAAATGAGAAATCTATCAGGTTTTGATAAAGGAACCAGTTGACCTTTAGGGATCCTCCCCAATGTGCCTATAACATTGAAAGGGAAGACCGTTCAAATGAACGTGATGGTCGTTCAAGGACCCTTGGATTATAACCTACTCCTTGGATGAGACTATATATATTGCATGGGAGCTATTGTCTCCTCACTCTTTAGAGTAATGTGTTTTCCGCATGAAGGAAGAGTGGTCAAGCTCGTAGACCAACTTTCGTTTCTCGGATCACGCATCGCAAATAGTCATGTACCATCCCTAAATGGTCTATTCACGAAAGAAGTGTCTCAACCCACGGTTCGTCCTCCTGATGAGCGCGAGTAATCCGGGAGGATATGACTGGAACCCAGGGGGCATGCATCCTGGCCTGCTTCGGCAGGAAAACTTTGGGTATAGGGTAGGTTTCCGCGGGAGAATATGACTAGTCCGTACCCCGTCCGTGGTTGGAAGAGGGGTTGTTCTGGAATAAGATTCTCTTGTCAAAGTTATGTGAGAGGGTGGGTATCGTCACTCACCTTTGTTTATCTCGGTAGACATCGCCGAAGAAGTGTTTTGTTGAAAGAATAACAGAACAATCTTTGGGTAACCTGAAAGAGGTAGGCCTCTCCCAGTGAAACAAAAGTTTTGACGGAATTGAAGTAGAGGTAACCTTGAAATCATACTTTATACCTGGGGGCATGCAAACCTTTTGGAGTGCAGGCAAAGAGCGGTTATTTATCTATTTTTTGGGTTAGCAGTTTCCTAACTTTCATGAAGAAAGCAGAGGGAGCATAGCTTTGTTAAGGCACAAGCTCTATAAAAATGGAATCTTTCATGAGACACTCTTATTATATGACTGGGTATTCGGTTTTAGCATAAAGTTCATGCTCGTTAAAAAATAAACGCAAGATCCGAGCAGTTTTAGCACATAGTTCATGCTCGTTAAAAAATAAACATAAGATCGAGAAAATGTTTCCACCCGCGTTTAAGCTCGTTAAAAAATGAACTATCCCGGTAAATAACCGCTGTGAATGTAATATCATCAGCCATTAAAGCCTTGGTCGTGTTTGCACCTGTCACCTCCACTTTTCATTTGGCCGATCATTCACCTCCATATGATTGTTTACCCATTTTGAGGAACAGCTGCGAAGAGTGATTTCACCTAGCCATCCTTGTGACACTGCCATGATTGGAAAATTCCAACCTGTACCTGGAATCAGCTGATATCCCTGTTTATCACTCATTCCTCAAAAGACGAGTCTTCTTTAAGCTCTTTTCAATTGACTCGTAAAATATGAAAAGATTGCCGAGTTTTGGCCTTCCAGCTCGTTAAAGAGACCGGAAGAGCTATCCCTCCTCTAGATTTTAATCTTTTTGGACCTGAGGGATTATTGCACAAAAAGATCGAGCGCTTGTTTTGTTCGGCTCGTTAAAATGATCGAAAACTCATCCCTTCTGTATTGTTTTATACTTTTTCGGACTTAAGGGATTAGATGACGAAAAAGGAATTTTGGAGTTGACTTTATGTACCTTTTCAGACTCTCTAAAAATGAAAAGGACCGAGTTATCCTTGTCGTTAGACTCGTTAAAATTATTAAATAGCGACAAACTTGTCTTTAGACGAGAACGAGTTTCACTATCGCTAGGCTCGCTAAAACATAGCGATGGGCTTGCCCGAAGGGCAGGTTATAGAACAAGCATATGTTATCCTCCTCAAGCTTGACAAAAATAAAGAGGTAATGGTCAGCAATGACTGGGGAAAAATTGGGAGAAACTAAAGAAAACTTTGATGGTAGCAGGTCGCTCTTGAACATGACACTTTTCCTCCGTAACACAATCGGATTGGGTTGTTTCATTCACCGGTCACATCACCATGGTCTCGCCATACCATCCATATTTGGGGTAATGCTACCGATCCATCGCATTAGTGTCGCCATATGTTCAAGAGAAGTCGTTCAGAAAGAGTCAACCGTGTCCCATCCACTGCCATACATTATCCTTCATCCATTCATGACCGCCACCCTGAATCATATGTCACAGATCGTTTTCACCTCCATTAAAATCATTAGCTCGGTTCCGTGTCACTGATGTGGGATTCATTAAGGCCCTCCTGTGACGGATCGCTTCTTGTCGACATCAGCTCATTATCCAAGAAGTTGATCTAGGAACAACCCCTTCAGTACTTTGAAGCTTGCATGCCACAATGGCAAGTTTCTCACTTCCGGCGACAGGTATACATCAATGACCTTCGACCGAAAGATTTTGCGTGGTGTTCGACGCCAAGTCCTTTATTCACACCACGTGAATTGTACTGCAGTACCTTGAGGGTCATTATCATTATCGGTGATTCCTCTCGCGCTTGTTAACAGTTTACATCATTGACCGGTAATCAAGCGATGTCTTTCCATGTTCGACTTCAGAACAATTCTCACATGGATCGACTTGTACTTAGAGTGAAGATCGAATGAGTTTGAAGACCCCGGATCTAGTTTCATCCATCCGGGCTGCGATATATATTCAGGAAAGATAAAGACATTGACATGTACATCATTGCAGCAGATAATCATCCTACTCAAAGGATGATAATTTCATCAAAATTATCAGTCTATCATCAGACGATTGTCTGTTCTATGTACAGAAAAATGAATTTATAAAGCTCAGCATGGGAATGCCCGCCTCAGCCAGATCATGAAAGCAGTATGAAAAATAATGTATTGTATTGTATTGTATTACAGGTCTCCTCCCAGCATTGGATGAACTTCGGATCCCCCTGATAAAGCATTTCGCTCGATAAACAGCCTCATACTTTAGGGGGCAACTGTTATAGACATTTTTGTGCCTTACAGCATTGAGCATGAAATGTCCATAATCTAAGGGATCCAAAGTCCCTAAACATGTTGTTCCTACCCCTAGAGGGACAAGGCTAACAAACCACAGCAATTCACAAAAGTTCTCCACCTGAAACTGCTCAAAATTTCAAAAACAAGTCAATTCAGGATCATGTCAACTGCTCCATTGACCATCTGCGCTGAATGTCAGTGGCTCCACTGTCTACCTGCGTTGAATGTCAACTCCAACACTAGCTACCTACGCTGAGCGAGTTTGGACAAGTGGCAGACTCATTCCTCAAGGTGTCAATGCTCAGGAAGCTTCCAAAATGACACTTGCCTCAGGGAATTCGACTGGTGATGAGTAAGAGGTTCCAAATCTCCAAGTGGAAGCAAGAACCTCCAAGTGGACTCAAGAACTGATAGAGGGAGAGGACACTAGTCAGATCTCAAGCTGACTCATCCTCTCTCCAAACATCTATATATAGATCTCTCCTCCATGAGATCTGGAGGCTGGAATTTTGTTATTGAAAAGAATTGCTGTTGGTTTGAGACTGGAATCATTGGGTGCTTAATGCTTTGAAGGGGCTGAAGATAGGAATTCCATTTGCTGGGAAGGAGATGCTGGATTGGAGCCCTCTGGGTTGTATCTCTTCCTGAACCTTGTTATTCATCAATAAAGCTATCTTGGTTTCTCCTACATGCTGATGTATTTTGATGTATAAATGTATTAGTGTATTTGGTTTATTTCTAATCCTAAACTAGTTATGAATGTGAACATCTGTCTTTGTGTAGTGTTCTTCTCTTGTGTCAAGTAGATGTTCTCTTGTCGCAAGTAGCTGTTCTCTTGTGATCTTGCAGGAAGTTGTAGCTGGATAAGCAAGAAGGCGAATAGCTGTGAACACCCAAAGAGAAGGGAGATTGGATCGAGGGACAAACGGAAGACACCGGTAAGTCTATTGATCTCTCTTCTTTCGCATTTCATAAAGGAAGAAACCAGTGTAGCTGTATTCGTTTGTTGCTAAGGCACTGTCACACCTTAGGTGGATAGGATCGTCTTGCATAGGCATTTTTCCCCACAACAATTGGCCCAGTATGAAAATTGGATGAAATAAGGCATTCATGTGTATTGTTGTGTACCAGGAGCATCCAGTCTGAAAATTTATGAAATGTGGTCCCTAGAGAAAGAAAGAAGGGTGTAGTCTTCTGTAGGTTGGTGCCTACGTACTTGTAAACATATCAGCTAGTAAAATAGCTAGGGTGTTTATCTCCCTTCCAGTAGAAGCTGGAGAACGAGAGAAGGTTGTAGCCTTCTGCAGGTAGAAGCCTGTGTACTGGTATGAGTCTGCAACAGTACAATGTTGTAAACAAATTTTATTATTATTAAAAGAAGACAGAGACAACAACAGCAGGTGGTTTTCACCCACATTGGTTTTCCACCTTAAATCTTGGTTTTCATGTGTGTTGCTTATGTGTGATGGTTCATTCTGTTATTAACTGCACATGGTTACTGTTTAATGTTTAATAAAGTACTGATGCACAGATTAAAGATCAACATATGATGAATTAACTGAAACATACTTTCAATAGATATACGCTGGTTTCCTTAAAAACATTTGCATACACACATGAGTTCCCTTCACTGAAGTAGTGTATATAAATCTGATCATGGAAATGAAAAAGTTATTGATTTACAAATACTGATTTGCCCCCCTCTCAGTATTATTTCCAGCAATTGGTATCAGAGTAGGTCCTTTAGCAGAAGCTTGATCACTTGAAGGAGATCCGTAGAAACAATGGGAAAGAAGAAAGCACCTCAAAAGAAGAAGGCATCTCAGAGGAACTATGACAGTTGGAGAGTTGATTGGGGATTATGTGGAAGCAACTCTTCAAATTCAGAATCACCTCAGAATGAAGATGAACAAGAAAAATAACTATTAGGTATGAATTTGTTATCCTCTGGTGATACATTTCTCTGTCCATTCGAAGATGATGAAAGTGACAATGAAACAATTGAATTTTATCTTATGGGTGAAAGAGGAAGATATAAAATAGAGGCAGAATTTAAAAACTCACAGACAAAATTAGAGATCAATAATAACTATTGGAAAAAAGGGAGTGTGCATCCAAAGAAGAAGCTACTAGACTAAATGCTCAACTAGAGGAAGAAAACAAAGTAAGGACTGCAGGATGAAGTGACATCAATAAGAAATGAATTAAATAAAAGGAGCACAACAATCAAGAAATTTAAAGATAGATCTAGTTACTATGAAGGTCTTGAAGCTAAGATCCTCTCTCTAAAAGAAGATCTTGAAAAATTAAATAAGCAGAATGAAGAACTACTCCAAGCTCTTGAAAAACAAGAAAACAAAGTTCTCGAATTAAGGCAACAAGTGGAAGAAGGAAGAAAAGATGAAGAAATCATGAAGAAGCAATATCTTGAAAAGGAAGAGCGATATCAAGTTGAGGTAAATATACTAAAAGGTAAATTAGAAGAAATGGATAAGATTTTACGATTTCAAGATAGTACTAAGATTTTGGATGATATTCTTAGTAGTCAAAGGTCTCCTACCATCAAATCTGGTCTTGGTTTTCATAAATCTGTTGAAGGTGAAGCTAGCTCACAAGCTAAGGCAAGGAAATCTAATGAAAAATCTGAAATGCTCAACAAGGAGATTAGAGGTCAACCCCATCAACAACCAAGGAAAGAAATTCTTCAAAGAAAACCTTTTACTCCTAACTGTGGAAGTGTGTTGAAGCCCCGAAAATCGGGTCTACAACAAGGGGGATACCCACCCGGTCCGGACCTTGGTTAGCAGCTCCTTTTCCGTTTGGTATAGTGGGTCTGATTGGGGATATGGGACCAGTTTCCCAATTTATGTGTGTGTGTGTGTGAAGAATTGATATTTCCCTTCTAAAAGTTCCTAAGTGAGATGCTCTAATTCTAACTCTAATCTAATAACATGCAAATTGTATTCTAATAAACAGAAATATCTAAGTCTACACTAACCCGGGGTGTAATCCTTTCGTTATGCGATATAAAATAATTTCAAATAACAATTGGTAATAAAGATCATTCAACTGTTATGAGAAAAGAATTCAATAGAGATGAACCACTTCGTATAAAAAGTTAGATGAAACAGTTGTGAAAAACATATCGCATAATAAGCTACTCACATATTAAGCATAAATAAATAGCTGTCACCGTACAAAAGTGCCAAATGATAACTCAAGCATTCACGCATCAATATATAAACAATTGAACATGAATATCACTTTTAACACAAAGGCAGAAATAGTTAAGAGATAGAAGTACTATTTATAACTAGTCCTACTCATGAGCTTCAAGCGGTAATGATTTATCTCTTCTCAATCCAACATCCACTAAGAGTACAGAAGTTCAACATCCGTAACAGATATTAAATATAGATATCAATAAATCCTGTTCCATTCATTCATCAAAACGTCCTCAGAGAGTACAAAAGTGCATGTTTTGGGGATAATTTTTGACAAATTTCAGGACCCTTCTCTAAATGCATGAGAAGGGTTTAAATACTACTAACTAAATCTAAAAATAACTTATTACGAAAATGTAGGATGCGGTTTAAATGACTGTCCTTATTTTAGGCAAAAATGAAACAAAATTAAAATTAAAGCTGAATCTAAATTAAAACTATTTCTGTATCTGCTCCTTGAAATCGCATGCATTCAACATTTGTTTGAGAAGAGTCGGGTGGTCGACTTCCGATTTTAGCTGTGCCGGCAAAAACAGAATTGGCAAGGGTTGGCACCATCTTCTCGGCAGAATTGATGATACACTTGAGAGTCATCCACTGGTTGTGTGTCTTTACCAAGTATGCCCAGTAAGAATCCCAATTCAAGATGGCTAACCTTTGGATTGATTCTGCCTTTTCTTGAGCCTTCTGTCTCCAGCCTATTTGTAGTTGATGTGCATATGTACGTACTATTTTGAAGATATTTCTGACAAATACCACTGGTTTTAGGATTCAAGTTTTACTTCTTTACCTCTAGTGTTATTTTTACAATTTCTAGGCTTACAGGTGATTGAGCACTTAGAAGCTTTCCTTTTCAAGAAGTTTTGCCGAACGATGTGCGATCATCGGAAACTGCCTCTGTTTCTTGATCTGGGCTTCCTTGGTGTGTTTTTCGCCTTTTGCACATTTTCTTTTAGTGGATATAAAGCTCAAATTTTGTGAAAATAATGAATCCATAAGCTCTTGACCCTGAGTTTTAAATTGTCTGTTTCTGATATCAGTGCTATCCAGTATCCATTTAATCATGTCTGTGTATGGAAGAATTTTGGGCCTCGTTGCTATCCTGTGTAAGAACGAACAAGATAGCTTTGTAATGGATGCCTCAGAAGAACCATGTGAACTAGCAGTAGCCGTAACCTCCATCACCTTGGGATTCTCTTCTTCAAGTAGATTATACATGCCTCCCAAGTAGAAATACCAGCGTCTTTGTTACAGGCGGTGTCTGTATACAAGGGCGCCATTTCTTTCTCTTCAGAGCTTGGGGCTTTGCCTTTCTTTCCCATAGTATTCTGTGTACTGCTTTGTATCGTTCTTTGTTCTTCGTTCTTGCAATTTACAAGTGAAGTGAGAATAATGATAAGGAAAGGTGACGGGAAGGTTTTAAATGTCGAAGACATATAAAATATACAACCTTATGTGAAATGACTCTTCAATAAGCACAAAACCATATTCCATTAATGACTGGCAATTAACTCACTAATTAGCATTAAAGCGCATAACCAGGTCTCGGTTTATGGAAAATACTTTTTTGAACAACGAGCCTGAAAGATCTGTGATGAAGCAATTTTGCGATTTGCTTTGCAATATCGCAGATTGCAACATCACAGAATCGCAACATTGGAAGGTTGCTAGCTCGCTATATTGCATTATCGCTTTGCCACTCTATCGCAAAATCACAATATTGTAATATCACAATATCACAAGAGCGTGGCATATGACAATTTTAGTTAATCTTTTTTCTGCGAAATGCGATTTGCGATATGCGTCATCGCATATCGCAGTTTAAAGTTTTTCAACGTAGGCAATCTTTGGTGCCTGCGATGCGATATATGTTTGTAGTCCCGTATCGTGATATCGCAATCTTAGAATTTGGCTTGCAAGGAGGTATCCTGTTATCCTTTTTGCGATGCAATATTTCCTAAGGAATAATTCTACTTTATCATAAAACTTAAGCTTTTTTAGATTTTTCAAGGGTATTCTCATAAGTTTATGATGGTAAGTTTTATTGAAAAAGGAAATTCAAGCACTAATTGATTTTTAAATTTTTGACTAAGGGTCCCCACTTATTTAGTATTAGTAATAACACCAAATAAGAAGGGGGGTTGTTGCTGGCCACAACAATTGGCGATTCACTTGGAAGAACTAGTTATCTCTGCTTTTCTTTTGGATTTTCTAAACTTCTAAAACAGGAAATTTTCCAAAAAATTAACGTTATTATAGAAAGACCAAGTACATTACACTTTTACCTGTCAATGATATTTTGTTTCTTCTATTTTCAACTTTGATTATTTACTCCCTCAAGCTAGTCCTTGTATCTACTCATTCATTACTTGGTTAATAAAGATAAAAACAAAGCCTTCTCTGTAAATTAGTTTTGAATATGCTCATTTGTTGTAGGTAGAGCCTTTGCTGCCAGCAGGTGTTTATAGCCTCGACAGGGTTACCTGTTACCCAACAATGATCCTGTATCCTACTTAGAGAAATTTACAACTTTCAAAGAGAAATCCATATCCACACTTATTGCTTTCATTTTCTTTTTTTGCCCTTAAAGAACAATGTCTTGGTTTGGTAGCCAATTTATGACACAGTCATTCACTGATTTATAACTTTGTTGAACAAGTTGGCTTGTGATGAGACCCCTTGTCTTTTGATTGCAACTATCTTGAGTCATTGCCCTGTTGTGGTATGCAGTATTGGCAAAGTTAGCAAGCTATAATATCTATGATCATGATAAGTCAACTCGTGATGAGACCTCTTACTCTTTAAGTTAAAGTGTATCTTTGGATCATTCTCTGAACATTGTAGTTTCCTAGGTGGGGAGGAAGTCATTGTTTCCTTAAGATGGCTCTGGACGACAATAGTAGAGATTTGGAAAGAGCTTCTCTACAAAAAATCTTCATTTTTGTTATTGATACCTTTCATTGGACTAATACAAAACAATTTCCCACTAAAGGTTGCTTTTCATCAAAATTTACAAAGTCGAAACACGTATCATTTCTAGGCCTAGAGTCTTTAACTGTATCTTTCAATAATAATGATCAATTTTCTAAAAGAATTCTATTTATACAAGTGAAAAAACAAAATCTAAATGAGAATTTATGTCTTTTTCATAAATCTCAAATGTAACCATTTACAACTGGTTTTATTATGAAACTAAAACTAATCTATGAAATAGAAGAATGATCTCCTATGGAAAATATTTTTTGAGGATCTGTCCGTTAACAGGTAAAGAATCTCTTTTTCCTGTTAAATCCTGTAACATAAAAGTAGACGGACCTATGAATTCTATGATTTGAAAAGGGCCAAGCCACATTCTTTGAAATTTTGTATGCTTCCCTTTTTCCTCATGAGCCTTGTCCCATTTTAGAACTAAATCTCCCATCTGAAAGTCTTTTTTGGATATCATGTTTGAATCGAAAGAGGCTTTTACTAAGGCTTGATGATGAGCGTGAGTTATCTTGGCCTGTTCTCGTTGTTCTTCTAACTTAATTATTTCTAGCTGCCTTAGTTGTAAGGAGGAAGTTGGTGCTTCATCAATATATTGAACTAAGGCCAAAGAGGGAATTGCCAAATGAGTTGGAAGAACCACTTCTTTCCCATAAACTAAATTAAAGGGGGAAGTGCCGATGGAGGCTTTTTGCGTTATTTGATCTGCCCATAAAGCATATATTAAAGACTTGTGCCAATTTTTGTGATTTTGATCAATGGTTCGCTTAATGATTCTGATTAAGTTTTTATTTGTAGATTCAACTAATCCATTCTCTTGTGGGTAATAATTGGCAGAGTATTTAAGCTTGAAACCCCTTTTGAGTACAAATTTACTCATGGCATTACCAGAAAAATATGATGCATTATCAAACATTAAAGCAGAAGGTAACCCAAACCTGGTGATTATGAACTGATCTATGAACTCGATGATATGTTCAGCATTAGCCGTCTTGAGTGGAACTGCTTCTACCCATTTAGTAAAGTAATCTATTTCTGTAAGGATATATCTATGATGTTTAGAAGAGTGAGGAACGATCTCACCTATTATGTCCAATCCCCATTGATCGAAAGGTTGCTCAATGTTAACTGGTTGTAGTGGCAAGGATGGTTTCTTTTGTCTCCCAACAGCGGTTTGACAGACTTGACATTTCCTCACGTAGTTATGTGAGTCTTTGAATAATGTGGGCCAGTAATAGCCTGCGCGTAAGATTTTATGAGTAGTAGCATCTCCAACATAGTGTCTGCCTGTTGGCCCATTGTGGAGTTCCTGCAAGACTTTTTCAGCTTCAGATTTCTCAAGACATCTAAGGAGAACATAATCATAATTTATTCTAAAAAGAACATCGTTCACGAGCTGATATTGTTTGGCTTTCAACCTTAGAGCTCTTTTCTTAGTATGATCGAGGTTTGAAGGAGCATATCCATTCTTTAGATAATAAATGATATCAGCGTATAATGACTCAACATCGTTTAGGCTTACCTCGTACATTTGTATCTCTGTAGATGGAATTTTGGACATAAGCGATGCTCCGGCCAGCATTTTGCAAAAGCCTTGACCTTTTACAATACTTGCTGGTTTGATTTCTACGTCATATTCCTATAAGGCAGTAACCCAATTGGCTCTTTTCTCACCCACATCCTTCTGTACTAGAAGATTTCTTACCACTGGAAACGATACTATGATTTTTGTATGTGTTTTGAGTAAAAAAGGTCTGAAATACTTAATTGCTTTGAAAACAACATAAGCTTGTTTCTCCACATCTGAATAATTCAACTCAGCCCCTTGTAAATTGGAACTGAAAAAAACAATTGGGGCTTCTGCCTTTTCTTGATTTGCTTGAGTGAGTATTGCATCATATGATCTATCAGAGGCAAATGTATATAAAATAAAAGGATCGGAAAAATTTGGAGTTGCTAAAGATGGAGCATTAACATTGCTTGTTTGATCAAATTGAATGCCTCATGTTAATCTTGGCCCCATTTAAAGTTTGAGTTCTTTTTAATCATTGTCTGTAAAGGGGACACAATTCTTGAAAAATCTGGAACAAATTTATTTACAATGTTAATCTGGACAAGAAAAGATTGCATGGCTTTCTTGTTGTGAGTTAGGGGTATTGCGGAAATCTCCTTGATTCTATCAGGATCAATGTGAATTCTAGATTTTGACACTATGAATCCGAGAAGTTTTCCTTCACTTAATGTGAAAAAGGATTTTTTCGGGTTAAGTGAAATTCCATACCTTTGACAACGTTGGAAGATTTGTTTTAAATCTCTAAGATGATTGTCTCGTTTCTTGGAATATACAGTTATATCATCCAAATAGATTACCACTGATTTATTAACTAACCCCTTGAATGTGATGTCCATGGCTCTCTGAAATGTGGCACCAGCATTAATCAGACCAAATGGCATCTTTTGATATGCGTATGTGCCCCATTTAGTTCTGAATGTGGTTTTTAATTGATCATCGGGATGTACCAACACTTGATTGTATCCTGAGAATCCATCCAAGAATGACATTAATTCTGACCCTGCGACCTCTTGTAGTATTTGTTCCATGGGAGGCAAAGGAAAATTATCCTTCTGGAAGGCTTTGTTAAGATTTCGAAAGTCAATGCAGATTCTAATGTCTCCATTTTTCTTTCTAACAGGGACCATATTGGAAACCCATTTGGAATGTCGAACGGGAAAAATTATTTTGGCTTTCAATAACTTATTGAGTTCAGATTTGATCTGGTTTTCTAGATTGGGATGGATCTTTCTCAACTTTTGTTGGACATGTTTTTCATCGTCTATCATTGGAATAGTATGTTGGATGATGGAAGTGTCGTACATTTTGAGTTCATTGTAGTTCCAAGCAAAGACACTTTTGTATTGTCTCAAGAGACGAATATACGCTAAGTTTTCTTCAGGAGCTAGACCAAGGCCTAGATTGATATTCTGTGGTTTGGTATCAGTTCCTAGATTTACTAATTTATAGTTCAAAGTTGAACTTTGGAGTTTTGAATTGGTAGATCTTTTAAACCGATATTTCAAATCATAAAGGTCTTCTAACTTGACTAGTGACTTAGGTATGGCATTATTAGTGCTATCTTCTTGCAATTGTCTGTCATGTTGGTCTTCGTCGATTATTTGATTGGTGTAGGATCCTTCAGATGTGAGGAAACTCACAATATCAGGATCATCATTGAAAATCCTCCAATTGGTAATGTTATTAGGAATAGATGGTCTAAAAATTATACCAATTGAAAATCGATCAGGGCTAAAATCTTCTGAAGGAATGATCTTGGAAGCTACGTTAGCTAAGAGGTATGCACTAGCATTCTGGAGTCTGGGAATTGGTGAAATATTAAATGCTATAAAACGTTCAGTCAGATATTGAACTAAAGATTGGAATGTTTTCAATGACCTGATAAACAATGTATAGTATTACGTACCTGTTTGATTATAATTTCAAAATCTCCGAAAACTTGAAGGTATTTGACGTCTAATCCGATTGCTTTGTATAACCCTTGGACTAAAGCCTCGTATTCTGCGGTATTGTTGGTGCAATCAAATTCGAGTCTGCAAGTTAGCATAGTTTTATCTCCCTCTGGACTTATTAACACGCATCCTGCTCCCGATCCTTCGTTAGACTTAGAACCATCAAAAAATAATTTCCAAAATAAAGATTTATTTACAGGACTATCTATAAAATTAATACATTTAGAACTATCTGTTTGAGAGAAATTTTCTACTTGAGATAAAATAGAATGTTCTAGGTAAGGTGAAGTATGAGCATTAAAATTTCCTAGGAAAGAATCTACTGAGTAGTTTCCAATGATGTTATTGATGTATGCTACTGGTTCATTTTCTCCCTCCAATTCCGTTACTATGTATTTATGATGTCTTTCCCACTCAACTTTTATTTGATTTGGCTTACCATTGTAGGGAGCCACATGTGCGACCAGTCAGTTGCAAAGTATCCATGAAGTTTTTCTGACCAATCTCTGCTAAGAATTAAGCCATAAAATTCTGGAATATCATCGACTAAAATGTCGATAACTTGACATACCTTTGGGTTGGATGACAGCCTTATGGTAACCTGATTTAATTCGCCAATCACTTCGACTTGCGATCGATCTAGCTGAACTATGCGCACAACGGATTTTTGTGGTTGAACGTTCAATTTTGAACATATTGAATTTGGTAAGATATTCGATGAAGCTCCAAAATCCATTAAGCAATTATACAAATTTTTATTGAAAATTTCATAAGTAAGAAGAAATGGGGGAGTATGAGATCTCGATCTTCCTCCAATTAAGGTGATATCATTTGGATCAACTTTATTAATCGCATTAGTTGGGGGTCTTCCCATGTGATGGGAAGCTTGGGAGATTATAGTGGCGGGAAAAGGTGCAAATGGTACAACATGTAATTCTTTCAAAAGTATCTTTTGCTGATGTTTTAACTTGCTCAATTCGTAAAAAGTGATATTGGCCCTAGTCTTTTTCATGTCTTCTATGATATTATACTCCATTTCATCCGAAACGATTAACGTTTTAGATGGAGTTGATGGGTTTGTTTGGATTGGGCTGGTTTGAGTCACTTTAGGTGTCGTTTTCTTGGCTGCAACTTTATCCTTAGTCATCGAGCTTGCGCTCTTTGGCTTAGGTGTAGGTTGAGGAGGATCAAGTTTATTTCTACTGCGAGTACTAATCAGGGATGCCTCTTGATCCTCTTCATCTGGGAGGATGAAATCCCACATGCCTTGTACTTCCACGACTTCTTCTTCTTCAGTGTGTTCTTCAATAGCGATTTCCTCTTCTTCTTCTTCTAATTCAACACTTGTAATAGCGTCAGGGGGTTTGGAATCGGTCGAAGGGTTTCCTTTAAAAGGTCTGTACGGATTTTTAGAAGAAGTTTCTGCCACTTGTTTCTTAATGTCGACCATCTCGTTAGACATGGTCTTCAAAAAATTTTGTAATCCTTCTAAATCGAATGGATCTTTCAATTTTTTTTCTTGGGATCTTCCTTGAAAGAAACCTTCTTGGATTTTCGTTCTTCTAACATGTTTTTCTTTTGTAAGGCTGCAATACGTTTCTCTACTACTATCGCTTCTTTCATATTTTTAACTAAAGTTGTTTTGTTGGCCCTATCAACAAAGATTGCTATGTTTGATGGTAAAGTAGTGATGTACCATTCACTTCGCACTTCTTCGCTAGGCTTGGAAGCAGTAGGAATTTTGTTTAACAGTTTATTGAAACATGAATTGAAATCTTTGATATGTTCTTTTGACTCGGCCCTAAGGTTAGACATGTCATTGATCAGTGCCGCCGTAGACCTGTCATCACCGACCTTAGTCAAGAATTGTTCTTGGAAAATCTCCCAACTAGTGATAGGTCCAGATGGTAATGAAAAATACCATGATCCGGCTATTCCTTGCAGAGTATAAGGAAAAAGTCGAACAAAAGCATCTTCGTTGGTAACTCCATTAAGATCTATGGATAGCATAAAGTTATTTATATGTTCTTCCGCTAGCATGTCTGCCTCAAGATTAAACTTAGGCATCCATTTTTCAAGATGGGCAGGTAACTGACTCAAGGGCGCAGACATTAAGACTGCCCCTGGGTTATTCCATGGAGATTGGGCCATCGTTGTTCTGTTAACAGAGGAAAGTGTAGAAGATGATCTCTGCAGTTGAGAAGATAAGGATAATACAACTCCAGATGATTGAGAAGGAGATATGGGAGTACTAGTAGACTGATGGACAATGATTTGAAGTGGAGGAGTGGATGGTTGACTTCACGGTGGAGAAGTTGAGATGGATGATGATGATGAAAGAGTCTCACTATAGGACCCTTTAGGAGATTTCCTTGCTCTCTTCCTTGTGGCTAGAGGTAACTCGGTTGGCTGAATACCAAATTTTTCACTCTTTAATCTGGTAAGAGGATGAGCAGGGTTATATTGCGAGATATAGAAAATCACTGAAGTTTGTGAATCAAAGATTCAACTTCAGGAGGTTCAATAGTAGATTGTTCTGAAATGTCAGGGTTTGTAGCAGCGGTTGTTGCTCCTGCGACTTCTGGCTCTAGATTTAAAGATTCTAAATGCAATGGAGAAGTCGGGGAGATGGTGAGGGTGATTTACTCTCAGAATGGTATTTAGATTTAGACTTGCTTGCCATTCACAGTTTAGGCCCTCCTTCTAGCGCCAAATATGTTGAAACCCCGAAAATCGGGTCTACAACAAGGGGGATACCCACCCGTTCTAGACCTTGGTTAGCAGCTCCTTTTCCGTTTGGTATAGTGGGTCCAACTGGGTATATGGGACCAGTTTCCCAATTTATGTGTGTGTGTGTGAAGAATTGATATTTCCCTTCTAAAAGTTCTTAAGTGAGATGCTCTAATTCTAACTCTAATCTAATAACATGCAAATTGTATTCTAATAAATAGAAATATCTAAGTCTACACTAACCTGGGGTGTAATCCTTCCGTTATGCGATCTAAAATGATTTCAAATAACAATTGGTAATAAATATCATTTAACTGTTATGAGAAAAGAATTCAATAGAGATGAACCACTTCACATAAAAAGTTAGACGAAACAGTTGTGAAAAACATATCACATAATAAGCTACTCACATATTAAGCATAAATAAATAGCTATCACCGTACAAAAGTGCCAAATGCTAACTCAAGCATTCACGCATCAATATATAAACAACTGAACATGAATATGACTTTTAACACAAAGGCAGAAATAGTTAAGAGATAGAAGTACCATTTATAACTAGTCCTACTCATGAGCTTCAAGGGATAATGATTTATCTCTTCTCAATCCAACATCCACTAAGAGTACAGAAGTGCAACATCAGTAGCAGATATTAAATATAGATATCAATAAATGTCGTTCCATTCATTCATCAAAACCTCCTCAGAGGGTACAAAAGTGCATGTTCTGGGGATAAGTTTTTAACAAATTTCGGGACCCTTCTCTAAATGCATGAGAAGGGTTTAAATACTAATAACTAAATCTAAAAAAACTTATTAAAAAAATGTAGGATGTGGTTTAAATGACCGTCCTTATTTTAGGCAAAAATAAAACAACATTAAAATTAAAATTGAATCTAAAATTAAAACTATTTATGTATCTGCTCCTTGAAATCGCACGCGTTCAACATTTGTTTGAGAAGAGTCGGGTGGCCGATTTCCGATTTTAGCTATGCTGTGAAAACAAAATCGGCAAGAGCTGGCACCATCTTCTCAACAGAATTGATGATACACTTGAGAGTCATCCACTGGTTGTGTGTCTTTACCAAGTATGCGCAGTAAGAATCCCAATTCAACTTGGTTAACCTTTGTATTGATTCTGCCTTTGCTTGAGCCTTCTGTCTCCAGCCTGTTTGTAGTTGCTATGCATATATACATACTATTTGAAGATATTTCAGACAAATACCACTGGTTTTAGGATTCAAGTTTTACTTCTTTGCCTCTAGCATTCTTTTTACAATTTCTAGGCTTACAGGTGAATGAGCACGTAGAAGCTTTCCTTTTCAAGAAGTTTTGCCCAGTGATGCGTGATTAGTGCTAGGCACTAATCGCGCATCGGAAAATGCCTATGTTTCTTGATCCGGGCTTCCTTGGTGTGTTTTTCGCCTTTTGTGCATTTTCTTTTAGCGGATATAAAGCTCAAATTTTGTGAAAATAACGAATCCATAAGCTCTTGACCCTAAGTTTTAAATTGTCTGTTTCTAATATCAGTGTTATCCAGTATCCATTTAATCATGTCCGTGTATGGAAGAATTTTGGGCCTCGTTGCTATCCTGTGTAAGAATGAACAAGCTAGCTCTGTAATGGATGCCTCCGAAGAACCATGTGAACCAGCAGTAGCCGTAACCTCCATCACCTTGGGATTCTCTTCTTCAAGTAGATTATACATGCCTTCCCGAGTAGAAATACCAGCGTCTCTGTTACAGGTGGTGTCTGTATACAAGGGCGCCATTTCTTTCTCTTCAGAGCTTGGGGCTTTGCCTTTCTTTCCCATGGTATCCTACGTACTGCTTTGTATCGTTCTCTGTTCTCCGTTCCTGCAAGTTACAAGTGAAGTGAGAATAATGATAAGGAAAGGTGATGGGAAGGTTTTAAATGCCGAAGATATATAAAATATACCACCTTACGTGAAATCACTCTTCGATAAGCATGAAACCATATTCCATTAATGACTGGCAACTAGCTCATTAATTAGCATTAAAGCGCATAACCAGGTCTCGGTTTATGGAAAATACTTTTTTGAACAATGAGCCTGAAAGATCTGCGATGAAGCGATTTTGTGATTTGCTTCGCAATATCGCAGATCGCAACATTGCAAGGGTGCTAGCTTGCTATATCGCATTATCGCATTATCGCTTTGCTGCTCTATCGCAAAATCACAATATCGCAATATCGCAATATCACAGGAGCGTGGCATATGACAATTTTCGTTAATATTTTTTTCTGTGAAATGCGATTTGCGATATGCGCCATCGCATATTGGCAGTTTAAAGTTTTTCAATGTAGGTGGTCTTTGATGCATGCGATGCGATATATGTTTGTAGTCCCGTATCGTGATCTCGCAATATTAGAATTCGGCTTGCAAGGAGGTATCCTATTATCCTTTTTGTCATGCGATATTTCCTAAGGAATAATTCTACTTTATCATAAAACTCAAGCTTTTTTAGATTTTTCCAGGGTATTCTCATAAGTTTATGATGGTAAGTTTTATTGAAAAAGGAAATTCAAACACTAATTAATTTTTAAATTTTTGACTAAGGGTCCCCACTTATTTAGTATTAGTAATAACACCAAATAAGAAGGGGGGTTGTTGCTGGCCACAACAAAGTGATATTCGGTTATTTCCTCAAATGAATAATGTTGAATGTTTTATATGTCATAATCTTGGACATGTTGTGGCAGGATGCGGAAGTAGAATGGTTCAAGACCATCACACAGAAAGATCATCAACTTCCAAGTACTTTAAGGGATATTGTTTTTCTTGCAATATGTTTGGTCACAAAGCCATTGACTGCTATAGAAGAAATATGAAACATGTAAGATGTTATGCATGTAACAAGTTTGGACATATAGCAAAGGAATGCAGGAGAAAATTTCGGACACCATACCAAAAGGAGAAAACATCATCATCGAAGATATGGAAGAAGAAGGAAGTACAGTCAGAAAAATGTGGCATGGCACAGTGTACAGACATAACAAACTCAGGGGGAGCTGAAAGTGTGAAACCTCAATGTTCTAACTCTCATACTCAAGTTCCATGAAGACAAGGCACGTATATATGTGAGTTAGTGTTTAGTCAATTTAGTATGTCCTAAATTGCTACATTAATTATCAATCCGGGAGTCGTACACTGATGAAGTGTGGCACATTATATGTGCAAGACAACCTTTTTCTTACTTTTTATTGTTTTCAATTTTATTTTATTTTTTGGGTTTTATCTTGGTTTGTCTCCTAATGCGAATGGAAATCCTATTCCTAATTTTTAAGAATACTTTAGAAGGCAAGTATGGATATAGATTTTAAGGCAATTATGTCCTTTATGATGACTTCCAGAACTTAACACTTCAGAGGATCTCAAAACATGCTAGTGATGAAATTAGTACTTGAACAAGAATGTAAATGTGTAGCTATTCAAATGAAACAAGTGATAAACTACTGATCATGAAATCACTATCTCTACTGCTCACCTAAATATAGAAATGAAAGTTAATCTATTGCACTCAAACAAATGAAAAACTGCAAACTAATAAAAGTAAAACCAATTCACTTCACTTATAGTCCGATAGCTCGCCAAGTAGCTTTCCGGGGCTAAGCCATGGCTCTGGATATAACGTCAATAACATGAGGAACTGATATCTAAATTAACTTGCAAATGAAAATATAATAAAGTCACTTCACTTATAGTCCGATAGCTCGCCAAGTAGCTTTTCCGGGTTAAGCCATGGCTCTGGAGATAACTTCAATAACATGAAGAACCTGACATCTAATTGTAGAAATGAAAGTGAAATCAAATCACCTCACTCATAATACGATAGCTCGCCAAGTATCTTTTTAGGGTTAAGCCATGGCTCTGGAGATAACATTAAATAACATGAAGAATTTGATATCTAAACTAACTATCAACAACAAATGAATAAGACTGAAATCAAAGCATAACTGAAATTGAAAGCCAAGAAAAAAAAAGTCAGCAGAGAGGCCAATCTCATGTCACTATTTATTGCAAAAATTATATGAAAATGCCCGAGCCTATCCTATCCTGAAACACACTGATCAGTGTTAGCGCAGATATACAATGCTTGGAAAATCATGTACATGAATGAAACATTAACGCCATGATTGAAATATGAAATATACACAGGTGAGAAAACTATGAAATATCTACAATGGAAATAAGACAACAACATATGAAAAACGTATAGAAATAAAGAAACGAAACCTTAGCCAGCAGGGGCCCTCTACACGGCCTTGGTTAACACGTTGTCAGTCCGAGATTACGCTCACACAGTCATATAAAATAGAGTCTTATTGTATTACAAAACAGAGGAAGGATCCTCTCGTTAAAATAGTAGGACCAGTGTCACGACACAGTGCATGAACTAACAACAAGATTACATCCAAAAAAAAACTAGCTACATGCGTTTGCAAACGCGTTATTTATAAGGGAAATTACATAATTGTTTTTCTATAGAACTCCTTCAGTAGAAGACATGTAAAAAGACAGCACTCGTGAGCTTAGCGTGTTGGTTGCCATGATCATTCAATCTATCAAAAGGTGTCTGTTGGATTTGCGTCGTGGAGGCAATCTACAGCTGTCAAAATGAATCCATGGATCTAGGAATGGTCTCGAACCCTTCACGTGTTGAAAAACAGAGACCTGCTTGTTGTAGAACTCCTCGTTTGACCACTGTTTGACCAAGGATTTCCTTTACAAATTTGGCTAAACCAATATGACTTGGTCCATGTCCAGATCATTTCTGAACTACCCACGTGCCTTGTTTTTCTTGCTGACACCTGCAACCTAGAGATCAACAAAAACAGCTGCGGAATTTCAAGTCAACTGTGGAAAGTGGCTGCATTTCGCAGCTGATGAGCAAAATATAAGTCAAATAGAAAACACAAAAACATAGTTAGAAAACCACTTAAATGCACTCTCAGAATCAATATGTAATGATTTTTGATAGCTTGTGAGGCACTGGTGAGGGGAAAAAGTCTAGAAAAGTGTGTAGAAGAGATGTAGTTTCAGGGCTCAACATACCCCCATTGTGAAGGTGTTGCATGTCCTCATGCAAACAAAGCTGTGACCATCCTCCCTTCAGTTCATGTATTCTGAGACCTCTGCTAACACATCCATCCTTCTTTTCTTCTTTCTTGGTACCACTATCATTCTAGGCTTCCTCGTTAGGAACTTGAATTTGAGGTTGATGAGAGCCCTACTCAACCTCCTGCTCTTTTTCTTCAACTTCCTATTTTTCTTCTGCCACAGCCCAAGATGCAACATGGTGTTGTCATGAATAATCTTATCCAACCTGCTTTGTTCTTTCAATGTTTCATTTTCTCTTTTGATGTGTCCATTTAGGACTTCCAGTTCAAAAACTTCCTATTTTAGTGATTGGATTAGAGCTTCCTAGGCTGTATTAGGTTGGGCAAATGAAGTTCCTTGATTTGTGGCAGTCTTCTCCAATGACTCAATAAAATCATACATTTCTTGCTGGGTTGGATCTATCTTAGGTGTTGCCTTTATTGGGATGTCCCCAAAATCTCGCTGAGAAGGACTGATCTTAAAATCTGGTTGAGAAGGACTGATCTCAAAATCTGGTTGAGAAATAGGAGTATGGTGTGGGCTACGGCCAGGAGGGATTGCTGGAGGTTGTTCTGGTGTTTCCCCTCCTAAATCAATGAAGTGGGGCCCCTTAGTTTTTACTTTCCTCAGTTTTCCTTTAAGTCTAGAGCTCCTCCTTAGATTTTGCGAGCTAGTATCTCCTTTCTCCACACTCTGTTTTTCTTTCCCTTTTCTCTTTACTACAACTGATTGTTCCCAAAGGTAAACTAGTCTCTCGGAAAGTATTTGGTCCTCTTCTGAGGAAGGTTCTGGGGTTTGAGAGACAGCTTCAATATTTCTTTTCCCCTTTAGTTTTCTTTGCTTCTTACCGTCAGTTCTTTCCTTCCTACTTTCAGACAACTTCTTCCTTATCAATTTCTTTAGCTATGTTAGTAGGGGTGTCCTGAATGTTCACACTTGTTTTCCTTCTCCTACTTTTCCTTGCTGAGCTACTATCGGGTGTTTCAGGTGGATCCTGAAAGAAGTTTCTAATCAACAACTCTTCCCAGGTGTCCTTTTTCTTCAACTGTTTTTCAATCAAAATTTTTACAAGGCCATGATGGTAAAGGTGGGGTTCTATGTCCTCCAGATTCTTTTGTACAGTTATGGACATCTTTTTTAGGCTATTCAATAGACAGTAAGGCAAATTGATGGTTTGATTTTCTAGAAAATTCATTAGCAATCGGATGTGGTACATATACATGGACCCAAACCGTCCTTCACATGTAATAAACTTTTGGATTATCAATAATAAACTAGCCCACTTTTCCTCTAGAGCAGAGACATGGATTCCATGTTTGAAAATGGTTATATCCATACCTATATTGTGTAGGATAATCATCTAGACCCTCTCATCAAAGTTTTTGTTTTTGAACCACCGTTCCCCCTCCTGTGGGAGTTCCGTTGCTGCTGCGATAGATGCCTCCGTGACTGAAAGTTTAAGATCTCCAACCTCAACTTCCACGCCATTAAAAGATCTTGAAAATGTCTTCGTAACTTCTTTATTGTAGCCTATAAATTTCTGGATGAACTGTAGCCACCTTCCTTAATATGCTTTTCAATTGTGAATATCCCTCCATGAATTTAGGCTCGTCTGGTTCTACTCTTAGAAAAAGACCAATTCATTTCTCCTGCCTTAAAATACGTCTGTGAGTGATGGACTGTGAGTAATGGATTGACAGAGGTGAAATGGTTGTGTTAGCGGGGAATGGAGAAGGTTTGTGGAGAAAAACCAGTAGTTGTAAACGAAAGAGCAGAGAGCAGGTAATAAGAATGAGTGCACGAAAATGTAAACAGGGCAGAAATAACAAACGCAACTTCAATGGGATAGTATGGAAATAGAGTGAGCTCGGCTTTTGAACTAGAAGGCTGTGGAATAGGCATGAGCATGTTCTCGAAATGACTGCGGATTTGTGCGGCAGGACAGAGTCGTGATCAAATAGATTAAGTCCTCATAATTACCCAGTTCAAAAAGGTGTAATGCCAATGTACAAATAAACACGAGTTAAATTTGGAGGCGGATCATGAGGCCGTTAAAAATTAATGCAAAGTTCGTGGAGGAATCATGTAAAGGCCATGGAGTGGTTATGAAAGCTATCAATGCTAATCATTACACATAATGGAACTGGTGGTTTCATAACTATATAGAATGTTCTTTAAAATGCTATTTGAAATGAATCTTGCTCTTACCTTAGAATTTTGCCACTTCCGTCCACTAACCTTTGATTAGCTGCTTTCTGTTGGTGCTTTAGGTGCTTTATATCTTCAAAATATTTTCCTTTGTCATACCTGCATTTGGTTCTCATCATTATTTGGCTAACATCTAATTGTCAATACTGAATAACAGAGTGTTAGCTTCGGAATCAACAACCAGCTGCGGAATCAATTTTTAGCTGCGGAAACTGAATTTAGCTGCGGAAATTGACACAGTGAACATATGACTGAATGGAGATGGATGAAAATGAATGATGACTGAGTGAATGATATATGAAAACTTGGTCATAAAAGGGATTTTATTGGAAGAATGTGATGATGAAATGAAATGAAGTGAATGACATGAAACTATGAATAAAATGAATTTTTTTTTTGGAAAATATAGGGCGTCAGAAGTTTCTGATTTTCACCTTGTATTTTCTGTATAAGGCTACCAATCAGTGATTGGTTTTTAGGCTTATACAAATTATTATTATTATTATTATTATTATTATTATTTTAATTTTTTTTAATAGAAAAGAATAAAGACTAGGTTGGTGGAGAAGAAGAATTCTTCTTCACCAGCCTTATTGCAAAATTATCTTAGAAGATTTTGACAAATTCCTCCTTTGAAAGTGGATTATGATAGATTTTTAATCTGTGGCCATTCACAATAAGAGGGGTTTGATGTTCATCAATGGTTTTGATTCTTACCGCTCCATTGCTAAAGACTTTGTCAATCTCATATGGCCCAAGCCAATGAGTTTGAAATTTACCTTTGAAATCTTTGAACTTGGAATCAAATAGCAATGCCCAATCTTCTTCTTGAAACTTTTTCTCCTTGATGTATTTGTCATGCCAATAGCTCTTTGATATTGAACTAGATCAGTTCTTAGGATTTCTTCTTGTCTAATCTCATCTAGTTCATTCAACTGCTCCATTCTATTCTTTTGGGCTTCTGATAGATCCAATCCCAACTGAACTACCATCTTGAAAGTTCTAACTTGGAACTCAATGGGGAGTAGAACTTCTTTCCCATAAACAAGTTCATAGGGAGAATGTCTTGTTGTATTCCTCCATGTAGTCCTGTAGGCCCATAAGGCTTTAGGAAGCCTTTTTTCCCAATCTCTTCTGTGTAGATGAACAATCTTGGTGATGATGCCTTCAATAACTTTTTTTGTAGACTCAACTTGACTATTTGCTTGCGGATGGTAAGGAGTAGATTTTCTGTGCTTGACCTTGTACTCTTCCATCAGCTTCTCTTGGAACACCAAAGCGAGTAAAAAAATGCTCATAAAGAAAACTAACAACTGAATGCTCAGTAGCAGAAAATAATGCTTTGGCTTCTACACATTTAGTGACATAATCAGTACATACCAATATATACTTTATTTGTTTAGATAGTGGGTTAATAGGTCCAGTGAAGTCTAAAGCCCATTTTTCAAAGGGTTCGATGAGTACCTGTGGTTGTAATGGCATTTCATTTGAGAGGGTAGGTTTCCCTACTCTTTGGCAGCTGTCACACCTTTTGACATATTGTTTTGCATCTTTAAAGAGGGATGGCCAATAATATCCTAAAGAGAGGATTTTATAGGTTGTCCTTCTATTAGCAAAGTGTCCGTTGCATGGTTCATCATGACATGCTTTGAGAATATCAGACATTTCATCTTCCCTAACACATCTTTTGATCACAAAATATGGCCCTGTTTTAAACAATTCGTTAGAAATCCATGAATATTTTGAACTCTCATGAATAATCTTTCTTCTCTCGCTAGGAAATAAATATGGAGGTAGTTTCCTTGTAACCAAATAGTTTGCTATATCTGCATACCAAGGAGTCTTAGTAGTGACTACAAATAAATATTCATCAGGAAACTTGTCCTCTACAGGAGAATCTTATTTAGTATTCTCAATCCTAGACGAGAAATCAGCTACTGTATTTTGTTTCCCTGGTCTATCTAACACAGTGATATTAAATTCCTATAAAAGTAGGAGCCACCTTGTAACTCTGCCATTAGTAATGGGTTTGTTCATTAGATATCTAATTGCAGAATGATCAGTATGAATAAAAGTTTCATAGCCTGTTATATAATGTCTGAACTTATTGATTGCATGAACAACAGCTAAAAACTCTTTTTCAGTCACAGTATAATTCAACTCAGTAGGAGTTAAATTTTTACTGGTATAGTAAATGGCATAAGGAAATAAATATTTCTGTCCCAATACAACCCCTAGAGCTGTATCTGAAGCATCTGTAGAAATATGGAAAGGAAGTTTCCAATTTGGTCCTCTCAAGATAGGTGCTTCAGATATTCTTGTTTTCAAAGTTTCAAATGTTGATTGGCAATCAGGATCCCATTTGAATTCACAGTCTTTTGTAAGCAGTTTGAAGAGTGGAGATGCTATTTTGGTGAAGTTTTCTATAAATCTTCTATAATATCCAGTAAATCCGAAAAAACTTCTAACATCTTTTTGACAATTTGGAATAGGTAACTTAGAGATGACTTCAACTTTTGATCTATCAACTTTAATCCCATCCCCTAAAATATGATGTCCTAAAACAATACCTTTAGTAAACATCATAAAGCATTTTTCATGGCTTAGTGAAAGGTTTTTTTCTTTACATCTTATAAGGACTTTTTCCAAATTTTCTAATGCCTCTTTAAACAAATCACCATAAATTGTACAATCATCCATATATACCTCTACACAATCATGGATTAGATCGGAAAAAATTTCTAGTACTACTCTTTGGAATGTTGCAGGTGCATTATATAATCCAAAAGGAAGCACTTGATAAGAAAAAGTTCCCCATGGACAGGTAAATGTGGTCTTATCCTGATCTTCAGGTGCTACTTGAATTTGATTATAACCACTAAAACCATCCAGAAATGAAAAATACTTTTTGCCTGCGAATGTATCTAATACTTTATCGATAAAGGGTAAAGGAAAGTGATCCTTAAAAGTTGCTTTATTCAATTCCTTGTAATCAATGCATACCCTCCATTTACCATTCTTTTTGGGTACTATAACCAAAGGAGAAACCCATCAGCTATCTGAAATTGGGTAAATGAAATTTACATTGAGTAGTTTTTGGAGCTCTTCTTTCACCATCTCCCTAAGATTTGGATTCATCCTTCTCTGAGATTGTCTGATTGGTCTACTGTTTTCCTCGATATAGATATGATGGATGCAAGTCTTAGGGTCAATACCTTTCATATCAGTATACTCCCATGCAAATGCAGTAGAATGTTTTTGCAAGATTTTGGTTAGCTCTTCCTGTTGTGATTTTTCCAACTTTTTGTTCATATTCAATGTTTTTCCTGGAAAATTTTCAATGGTAGAGCTACCAAACTCTTCCATAGAGTAAAGAGACATTTTTCTTGATGATAGATATTCAATATTAGAATCTAACTGAAATTGTGTGTGGTCATATTCTTACGATGTTTCAAAATTTTATAATGTGCTCAAAATTTGACTATCTTCACTAATTTTAGAGATGGTAAATACAGGTTGTATAATATCTTCATCGTTGACCCATTCGTTGTCTCCTACTTCTGTAATTGGCTTTGCTGGAGGATACAAATTGAATTTCTTTGTCGAACTACCATCAGAAATATACATATCTCTAGATCTACAACTAATGAAAGCATCAGTTGTGGCTAGCCAAGGTCTTCCTAAGATGAGTGGATGCCCTCCTAAATTACTCTTGGGAGTCAAAATCATAAAATATACTGGATATTCCCAAGAATCAAAGAGACTGAAATATCTTCTAGTACACCATCTGGTTTGATTATTGATCTATCTGCAAGTTGCAGTAAGGTGGGTGTAAAAAGAAGATTAGGAAGTTTAAGCTATTCCATAGTCTGTCTACTCATAATGTTGATAGCAGCCCCTAAGTCAATCAAAGTGTTTGGAATTTCTATCCCATTTATATGTTTCTTGACATTTAGACTACCTGGATCCACATACTTCTTCATGGTAATTTTTCCCATCATGATATCTGCAATTTTTCCTACCAGGTGGATTCTTCTTGTATCTCTTGGTTTCCTTCTTGGTCTTTTGAGACTCAATTCCTTTATTGTTTTTGCTAGAATAGGAATCTCTCTAATGGCTTGTAGCAAGGGAATCTTGATACAGACATTCTTTAATTCATCCAGAAAATCATAGTCAGGCAACAAGATTTGTTTTTCCACCCCTTTGTCAATTTGTAATCTTTCAGGGAAAGGAGGCGTGGATGAAGATGCAGGTTGCTCAACTATAGGAGTTGTGGGGATTGACACTTTTTCTTTTTCTTTTTGAATGATTGGGTTTTGAAGAGATGCTTCCTCAGAACCTTTATTGACTTTAAGAGAATCCTCCTCAGAGGTACCTTGCTCTTGAACATCTATAGAAGGTTTTTCTAAAACTATACCAGATCTGAGTTGAACATCATTAAGAGGAACAATCATATAGGTAGGAAGTTGTTGTCCTTCTACCATGTAAGCATTCCGAGGACTTTTGTTGTTTGGATTTGGCAATGGCTGGGCTGGTAGTTGATTTGTCTTTTTTTGAAATGGAAGCAAGAGTTGAGAATTTTGATTTTGTTGAGAAGGTTGTTGTTGTGGGAATGGCAATGAAAGTTGTGGGTTTTGATTTGGAATTTGTGGATTTTGTTGATTTGGAAAAGATGGAGGATATTGATAAAATTGAACAAATCTCCCATAAGGATTTTGCATCCCTTGTGCCCATGATTGGTATGGATTTTGAGATTGGGGCCAAGGTTGTTGCCAAGGATTCCAATTTGGCGGGAGCTGAAAGTTCATAAGATTGTTAAATCCTTGATTTTGTTGCCCCTGCCACGGTCTTATTGAAACAAAACAAAGGGACTCTATTGAATTTGGTTCTTCCTGAAAGACAGCTTTGAGCCCAGGGATTGAAGGACAATCCTTGGTCTCATGACTTTCTGAGCAAATCATACATGTTTCTACAACTTTTTAATCCAAGGGACATTCCCTTAGAGCATGTTTCTTTCTACATTTTGGACAAAGATGGCCAAGGCATCAGCTTCTACTTTTTGCTTGTTTTGTATTTTAAGGGTGTCTAGTTGTTCACTAAGGCTCCCTAGAATATCAGTTTTGAACTCATCAAGCATATTTCCAATCTCTACCCTACTTACTGATCCAGTTGCATATTTGTTTGCTCTGATAAGAGAAGGATCTCTCGGCCCTTTTCCCGTTTTAGATTTTCCCCTTGAGAGATGGACACATAGTTCTGCTATATCACAAAGTGGAAGTTGAGAAATGTCTCCCAACCTCATCATGTTTAAAACATCTATCCATTCATCTCTAATGGCTTTCAATAAAATGGCTTTCAAGGTTTCCTCATCTAAATTACTCATTTTTGCTCTCTTTAAGTTGTATTGAAATCTTTCAAGTAAATCCTCCCAGTTTTCATCTTCTCTTTGCATCATCTTGAATACCTCATCCTTATGATTGGTGGGCATACAATAATCCATGTATCTATCCAAAAATGTTTGTTTCATATCATTCCAAGTCCTAATAGATTGAGTGACTAATCCCATGAACCATTTCAAAGTAGCTCCTTTCAATGTTGAAGGAAACAGTTTGAGTTTTTGAGAGTCTTCCATATAGTCATAGGTTCAGCACAAGACTTCAAACTCAAATAGAAATGTTTCAGGATCCTCACTTCGCAACCCATAAAAGTTTGGGAGGACAGATGGTGAAATGTTTTTCATTGTTGTATGAGTTTCCTCATTGGCTATAGGGAATCCAAATGAGTTATCTCCTTCCCTATTTCCCCCATTGTTACCTCTACCTCCTCCATTATTTCCTCTTCCTCTACCTCTACCCCCTCCTCCAAATCCATCTACTACTTCCTCTATCATGATATTTTCCTCAGAGTCTTATGGTTCTTCTATTAATGGTGAACGAGGGAGAGTTTCTCCCTTCCCCTCTTCTTCAAGTGATTCTACTTCTTTGATTATAATATGTTCCCCTGTAGAAGTAAAGAAAGGTTCTTCTTCTAGATTAGATTTAGTAGATAGTATGGGAGAATCTCCTAATTCGGCTGTTGCCACTTGAATTCCAAGAATCCTAAGGCTGGGAGTATGAGTCGAAGATGATGTAGGTGTATCTTGTCTATGCCTTGAAGTAGCTAGAGTTGTGAAAATCGAACGTTTGGCCCTAGCTATAAACCTTCCCCTAGAATCTCTTGTTCTATGCATTCCATTTTTTAATTTTTATTTTATTTTATTTTTAATTCGGGCTAATAATTCTCTTTCTGATCTTCCAGGTCACACTAGGTGCAAGAAGAGAGCATAATCAAGAAATTATTGAACTAATAACTCTCTTTTCTGATCCTCTAGATCACACTAGGTGCAAGAGGAGAGCATACTTCAAGAAGTTATCAATCCCCCCCCCCCTTTTTTTTTGTAAGAGATCAGCTACCTAGTTACACTTCCCTGGCAACGGCGCCAAAATGTTTAGTCAATTTAGTATGTCCTAAATTGCAACATTAATTATCAATCTGGGAGTTGTAAACTGTTGAAGTGTGGCACACTATATGTGCAAGAAAACCTCTTTCTTACTTTTTATTGTTTTCAATTTTATTTTGTTTATTTTTGGGGGTTTTATCTTGGTTTGTCTCCTAATGCGAATGGAAATCCTGTTCCTAAGTTTTAAAAATACTTTAGAAGGCAAGTATGGATATAGATTTTAAGGCAATTATGTCCTTTATGATGACTTCCAGAACTTAACACTTCAGAGGATCTCAAAACATGCTAGTGATGAAATTAGTATTTGAACAAGAATGTAAATGTGCAGCTATTCAAATCAAACAAGTGATAAACTACTGATCATGAAATCACTATCTCTGCTGCTCACCTAAATACAGAAATGAAAGTTAAGCTATTGCACTCAAACAAATCAAAAACTGCAAACTAATAAAAGTAAAACCAATTCACTTCACTTGTAGTCTGATAGCTCGCCAAGTAGCTTTTCGGGGTTAAGCCATGGCTCTGGAGATAACGTCAATAACATGAGGAATTGATATCTAAATTAACTTGCAAATGAAAATAAAATCAAGTCACTTCACTTATAGTCTGATAGCTTTCCAAGTAGCTTTTCTGGGTTAAGCCATGGCTCTGGAGATAACGTCAATAACATGAAGAACCCGATATCTAATTGCAGAAATGAAAGTGAAATCAAATCACCTCACTCATAATCCAATAGCACGCCAAGTAGCTTTTCGGGGTTAAGCCATGGCTCCGGAGATAATGTTAAATGACATGAAGAATTTGATATCTAAACTAACTATCAATAGCAAATGAATAAGACTGAAATCAAAGCATGACGGAAATTGAAAGCCAAGAAAAACAAAGTCAGTAGAGAGGCCAATCTCATGTCACTATTTATTGCAAAAGTTATATGAAAATGCCCAAGCTTATCCTATCCTGAAACACACTGATCAGTGTTAGCACAGATATACAATTCTTGGAAAATCATGTACAGGAATGAAACATTAACACCATGACTGAAATATGAAATATACACAGGTGAGAAAACTACGAAATATATACAATGGAAATAAGACAACAACATATGAAAACTTTACAGAAATAAAGAAACAAAACCTTAGCTAGCAGGGGCCCTCTGCACAGCCTTGGTTAACACGCTGTCAGTCCGAGATTACGCTCACATAGTCATATAAAACAGAGTCTTATTATATTTCAAAACATAGGAAGGATCCTCTCGTTACAACAGCAGGACCAGTGTCACGGCACAGTACATGAACTAACAACAAGATTACATCCAAAAAAAACTAGCTACATGCTTTTGCAAACGTGTTATTTATAAGGGAAATTGCATAATTGTTTTTCCTATAGAACTCCTTCAACAGAAGACACGTAAAAAGACAAAACCTGTGAGCTTAGCGTGTTGGTTGCCATGATCATTCAATCTACCAAAAGGTGGTTGTTGGATTTGCGTCGTGGAGGCAGTCTACATTTGTCAAAATGAATCCATGGATCTAGGAACGGTCTCGAACCCTTCACGTGTTGAAAAACAGAGACCTGCTTGCCATAGAACTCCTCATTTGACCACCGTTTGACCAAGGCTTTCCTTTACGAATCTGGCTAAACCAATAGGACCTGGTCCATGTCCAGATCATTTCTAAACTGCCCACATGCCTTGTTTTTCTTGCTGACACCTGCAACCTAGAGATCAACAAAAACAGCTGTGGAATCTCATGCTAGCTGTGGAAAGTGGCTGCATTCCGCATCTGATGAGCAAAATCTAAGCCAAATAGCAAACATAAAAACATAGTTATAAAACCACTTAAATGCACTCTCAGAATCAATATGTAATGATTTTTGATAGCTTGTGAGGCACTGGTGAGGGGGAAAAGTCTAGAAAAGTGTGTAGAAGAGATGTAGTTTCAGGGCTCAACAGTTAGAAGCTACACAGTCACATATATGTTGGTTTGAGGAAAAATGCAGTGGGACAGACTCAGAAAATCTGATTTAATATGATTTAGAGAATTATTAGTTATCTTTTCTTTCGTGATGATAGATGAATACAGTTTGTGGATGTTATTTAGAACTTCTTTGATCCTCACAAGTTGTTGATAACTTGATGTATATCTGATTGATGATGATGCCTTGATACTTCTTACTAATATATGCAATGATCAGATCTGACAATGGACAAGAGGAACAGGTTCAGGGGGAGAACATGCTATGCTTCTAATAAAGCATTGTTGGCATTATGTTTAGAAGTCCTTGGTACCTAATCAATGATGATGATGCTTATGTGGCTAAAGTTTTTAAGTGATACATCTTGCTATGTGACGGTTATGAGTTGCCCATGATGAAATCTCAGATGATACTTGTATTGCTTGGGGTCACATAGTTGGTATTCAGATCAGATTATGGATGATTGTGGATGACTTTTTGATGATTCATATAGTACATATATGTTTCTTACATGGTGATCTTCATAAGGACAAGGAGAAGTACAAAGATTCATTATTTGATGATGATCCACTTATTTCTTTTATGCTACTGTCATCATGCCTTCAAAGATGCATAAAGTTCATATGGTGCAGTTATGATGTAGGATTCCTATAGTTCTTGGCTCTCACATGGTTGAGGATTGTTGATGTTGATGATATCAAGAAATCTTGACAAATGACCATGATCTCATGGATTGCTGGATACATATTGCTATCTCTTTGATGGATATATAGTATGCTGGATACATGGATGATTACTTGCATATTGATAAATATTGTTGGTTGGCCAAGAGAATGATGTTATTACAGGCATAGCCATTTGAAGACATGGATATTTGGATACATGGCTTACTTATTCACATAATGATGATGACTTCTTACTTTATGATGATAGGTTTGATATTCACATATGTTGATGCTTATCAGATGTGGGATGTCCCCTAGTGATGATACATGGTTGATATATTAAGGGTTCTTGTGGAAAGATCATGCAGTTCTTGATGATGATGTGATGACTATGGTGTTTTCACATATGATATGATGTGAATGATTTTGTGTTACTACTTGGAGATATCACATATGCTTAGTTGATTCATGTAAGGTTATGATAATGCTCTTTCTACTAAGGAAATGAATCAAGTTGATCTTGATGAGATCAAGAGGATGAGTTGATATCTATATACGACATACTTAGTCATAGGTTGATGATATTTACTTTGTCATATCTTCAGAACTAATGATGGACATATACAAGTTACAGGTCTGGATGCTGTTGACAGATGCTTATGGTGTAGATCATACATGGTGTATGATAGTTGCTGATGACTATCATGGTCTTGTTTAGATATTTGGTCTCTGTTATAAATTTCATGTATATCATTCGATGTAAAGGTTATATAAAGACCCATGATGTAATAATTTCTATATTTTAGTCATGTATAAATTGGTATATCCCCACTTGGTTGGGAGATTGATGTATGTATAAGTCATTGGTGATAGGAAGGTCAAACTCACATAATTGAGTTATAGAGTCATGTTATTCTTTTGGAAAATATTTGCAGATTATGCATGTGCTCAAGGGGAGCATGGATGATATAGTGCATCTCAACATAAACAAAGGGGGAGTTCAATCAGAGAATTCATCATGTGCCTAGGGGGAGCATGATAAATGCTTATATTCAGCTATTCAGATATGAAAGTGTTCATTTTGGTCAGCCCTTTGCCCTTGATATCAAAGGGGGAGAATATCTTGGTCCACCCTTTGCCCTTGATGTTAAAGGGGGAGAGTATTTTGGTGTTTCTTTTTATCTCTAACAGTTTCTACAACTTGCAGTAATTAACACCAACATGCTTGCCATTAAGTCCAAAGGGGGAGATTGTTGGCATTATGATGCATGTGTTGTACTTGATGGCAACCCACTTGTAGCAAAACAACTCACTTGTATATGGTAACTAGATGAAAATACAGAAGAGATATCAAATGTGAAGAATGCATGGCAGTTGTGTTTACATATGTGACAAATTGTAGGGCAGTTCAAAGGAATCAGTTCAGAAGTAATGTACAATGGCAACTCTCTCAGATGATAGTTCACAGTGTAGTAGGTTAACATCAAAGGATTACAGATCAAACTCCAAAGAATGAAGAAAGAGAGGTATACGCGGGTTCACTTTGTCCAAGGAGCATGTACATACGGGTTAATAGAACCAAAGGAGCATATAACGTATACACGCAGTTTCACAAAAGGAAAAGTGTGTACATGTTGGAAAACCAAAGTTTTGGACCGAGGTATTTAGTCCAAGGTATTGATCCAAGGTACTTGGTTCAAGGTAGGTTCGAGGTATTGACCTTAGGTATTTGGACCAAGCTATTGGTCCTAAGTGGTTTTGGTCCAAGGTATTGAGAAAAGCCTAAAACTATATAAGGAGGAGAAGATCATTAGGCCAGTAGTGAAAGTATTGAATATCTTCTGAAGTGTTAGATCATATATGCAGGTTATGAGGTTCTGATGCTTTGATTGATATGATCTAAGGATGCACCTATGTTGTTGATGATGGTTGATGGATTGGGATCATAAATCCTTAAAATGTATTATCATTTTGTGGTTTGATCATGGACAATCTATATCTGAATACCGATGCATGTTTTATTCTGTAAATGATATGATCTAGGTATGACTGAAGTCTGGAATGCCTGTGAAGTTTTAAGTTAGTATTTGCATATATGTACGCTATTTCGCTTTGGTAAAAGCACGTATACATGCTATTTCAACACATCGAAGTAGCGTATACCTTATGAACTATAATGTTTGAAGTTACAGTTGGTTCTGGTTGTTGATGCAGAGTTCTGGGTTTTGCTTTATGTTCTGGTGACTGCATTCTAGTGACAGTGTTCAGATTGATTGATTATGATTTGTTTCAGTGATGAGGGATGAAATCTAATGATGGATCAGGATCATAATGACTAATCATTATGTGATATGATGGGATAGATCTGATTGCTAACACATGTTTTATCCTTTATATTTGATGATCTGGTTATGTCTGAAGTCGGGAAGTGCAGCGAAGTTGTAAGTAAGTGTTTGCAGATCTATATGCTGGTTCGCTTCGATGAAGTTGCGTATACACGTTGGTTCGGTTGTTCCAAGTTTCGTATACAATCTAATGCATGTTTTTGCGGTTACAATTGGTTCTGAATGGTGATGCAGTATTTTGGTTTCAGATCTGTGTACTGGTTACATTGATCTATCTGTTCCAATGGATTTGTTGAAGTTGATTAAGTATGAATGAATGGTTGATTGAGTTGTGCCAGAGATTCGAAGGTTGTCAGTGATTGGTTGAGTTTGGTTGATTCAGAGAGTGATGATTGAGTTTCAATGATTGGTTGATGTAGATGTAGTTGATGGTTGTATTGCAATGATGATGTTGTTGATGGGCCCAGTATGAAAATTGGATGAAACGAGGCCTTCATGTGTATTGTTGTGTACCAGGAGCATCCACTCTAAAAATTTATGAAATGTGGTCTGTGGAGGAAGAAAGAAGGGCATAACCTTCTGTAGGTAGACGCCTATGTACTAGTAAACATATCAGCTAGTACAAGAGCTGGGGGGTTGTAACTCCCTTCCAATAGAAGCTGGAGAATGAGAGAAGGTTATAACATTCTACAGGTAGAAGCTTGTGTACTGGTATGAGTCTGCACTAGTACAATGTTGTAAATAGATTTCCTTATTATTAAAAGAAGACAGAGACGACAACAGCATGTGGTTTCCAACCACATTGGGTTTCCACCTTCAATCTTGGTGTTCACGTGTGTTGCTTATGTGTGATGGTTCATTCTGTTATTAATTACACATGGTTACTATTTAATGTTTAATAAAGTACTGATGCACAGATTAAAGATCAACATATGATGAATTAACTAAATCATAAGTTCACTAGATATATGCTGGTTGCCTTAAGAATAGTTGCATGCACACGCGAGTTCCCTTCACTGAAGTAGCATATATAAATTTGATTATGGAAATGAAAAAGTTATTGATTTACAAATACTGATTCACCCCCCCTCTCAGTATTATTTCCAACACTTTGATGCCCTTAATGCTTCAAAAAATGATCTTCTCTCTCAATATGTGAAAAACCCAAACAAAAATGTGGAGAACTCGAATGGGAGCTCAAGGAAGAAAGACGATAATGGTGATGATGATTACGGTCATGGTGAAGAATGAATGAAAAAATATCCTATTTATAACAAAGTATTGAGTTAATCTAAAAAATGGAGAATAATAAATTAATATTAGCCAAATCAAGGTCTAACTTCTTGGAATACTTTATCATATTTATTGGAGAGGGAAAAGACATTTAAAATGGTTAAATATCTTTATTTAGAAATAATTAACAAATAAAATGATTTATTAATCATTTCACGACAATTAAGAATGGTGTGAAATTGAAATAATTACTAAATATTGATTTAACAATTATTCCAATAACAGAAATAAGGAAAATTAAATAAATAGTGATTTATTTAATTATTCCTAAGGGATTTAGTCAAATGTGACAAGGAACGGTTATTTAAATAATGATTTAATAATTATTCCTAAAGAAAATTAAATAAACAATTATTTATCTAATTACTCTCATGGGTTTTTTTTTATTTAAATCGGAAAATAATTTAATAAAAGTGGTTTGCTAAATTATTTTCCATAGTGAAAGTGATTTTACTATGGTAAAATTAAATCTACATGGTGTATTTCGATCCACCTAGTTAGAAATGGCTAGAAGATCATTTTTTGGTGATAACAGATTGTCCCCATAGGTATGAGTGTTAGGAGAAAATAATATAACCAAGATACGTTGTAGGTTACACTTCCACAAGACATCAAAAGGGGAGTCAAAGAGATAGAGAGAGAGAGAACTGAAGCAAGTCAAGGATGGAAAAATAATGGAGGGGGCGAGACCTACTAAACTGATAGGAATCTCCTTTTGTGTGGGAGTACATGATCTCAAAGGAGGCAGGGGAGGCATACCCATACCCGCCAAGATAACTGCGTACAAAGAATAATAATGAGCCCAACAATGTGGGGCTAAGGTACAAAGTATATGATACATGATACACTAGAATCAATGGGCCAAGAAATAATACAATGGATGCCATATACATAATGCACCTGGAGAAACATAGGCTGGGACTAAATACAATAACATCTGAGTACATGAGACATAATTGCCCTCAAGATGACATGGTGAGGGGGGATCATAGCCAAAGAAGCCCTGCTAAACAAGAAAGGGCTATGAAGATCTGAATGGATCATCTAAAGGAGACATGCATGTTGTGGGTGCTGCAAGCAGTAGAAAATGAACCCATTAAATCAGTCAAACTGCATCTAAGGCTGTTAACCAAGAAATCCATTCTACGGATAAAAAAGATCCCTCTAGCCCAATGTGTGGGTCTAGTAACAACCATGACAAAATAAGAAAACTTCCCTAACCTAAATCAAAATGACAAATGAGAAAGGGAGATGGCCTACCTCTCTCCTATGTGCTCAAACTTTGATGATTATCTTGATCCCTTAGCTCCCAAGATCGCTCCTTGCTATTCCTTACGTCTGAATACCTGCAAGAGAGATCAAAAGACAAAGAAAAGAGAGATCATATCATATGCATTCCAATAGAAGTTATACAATATATCAAGGAGTATTGTACTAAGCAAACCATCACAGACAAGATTATGGAAAGTAAAACATTCTTTGTATTAATGATTAAATCAAAGAGGGAAGCATGCAACCGTTGCCTTGATGTTGAAGGCCTCCTTCAGGATGATTCCGAGTCCAAGCCAAACTTAACAATATATTCTTTCCTCTCTCACCAAAATGGAAGCATCTAAGCACAATCGAGCAGAAGAATGACAACCGACAATGACCAACCCATTGAGGAAAGTGAAGAACAGATTTATAGTGAGGGAGAGGGAGTTAGAGATCAACCAAAGGGGGAAGAAGGTCCTTATCCCAAAGGTAAGATCCCTAAAGGTAGGATCAAGGGCTCTAAATGGGAGTACTCAACCATATCTTTGTCCAAAAACTACTAGCTCGTTGTTCTTGAGGATTCTAGTAAGAGAAGCTTCCACTCCATTTTTGGAGAAATTGCTTGAAGAGGACCTGTTAGTGTCGGTCATGATGCCCTCCATCAGTGATCAAAAAACTCTTTGCATATGCATAAGTAGGTGTCTCATCGATGTCAGTTTTGCATTCCATTAGGCATGCTATAAAACTGATGGAGGAGCTGGTCCTTGTTCCCTTCTTGGCTTTGCTGGATCAGGTCATATCAGTTAATGAACTTGTGTCACGCTTGTTTTGTTTTGTCTTGAAGTCCAAAGTCTTAGGTCTAGGGTTTCAGTCAAATGTCATTGCAAGATCATGAGTCAGAGGTCCATGGGTCCCCAGCAAGCCGGAAGGAGGTATGTAAAAATGTTTCATTGATATTTTCATCAGGTACAGCTCATTTATACCTTGGATTTAAAAACCATGTTTTTAAAGCCAAGGTCATGTCAATTTTGTAAAAAATAAGGAAATTTCAAAAATTCTTCACAATGCCGGCAATAACCCTGGTCTCCTCGCCAGAATCCATCAGATGGTCTACCTGCAAAAAGAACGGAGTTAAAGCACTCAAAAAGTCAAATTCAGGACAAAAGTAAACTCAAAACAGTGTTAAAAGAAAGTGCCAAAATAAAACATTAGAAAGTGGGTTTGGTAAGTAAATTTTTTTCAAATTGGGCTTATAAAGAGTCAAATTCCCTCTAAAACACCCTCATTGTGCATCTAAGAGATTGCAAAGAAGAGTGAGAGGGCGAAGAAGGCGAAAGGAGGCAAAGGGCAGCAAATTTGAACCATTTTCAGGTGCGCGACCTGTTGGGCAGTGCGCGACCTATCAGGCGCCCCTCCGCAGTGCAAAAACTCAACGGGCGCGACCAGTCAGGCTGTGCGCGACCTGTCAAAGCCTGTGCGCGACCAGTCAGCCTGTCACTCATAGAATCACTTCAAATTTTCTCAAATTGCCCTCTTGCTTGCTAAATTGATCGAGCATACTTCTCAGCATTTTTGCAGACAGGGCAGCAGTTAACTTTGTCTATTTTCTCCACTTTGCTCAAAAGCACCATGTCAACCACTGAAACTTATGAGCAAGGTGATGACCGGTCTTCTTCCACAGAGGTTGAGGTACAGTAGAGGCCTCGTAGGGGTGGCAAAGGTGGTCATCATAAGAGAGAAGAGCCCACATCTTTAGCAGAATTACAGGCCTGCCCTTTGGCAGTGAATTGTTTCCGATACATGTCATGTTTGCAGTTTTGTGAGAGGCTTGCTCAGATCCAGCATCACAGGGAGTTGGCCCGCTTATTTGTTTTGCACCTTCATGATGGGCAGGTCACTCTTGCAGGGGTGAATTTTGTGCTATCTCTGGAGGTGATTTCAGAGGCTACCAGGATACCAGATGTGGGTGAAGTGTGGCCCAAGCGCAAAATGCTGGATTATGTTTATTTTGAGACATATGTCAGGCCAGCATTCATGAGCCACTTTTCGGGGGTCTTTCCTTTCAGATTCCTCCGGGGGGAGTATGCTCCGATCATGCGGCTTATCATGCATTACTTCACATGTGAGGGGAGATTTTCACAGGTCTTCTCTTATCACATTCGCCTGTTGATGCACTTTACCCGAGTGAGGATGATGAACATCCCGGTTTTCTTCTTCCAGGACATTCAGAGGATGGTGTCCGTGTTTCAGAGGCGGTCCCCAGCTCAGCAGTATAAGAGTTTGTGCCATCATGGTCTCATCCAGCTCATTGTTTCCCATCAGTTGAGTCAGCAGGGCATTCCATGGGCAGACTTCATTTCTCATGAGTTCTTTACAGTGCCACCACAGCCACACCCAGAGCCAGAGGTCATTTATGAGGAGGGAGGTCCATCTCACCAGCCCGAGATCATTGTTCCGTGATAGGTTGCTTCCTCACCTCAGGTCACCTACCAGAGAGGTCACAGGACCTTGTTTGCAGCAGCTCGACGAGTACTTTCTCCACAGCAGGTGGAAGGGGTCTCGCCATCATCATCTACAGGTCAGCGAGTGTTATCTCCACACCAGGTGGAAGGGGCCTTGTGTTCTCCATCAGCAGTACGGGAGGGCAAACAGCCCATGACAGAGGAGGAGAGAGCCGGTGACACACAGGTTGACATCATTAATCTTGATGCTCGCTCCCCCACTTCAGATTTGCATGAGATCATCCGACAAAGAGAGGCGGAAAACCGCTTGTTACAGCAGAAGCTCGACATGGCCCAATGGACAATAAACTATCTTGAGCAGCGCAACAAGCAACTTGAGGATGAGAAAGAATTGGATGAGCTGTGGAGGATTCGAAGTGACCGAGTCATCAACCGTAGGAGACCCGGTGACTTGCTTCCCAAGGAGAGGGAATCCATGCTTATCCGTGTGAATGCACACTTGCAGAGGCTGTTAGAGAAGGCAAACGAGGACAAGAGGTTGCTACGGAACATGAAGAATCACTATTGGGCGAGGATGCATGTTTGCAAGGCGAAAATGAAGATGTTCCAAAGGAGGTTGTCCGAGGCCCGTAAGAGGAAGAAGAAGACCAACCCGCTCAATATCTTGGCTGAGGCCTCTCTCACTCACCAAGATACTCATTAGCATCCTCCTAACAGCAAACTCAAGAAATTTTGAGAGTTTTGAAGCATTTTTGGCATTTTTGGGAATTTTACAGGTTTTGGCCATTTGACTGGTCTCACCCCGCGCGCGACCATACATGAGGGCAACTCAGAACGGGGAAAACTTTGCATTTTTGGAATTGTCATGCAAAAATACACTTTCCTATGGATGGGTTTCAGATTTTATGGAGATTTGGGCTTCCAAAAGCTCAAAATACATGCAATTTTTGACTTTCTGCCCCTATTTTGAGTTGCAGAAAGCTGTCTTGGGAGAAATGACTTTTGAGGGCTCAAATCAACTCCAAATTTAGAAATTCTAGTGGGGTTGGAAAGTAGACTCGCAGACCTTTCCAACGAGCTATCTTGCACCTGATTTTGACACCGGGAAGGCCCTCAAACAGAGCTGTGAATGTGCGCGACCAGTCAGAGTGATGTGCGCGACCTGTCAGGGAAATTTGCCTGTTTTGACCAGTTCGGCCAGCAAAACACTGTTTTCATCTTGGTTGACTTTTGAGGCATGTAAATGATGGATTTTTGTGTAATTTTCATGGCACTTAGATACTTTTACTCTCCTTCATCACTTCTAGAAGATTCTTTGATGTAAATGGTAAATATTTAATGCATGGATAGGTTTCCTAAGTTTTAGAGGCAAGTTGTTTTGACTGCCTATTATCTAGTGCTCAGTTTAGAATTAGTTGAAACAGCTCCTAGGAAGCTGAGCTCGACCCCTAGAGGTGGGGAAAGGAGTTAGATCATCTATATTATGCCTTCTCTTGCTCATTTTCATGGTTGGACTTTTGAGGGAGAAGCTCCTATTGTATATTTTACTTGTATCTCTGCAATTTGAGGAAAAGGAAGACCAGGGTTTTGCAGACATCATTGGGATTCTTGTGGACTCTTGTGTTGATGGTGTGTTCTCTTATTGTAATTGTAAGTGTGTTTATGTGTTCCATCTCTTTCTTTACTGCAGCTTATTAAACAAATGAAGTGATAAAGTTTGAATTCATGCTTGCCATGCTCAGCTTTCAAATTTGTTTAATGTTTATGTTTTCCACTGTCTAGAGAGGATTCAAAGTCATTGTTTTCCCTCTTTAGCTTCTCTTTTTTCTTCCTTGATCATCCATCTCAGCTAAAGGCATCAACACAAACTCCTACCTTGCCCCAAAGACCCACCTGCAGAAACTGTGTCAAATCCCCGCACCCTAAAATTGCAGATCCTCAATTTGCCACCAAAAATCCCCAAATCAACCTTTTAATCAGTTTACTAGCCTAATATCAGTGTCACTGTATTGGTCATCTCTGTCCATTGAATATTTTACTGAGATTGACCGGAGAGAGCCTTCTCATACCCCGTAGGGCTAGCTACGAGGTGAAATGGTTTGATGTTGCCTTGAAGGTTTACCTTCCTCAGCCTAGGGTGAAATCTCAAGCGCTAACATACTGGCGACCATACTGGGGAGAACAAATTGGTTGTTTGCTTATTGGCGTGTTTAATTCATAAGCTTAGACGGAGTCTGAAGGTACGCCAGGTAGCCTTCGAAAACGCTTTTGTTTTACATCAGCGTAAGTAGATAAACGCTCCTTCGGTCGACCTCCGTGAGCTAGTGAAGGTAACATGGCAATCTGCGCTTTTAACCCAGTGTGTTTATAAACTCTGAACTTTCGGGTGATTGAGTTGAGAGTTTTATAGGCTGATTGGTTTTTCGTTCCTTGATTTCCAAACTGGCTTCTAATTCTAGCCGCATACTGAAATCTCATTCATGCCCAACTATTTTTGAGTATCTTGAAGATCTTGATTTCGACGAAAGTTTTGAGTTGTCGTTGTTCAAAGATAAATCTGAAAGTGCACTTGCTACTCTAGTTCCTAATCCTGATTTTGCAGCTGCTATTGAATTCGAGAGGCATAATAAATTAGTTGAAAATTTCATTTTGAGGAATCTCCAGACACATGTACAAGCTACAACTCTTGCTGATTTCCTTGAAAATATCTCTGGTCATATTGGATCTTCTATCACGGCGCATGAACAGGAAAATCCCCCTTATATTGCTATCACTCCCATAGTTACTCATCCCCCATCTACAGTTGTTTCGCCTTCAGTTTCACACACTGCTTCTCCTCCTCTTACTCCTCATACTGCCACACCTACCCCGCCTGCTACTCCAAGATCTACCTTACCTAGAAAAATGGCAGCCCGGTTTGCCCCACTTGTATTGCCTGCTAATCTTCATGATATGCCTCCTGATTACCAAAGTAAAATTCCCATGTTTGATGGCACTCCACAAAGTATTACAGCACAGCAACATATCGATAAAATGTCCACTTTCTTTGATCTATATGAGTTAGATGAAGAAGATGTTACCATGCGGTTGTTCGTGCAAACATTTGCCGGAGAAGTAAGAAAATGGTTTAGAGGGTTGGCAGCTAACAGCATCACCACCTTGGAAGCACTCGAGAATCAATTCTTGGACAGATGGGAAATAAGAAAAGACCCGTTGCAAATCAATGCCGAGTACAACAACCTCAAGCGAAATCCGGGTGAGTCGGTTCAAGACTATATAATCAGATTTAATTCAGTGTATAACGCTATACCCGATGATTTGAAACCATCAAGAAAGTCTGCATTGCTTAAGTTCCCGGATGGTTTCGATCCGGAGATGGCCTACTCACTGCGGGACCGAGATCCTCCTACCTTGGAGGAAATGCAGAAAATTGCAGTCAGCGTGGAGGCTAATTTGAATGACAAAAGGGCAATAATGAAGGCGGAGAAGAAGGTCACAATCAAAGAAGAGGCAGCATCCACTTCTCAGGTTCTTCATACAGTTGAGGAGGTGAAAAAGGCACTCCAAAATCTTAGTCTTGGCAAACCGGAACCACAAGTTCGAAACCCAAATTTCAGAGGTCAACAACAGCAGCCCCAATATAGAATCAAACAGCGGGAAACACGAGCGCAAGAGGCGGCCGTACAGCAGCCAATCCAACCTCCATTTCAGCAAAATTATGTCACTCAAGAATCAGAGGATGAGGGTGAAGGTGTGGGTGAAGAAAATCACTTCTTCACTCCCGATGATTTGCCCACATACATCACGGAGGAAGAAGAGCTGATAGGTAATGCATATACACCTCAAGATGAGCATTACATTTTATCTAATGATGTTGTACTTCAAGATGAGTCTGAAGAGTATCAAAGAGGTTACTTACACGCTTTATCAGCTCAGCAAGGCCAGCAAAGGCAATTGAGAAACCAGACAATTCCCATAAATCCGATTCAAAAGAGGGCGGAAAACTTGGCAAAGAATGGTGCTGCTGTTCCACAGAGAAAAGGTAAAGAAGTCATGGATCCTTCATCAACTCAAACAGTTCCAGCAAACAAGATGGATCAGCCATCAAATGTACCCAAAGATAGAGCAGAAAAACGAGACAATCCGGCAAAGGAAGGTGAAAAGAGTCAAGCATTCAGCATTGAGAATGAAGTTGCAAAATTGAAATTGAACATTCCATTGACAGAAGTCATGAAGAACAGTACATATCGAGCACAAATTTCCAAAATGTTCAACATTGACCCAATGTTAGATGCGGTGAACGTAGAGGATGACCAGCCGGAATTGATCTTTGGGCCAGCTCTAAATGGTGAGTCCCCCGAGAGTGAGGTTCCTCCATTCTATATCAGCTTGAGAATACATGATTATGTGCTTCATAATGCTATGTTCGATTCGGGAGCGTCACATAATTTAATGCCCAAGGCAATTATGGAGAAGTTGGGGTTAGATATTACTCGAAAGTACCATGATCTATATTCATTTGATTCCAGCCGGGTTAGATGCATCGGTTTAATTAAAGATTTGGTTGTTAGTCTGGATCAAATTCCCGCAAAGAATCTATTGATGGATGTGGTAGTGGCGGACATTCCTCCACGATTTGGCATGCTCCTCTCAAGGTCATGGGGATCCAAGCTTAAAGGTACTCTTCAGCTGGATTTTTCATATGCTACTATTCCGGTGTTTGGACAAATGAGGAAAGTGTATCGAGAGAAAAAGATGAAATATATGATTACTAGCAAGGAAAAGCCAGTAAATCATCCTGTAAATTATGTACAAACAGATTTAGAATATTTTGTTTTGTTTGCGGAAAATTTCAATGAGATAGATAGTCAGCTAGTTCAGGTAGAAGATATCCCAGGCATTGCAGAAAATTTCAGAGAAGTATTGAGAACGGAAAGTGAAGAAAGGACTGTTGTCATAAGGTCAATCGCTGAAACAAATGGGCAGCAAATCATGACTGCAACAACATCAGATTTTCAGCACCTAGAAGATGATGAAGAGGGTCTTTGGACTATGGATTTTGATGGTGCAGTGGGCAGCGATGGTGCTGGTATCGGGGTGTGGATTCGAAGTCCATTCTTAGCCCAAGATCGAGTTCCAAGCAAGGTACGAGTATGTTCTTATAAATTAGCATTTGATTGCTCGAATAATGAGGCAGAATATGAAGCTCTTATTGCTGGTTTGAAAATCCTTCTGAAGTTAAAGGCAAAGAAAATAGCAGTATATGGCGACTCCGAACTAGTTATCAAACAAGTCAAAGGTGAATTTCAGGCCAAACACCCTCGCATGAGAGCTTATAGAAATGTTGTTTTAGATATCCTGAAAAGATTTTCTGAACATACTTTGACATGTGTGCCCCGGATTCAAAATGGTGTTGCGGATGCATTGGCAAAAGCAGCAAGTAATTTGAAAATACCAATGAATTCAAGCAACAAGTTCGAAATCTATGTGAAGCATCGTCCTACAATCCCGGATAATCAAAGGTGTTGGCAAGTCTTCCAAGATGACGAAGAGATCAAAGACTTCTTACATGGAGAAGGTAAATTTGAAGAAATCTCAATAGATCTGGAGCCTGAAGGAGTGAATCAAATGGATGTTTTGCAGCTGAAAGACAATTATATTCCTAAAGGGTTAGTTCCTTTAGAGGAACTTTTTGATCAAGATGATGTGGCCCGCAAGCCAACTTTGATGCCAACAGACGAAGGTGTGGAAGATGTGAATCTTGGGACAGCCGAGAATCCAAAGATGGTGAAGTTATCAAAAGCATTGCCGCTCAAGGTAAAGAATCAATACATTAGATTATTGTCATCGTTTTCTAATGTGTTTGCTTGGGATTATTCAGATTTAAGGACCTTTACAAGCATTATTCAACACACTATTCCCATAAAGCCAAATCAAAAGCCTTTTCAACAAAAGTTGCGGAGAATTAATCCTAAGTTGTTGCCTTTGATCGAGAAGGAAGTCAATAGGCTCTACAAGTCTGGAATTATAGTCCCTATTCGCTTTTCTGATTGGATCTCCAATCTAGTGCCTGTGAGAAAGAAGACCGGTGAAATACGCTTGTGCATAGACTTCAGAAATTTGAACAAAGTATCTCTCAAGGACAACTATCCGCTGCCCAAAATGGACCACATATTGCAGCGGGTAGTGGGCGCTTCAAGGATGTCATTGCTAGATGGATACTCCGGCTACAATCATATTTTAGTGCACGAAGATGATCGTGATAAGACAGCCTTCACTACACCTTGGGGAACATTTCACTATGCCAAAATGCCATTTGGGTTGAAGAATGCTGGTGCTACATTTCAGCGGGCAATGGACATGGCCTTTGCCAATGAAAAGGATATATTCTTAGTTGTTTATCTTGATGATCTAACCGTGTTTTCCAAATCAGATGAAGAGCATTTGTTTCATTTGACTAAAGTGTTCCAAAAATGCAGAAAATATGGCATTTCCTTGAATCCGAAAAAGAGTCTTTTTGCCATGAGTGAAGGCAAGTTGCTGGGACATATCATTTCCAAAGATGGTATTCAAATTGATCCTGCACGGGTGGAAGCAATTCAGCAGCTAGAGCAGCCCCGAAACAAGAAGGAAATACAATCTTTTAATGGCAAATTAATTTTTCTGCGCCGCTTCATTCCTAACCTTGCAGAGCACCTTAGAGAGATAACCAATATGCTTCGGAAGGACAGCGAGATCAAATGGACCGAGGAGGCGGTCAAATCTTTCAATTTAATCAAGGTAATCTTGTCTTCAGCCCCAACCTTGATCAGCCCCGATTATACTCAGGATTTCATTTTGTTTTCTTTCGCTTCTGAGCATACATTGGCAGCCGTATTGATGCAAAAGAGAGAAGGAGTTGAGAGGCCAATTGCATTTTTCAGCCGAATCATAAGAGACGGGGCACTAAATTATAATATCATTGAGAAGCAAGCGTTGGCACTGATTAAAGCTTTGAAAGATTTCCGGGTATACATACTCAACTCTCATGTATTGGCATATGTTCCTAGTGCAGCCGTAAAAGATGTTTTGGTACAAACGGAGCCGGAAGGTAGGAGGGGCAAGTGGATTGCCGCTCTTTTGGAATATGATGTTGAAATCAAGCCTACCAAGCTGATTAAAGGCCAAGGTCTCGCAAAATTGATGGCTGAAACAAACCTTCATGTCCTTGACATCAACTTGATTGCTGCCTTATCCGATGGTGATGAAGAAAATTCAGCGGTTCAGGTATCGGATATTTTTATTACTTCTCCTTGGTATGCTGATATAATTTATGTGCTGTAAAATGTATCCGCACCTCCTGAAATGTCAAGAAACAAAGCAAGAACATTGAAGCTAAAGGCTGCTAAGTTTTGTATTATGAAATCTGCACTTTATTGGAAAGATCCCGGTGGCATCTTGCTGAATTGTTTGGTTGAAGAGGAAGCAAAGGCAACAGTAGAAGATTTCCATAAAGGCGACTGTGGAGGTCATTTGTTTTGGAAAACTACAGCCAATAATATCTTGCGGGCTGGTTTCTATTGGCCTTCTCTATTTTCTGATGTGTACAAAGCGGTGAAAAGCTGCCATGAATGCCAAATATTCCAAGGGAAGCAAAGGTTGCAGCCATTGCCTCTCAAACCGGTGGAAATCAGCGCACCCTTTCAGCAGTGGGGCTTAGACTTTATTGGTGAAATCCACCCAGCATCATCCGGGCAGCATCGATGGATCTTAACTGCCACCGATTACTTCACAAAGTGGATAGAGGCAATTCCCACTCGGCAGGCCACGGATTCGGTAATCATTTCTTTTCTTGAGAATAATATCTTGTCACGTTTTGGCTGTCCATTCAAATTGATCATAGATAATGCAGCGGCATTTAAGTCCAAGAAGATGGTTGATTTTTGCTATAAGTATAACATCAGCTTGGGGCACTCCACGGCTTATCATCCGCAAGGTACTGGGCTGGCCGAATCGTCAAATAAGTCACTAGTGAACATTATCAAGAAGATGCTGGAAATTAACAAGAAAAGTTGGCATAAGAAATTGATAAATGCACTGTGGGCTGATCGGGTAAGTCAAAAGAAGTCAATTGGCATGTCGCCATTTGAAATCGTTTATGGAATTGATGCAGTTTTTCCAACATCACTTAGTGTACCGGTCGCGAGATTGCTTCAAGAGGTGGGTGAAGATCCGGATCCAATACAAAGGCGAATCAATCAAATGATTCACTTGCAGCAAACAAGGGAAGAGGCTCTCCAAAATTCTTTGAGGCTGCAAGAGCGCATCAAGAAAATCTATGACAAGAAGGCAAAGTCGGAAAACTTTCAGCTGGAAGATGTCGTTTTGAGATGGGATGCCCGCAATGAGGACAAAGGGAAGCACGGTAAATTCGATAATTTGTGGAAGGGTCCTTATAAAATTGCTGCATATCGTGGTCCCAATGCTTTCCTTCTCAAAGAGATGAATGGTGATGAATGTCCCGGTGGGTCGGTGAATGGCCGGCTTCTGAAAAGGTATCATACTTGAGAAATTTCTGCTCCAATCATCGTCATTGTAAATACCATGTCATTTTCTTTCTGCAGCAAGTGTGAAACTGATCTTTCATCCTTAGTTTGGGGCCCGCAGTGAAGGCTATAATTCTAAGGATGGTGATTAGTTGGTGTGAAGTTTTCAGATTGTTTATTTTCTGCAAAAGTTAGTTTGTTTGTGTCGAAGTCCTTTGAAAATTTCAGCTCATAGTCAAGTCCAATATAGTCATTTCAAGTTTGGTTACGTGTGTACAAGTTGACTCCATTGCCCAATGAATAAGGCATTGGTCTGCTCTCCCAGAGGTCTAAGGTTCTTGGCACCTCCAAGGATCTACCATCCCCATTGGAGCCAATGTTAGTGTCGGTCATGATGCCCTCCATCAGTGATCAAAAAACTCTTTGCATATGCATAAGTAGGTGTCTCATCGATGTCAGTTTTGCATTCCATTAGGCATGCTATAAAACTGATGGAGGAGCTGGTCCTTGTTCCCTTCTTGGCTTTGCTGGATCAGGTCATATCAGTTAATGAACTTGTGTCACGCTTGTTTTGTTTTGTCTTGAAGTCCAAAGTCTTAGGTCTAGGGTTTCAGTCAAATGTCATTGCAAGATCATGAGTCAGAGGTCCATGGGTCCCCAGCAAGCCGAAAGGAGGTATGTAAAAATGTTTCATTGATATTTTCATCAGGTACAGCTCATTTATACCTTGGATTTAAAAACCATGTTTTGAAAGCCAAGGTCATGTCAATTTTGTAAAAAATAAGGAAATTTCAAAAATTCTTCACAATGCCGGCAATAACCCTGGTCTCCTCGCCAGAGTCCATCAGATGGTCTACCTGCAAAAAGAACGGAGTTAAAGCACTCAAAAAGTCAAATTCAGGACAAAAGTAAACTCAAAACAGTGTTAAAAGAAAGTGCCAAAATAAAACATTAGAAAGTGGGTTTGGTAAGTAAATTTTTTCAAATTGGGCTTATAAAGAGTCAAATTCCCTCTAAAACACCCTCATTGTGCATCTAAGAGCTTGCAAAGAAGAGTGAGAGGGCGAAGAAGGCGAAAGGAGGCAAAGGGCAGCAAATTTGAACCATTTTCAGGTGCGCGACCTGTCAGAGGGCGTGCGCGACCTGTTGGGCAGTGCGCGACCTATCAGGCGCCCCTCCGCAGTGCAAAAACTCAACGGGCGCGACCAGTCAGGCTGTGCGCGACCTGTCAAAGCCTGTGCGCGACCAGTCAGCCTGTCACTCACAGAACCACTTCAAATTTTCTCAAATCGCCCTCTTGCTTGCTAAATTGATCGAGCATACTTCTCAGCATTTTTGCAGACAGGGCAGCAGTTAACTTTGTCTATTTTCTCCACTTTGCTCAAAAGCACCATGTCAACCACTGAAACCTATGAGCAAGGTGATGACCGGTCTTCTTCCACAGAGGTTGAGGTACAGCAGAGGCCTCGTAGGGGTGGCAAAGGTGGTCATCATAAGAGAGAAGAGCCCACATCTTTAGCAGAATTACAGGCCTGCCCTTTGGCAGTGAATTGTTTCCGATACATGTCATGTTTGCAGTTTTGTGAGAGGCTTGCTCAGATCCAGCATCACAGGGAGTTGGCCCGCTTATTTGTTTTGCACCTTCATGATGGGCAGGTCACTCTTGCAGGGGTGAATTTTGTGCTATCTCCGGAGGTGATTTCAGAGGCTACCGGGATACCAGATGTGGGTGAAGTGTGGCCCAAGCGCAAAATGCTGGATTATGTTTATTTTGAGCCATATGTCAGGCCAGCATTCATGAGCCACTTTTCGGGGGTCTTTCCTTTCAGATTCCTCCGGGGGGAGTATGCTCTGATCATGCGGCTTATCATGCATTACTTCACATGTGAGGGGAGATTTTCACAGGTCTTCTCTTATCACATTCGCCTGTTGATGCACTTTACCCGAGTGAGGATGATGAACATCCCGGTTTTCTTCTTCCAGGACATTCAGAGGATGGTGTCCGTGTTTCAGAGGTGGTCCCCAGCTCAGCAGTATAGGAGTTTGTGCCATCATGGTCTCATCCAGCTCATTGTTTCCCATCAGTTGAGTCAGCAGGGCATTCCATGGGCAGACTTCATTTCTCATGAGTTCTTTACAGTGCCACCACAGCCACACCCAGAGCCAGAGGTCATTTATGAGGAGGGAGGTCCATCTCACCAGCCCGAGATCATTGTTCCGAGACAGGTTGCTTCCTCACCTCAGGTCACCTACCAGAGAGGCCACAGGACCTTGTTTGCAGCAGCTCGACGAGTACTTTCTCCACAGCAGGTGGAAGGGGTCTCGCCATCATCATCTACAGGTCAGCGAGTGTTATCTCCACACCAGGTGGAAGGGGCCTCGCGTTCTCCATCAGCAGTACGGGAGGGCAAACAGCCCATGACAGAGGAGGAGAGAGCCGGTGACACACAGGTTGACATCATTAATCTTGATGCTCGCTCCCCCACTTCAGATTTGCATGAGATCATCCGACAAAGAGAGGCGGAAAACCGCTTGTTACAGCAGAAGCTCGACATGGCCCAATGGACAATAAACTATCTTGAGCAGCGCAACAAGCAACTTGAGGATGAGAAAGAATTGGATGAGCTGTGGAGGATTCGAAGTGACCGAGTCATCAACCGTAGGAGACCCGGTGACTTGCTGCCCAAGGAGAGGGAATCCATGCTTATCCGTGTGAATGCACACTTGTAGAGGCTGTTAGAGAAGGCAAACGAGGACAAGAGGTTGCTACGGAACATGAAGAATCACTATTGGGCGAGGATGCATGTTTGCAAGGCGAAAATGAAGATGTTCCAAAGGAGGTTGTCCAAGGCCCGTAAGAGGAAGAAGAAGACCAACCCGCTCAGTATCTTGGCTGAGGCCTCTCTCACTCACCAAGATACTCATTAGCATCCTCCTAGCAGCAAACTCAAGAAATTTTGAGAGTTTTGAAGCATTTTTGGCATTTTTGGGAATTTTACAGGTTTTGGCCATTTGACTGGTCTCACCCCGCACGCGACCATACATGGGGGCAACTCAGAACGGGGAAAACTTTGCATTTTTGGAATTTTCATGCAAAAATACACTTGCCTATGGATGGGTTTCAGATTTTATGGAGATTTGGGCTTCCAAAAGCTCAAAATACATGCAATTTTTTACTTTCTGCCCCTATTTTGAGTTTCAGAAAGCTGTCTTGGGAGAAATGACTTTTGAGGGGTCAAATCAACTCCAAATTCAGAAATTCTAGTGGGGTTGGAAAGTAGACTCGCGGACCTTTCCAACGAGCTATCTTGTACCTGATTTGGACACCGGGAAGGCCCTCAAACAGAGCTGTGAATGTGCGCGACCAGTCAGAGTGATGTGCGCGACCTGTCAGGGAAATTTGCCTGTTTTGACCAGTTCGGCCAGCAAAACACTGTTTTCATCTTGGTTGACTTTTGAGGCATGTAAATGATGGATTTTTGTGTAATTTTCATGGCACTTAGATACTTTTACTCTCCTTCATCACTTCTAGAAGATTCTTTGATGTAAATGGTAAATATTTAATGCATGGATAGGTTTCCTAAGTTTTAGAGGCAAGTTGTTTTGACTGCCTATTATCTAGTGCTCAGTTTAGAATTAGTTGAAACAGCTCCTAGGAAGCTGAGCTCGACCCCTAGAGGTGGGGAAAGGAGTTAGATCATCTATATTATGCCTTCTCTTGCTCATTTTCATGGTTGGACTTTTGAGGGAGAAGCTCCTATTGTATATTTTACTTGTATCTCTGCAATTTGAGGAAAAGGAAGACCAGGGTTTTGCAGACATCATTGGGATTCTTGTGGAATCTTGTGTTGATGGTGTGTTCTCTTATTGTAATTGTAAGTGTGTTTATGTGTTCCATCTCTTTCTTTACTGCAGCTTATTAAACAAATGAAGTGATAAAGTTTGAATTCATGCTTGCCATGCTCAGCTTTCAAATTTGTTTAATGTTTATGTTTTCCACTGTCTAGAGAGGATTCAAAGTCATTGTTTGCCCTCTTTAGCTTCTCTTTTTTCTTCCTTGATCATCCATCTCAGCTAAAGGCATCAACACAAACTCCTACCTTGCCCCAAAGACCCACCTGCAGAAACTGTGTCAAATCCCCGCACCCTAAAATTGCAGATCCTCAATTTGCCACCAAAAAACCCCAAAAACCCCCAAATCAACCTTTTAATCAGTTTACTAGCCTAATATCAGTGTCACTGTATTGGTCATCTCTGTCCATTGAATATTTTACTGAGATTGACCGGAGAGAGCCTTCTCATACCCCGTAGGGCTAGCTACGAGGTGAAATGGTTTAATGTTGCCTTGAAGGTTTACCTTCCTCAGCCTAGGGTGAAATCTCAAGCGCTAACAGGACCAACGCGGATTTTCCTATCAAACGTCACATTACCAGCGCTAGTCACTAGTTAGACAAAAGGTTGCCAACATGGATTTTCCTACTAAAAGTAGCGTTGGTCTTGCAAATTATGGTTTTTCACAAGTTTTTCTAGAATTGTGTCAAGACATTAGTTCTCCATCTCTTGAGGGATGTATTGAGCATATAATTCATGGCGAATGAGTTTACACAGATTTTATCACTTTACGACATTTGTGATGACAATGGCACAAAGGATGACACTTTAGGTATAGAGTTGGGAATGTGAACAAATATTTTGTAACAGATTCCCCCTAAATCATGAAAGTAGGACAATAAGTGATGATTGAAGTCCTTTATCAGTTAAGGCAAGGAGCTTGGAAGACCATCATTAGGATACCTGAAAATCAAACATGATACAATATATGACATCTTTGATATATACATATACTTGATAATACATATGAAAAGGCATCAAAATATAATACATGAATCCATGGTATGGACACGACCATCCGTTTGAAAAGGATCATGTCTATGGATCCACGAGATGGACGCAACCATCTGTATGAAAATGATCATGTATATAATCATGAATACTCAATAACTCCTTGCAACTTGGATTTTAACAGATGAGATCCATGGTCCTCCTCTCTATCCTGATCAAAGTACAAATCTAACCATGTTAATAGATGTGCTAACATCGAACATGGTAGAAACCACCTGATTATCGGTTAGTAATGTAAACCATTAACAGGTGCGAGAGAAACCACCAATAATGATGATGGCCCTCAAGGTACACTAGTAAAATATACAAGTGTGAATATGTGAGCTGAAGTCAAACACTTTCTGAATCATTCGACCAAAGGCCAATGATGTAATCCTGTCATTGATCATGAAGAACTCATTGTTGAGGCATGCAAGCTCCAAGGTACTGAAAGGGAATTTCTAAATCAACTTCCTGGATAATGAGCTAAAGCCGACAAGAAGTGATTAGTCAAAGGAGGGCCATAATATCTCCCACATCATCGACACAAAACATAGGATATCTCAAAATGATAGGAGTGATTCGGGATCTTTACATAGAGGGTCACATAGGTATAAGAGGTTTGAATTTTATTGATAGGATTTTTTTGAACATATCGGTGAAATGACTTAGGAGTTCAACAACACTTGAATCAAAATGTAATTGAAGGTCATGATGACAACAGGGGTGATTGAATCAGAGGAAAATGGATTTCCCAAACCCCGGAAGGCAAGTGGAAAAGAGAGGATATCCCAAACAGACACAAGATGCAGAGGAGTGTCATGTTCAAGAGTGAAATGTTTCCTTTACAAAAAATATGGGACATGTTTACTTCCATTTTTCCCCACTATCATTGGCGAGTACCTTTTTACTTTTAATCACAAGCTTGAGGAGGATACCATATGCTTGTCGTATAAGTTCATCCTTCATATGAATCCATCCTAGTAAGTTTAACGAGCCCTAGGAAGGAGTAACTTGGTCTCCTTATGGTGACAAGTCCTATCTCGTTTAAGTTTTACAAGCTCGACGGAGGGGTAACTCGACGTCTCTTTTATGTTTATAGAGTTCGAAAGGGAGGAAAAAAGGAAACTCCAGAGGTCCCTTTTCATAGAATAGTCTCTTGAATCTGAAAAGGTAGAAAACAATATTCAAGAGAACCTCTGAGCCACTTGTGACCAAGGTATTCCTTTCTCGTACAATAGTCTATCTTAGTCTGGAAAAGGGTTAAACTTATGCTGAGTAGACGTCTTTTCATTTACTTTAATGAGTTCTAAAAGGCAAGTGCTCAACAATCTTTTCATATTTTGAGAGTCTGAAAATAGCTAAAAGAGGACTCCACCTAGAGGAACGAGTGGTATAAAAGGATAGCAATTGGTTCCTCTCATGATGGAACTGATCAAAACATGTAAAGGTCAAGAGGCTGGCTAATAAGACCACTCATCGTAGATGTTCATTAGGCAAGGGTAAAACAATCAAGTGAAAGCATATGATCATCCAAAGTGATGGTGGCTATGGAATTGAAAAACCAAGGCTCATCTGGTAAAAACAAGCTGATAAAAATGGAAATCACAAGAGGTAAAGTGAGAATGGTTTCAATTTTAGACAAGCTTGAAACATGGGAAACTATGCTTAAGGATACTTGAAAATGGTTTCATTTTTTCACAAGCTTGAAACATGAGAAAAAACTATGTTTGGATTTGGTTTCATTTTTACACAAGCTTGAAACAAAGAAAAACTATGCTTGAGATGAGTTTCCATGCCCCCAACATAATGACTCAATTCAAGGTACATGACCCCCAAGCTTCATTTCACTCACCTAAGCATACTACTAGCTACTAAAAGGTGGAGGGAACGAAGGCTCACTTACGAGATCAAGTGAAAGACTAGACTGGGATTTTAAGAGATCTAATCAAAGACTCGAAATGGAAGAGGGTTTGTTTCATTTTTTAACGAACTTGACCCAGGAAAGGAACCATGCTCTTGAAACCTTGTTTCATTTTTTAACAAGCTTGAAACAGGGAAGGAATTATGCTCATGACACCTTGTTTCATTTTCTAACGAGCTTGACACAAGTAAAGGAACTCTACTCCGACACCTTGTTTCATTTTTTAATGAGGTTGACATAGTAAAAGAACTATCCTCATGGGGACCTATTTCATTTTTTAACAAGGTTTACATAGTAAAATAACTATCCTCATGGGGACCTATTTCATTTTTTAATGAGGTTGACATAGTAAAAGAACTATCCTCATGGGAACCTTGATTATAGCCTATAAGAGGTCATATCTTCCAAGAGGTTCTCATCAGAAAAGAGAACAACACTTTGGAAGGGATACATGTCAAGGGATCCAATGGAAAGATCAAGTTCCAATGTCCCTAGTACATGACGCTCTGTATCACTGAATAGATCATCAGTAGATGCGGGCATAGAACAGGTGGCCACATAATTAACTTGTGGCAAGGGCGATACCACTTGCGTGTAAGTACCATTTAAGAAAGATGGTTGATTGGGAGCTAAATTAGGACCAACGAATGATGGATGGTCAATGGTCACAATTCTTCCTTCATGCGGGAAACACAACACATGAATAAGAGAAGAGACAAGATCTCCCCTGACATAAACATAGTCACAACCAAGGAGTAGATTAAAATCTAAAGGGCCTTGGACAGCCATCACATTGAGATAGACAATTTTTCCTCCCAAAGTAATAGGCAACTTAGGAAGTATCCCTAACGGTTGAATGGTTCCTCTATTAAAAGCTAACAAATTCTGGGTAATGGGAACAAGTTGCGAAGAACTGAAAGCTTGCCAAGCAGTGGAGGATAGAATATTAATGGATGTGCCTTCATCTATAATTGTGCTAGGTACAACCATATTATAAGCTTGCACCATGATCTGGAAGGGCACATAAGAAGGAATATGATATCTTGCCAGTCGACTCCAATCAAAGGAAATGACCATACTACTTGGAGGGGGTGCCATGGGAATGGGAGAACTACCCCTTGCGTTATGGGAATAGGAGGATCACCCCCTGTACCATGGGAATGGGAGGATTTCCCTCCAATTCATTGGAATCTGATGAGACAAGAAGAACATGAGCAGTATGAGGTTCACTCTCTATAGGAAAAGTAGGATCACCTGAAGGTGGAATCAGGTCAACCATTTCCTCAACCAATGGTTGGTCGGGAATGGACTCATGAGATTCAGCTTCAGAGAGAGTGGGATTGACCGAAGATGAGTTTTGATCAACCACTTGATCAACTAGTAGAGGATCAGGGGAAAGCTTTCGACAACAAGTCAGAATATGAGGCTGAGAAGTTGTAAGGTTATCCAATACTTTTGAGGCTTCATCCAAACAAGGAAAAAGGTGAATAGGATGATTCCCTTCACATAACCTATAGGGAAATTTGACTTTTCCCTTTTTCCCATGGGATTTACTGTCACTAGTTGAAGGTTTATCACCAACGTGATCTCCATTGGTTGATAAGGAAGGTTGATGGGAACCTTTGGATCACACTTCTAAGACCTTGGGAATACCAGGACAATGTCTAAGAAGGTGGTCACCCTTACATAGCATGCAAGGGAATTTCACTTTTGAGGACTGACTGGAATGTTTTTCAACATCCGCTGCATCAGTAGTGATGACTGCTTGGTTTGCCTTTCGGTTATTTTTCTTCTTCTTCTTATCCACCTGGTTACTAGCTTGTAGGCTTTCACCGAGTGAAGAGGAAGAATACCGAACACGTGAAGAAGGTAAAGGGTTAAATTTAAGATCAACTAGAGGCTGATACTACTAAGGTGGAGGAGAGCCTGGTTGAGGAGCAGTTTGGACATTCGCAACCATAGGGGTCGAAAATAACCAAACTAGAAAACCAATGGTAAACCCAGGAAGGGACAATGTTGCCATATAGTGTGCACCAACATTTCCAAAAGAAGGAAAAGGAATAGGATTCCTGTCAGACGGGTTTCCTTGGTTGGTACGCTTAGGAACTTTTGCCATTAGTCTCAACCTAAGATCTACTAAGGGGTATTTCCACAAGAAGATATTATTTCGCGGCCAATTAAATTTAGAAATTAACAACAAATAAATAAAAAAGGGTAACTAGTCAAAAGGGTTTACCAAGTATCCGTGAACCACTATGTACACCTTGGTGGAACCAAGGACTTAACATACAGTGACCAATCTCCTTGAATGTTGTGTTCAGTGTATCATGTTACCAAGGAAGCCAACCCAGTTACTAAGACCTTGGGAATACCAGGGAAATGTCTAAGAAGGTGGTCACCCTTACATAGCATGCAAGGGAATTTCACTTTTAAGGACTGATTGGAATATTTTTCAACATCTGTTGCATCAGTACTTTATTAAACATTAAATAGTAACCATCTTCAGTTAATAACATAATGAACCATCACACATAAGCAACACACATGAACAACAAGATTTAAGGTGGAAACCCAATGTGGGTGAAAACCACTTGCTGTTGTCGTCTCTGTCTTCTTTTAATAATAAGAAAATCTGTTTACAACATTGTACTGGTGCAGACTCATAACCGTACACAGGCTTCTACCTGTAGAATGTTACAACCTTCTCTCATTCTCCAGCTTCTATTGGAAGGGAGTTACAACCCCCTAGCTCTTGTACTAGCTGATACGTTTACTAGTACGTAGGTGTCGACCTACAGAGTGCTACGCCCTTCTTTCTTCCTCCACGGACCAAATTTCGTAAATTTTCAGGCTGGATGCTCCTGTTACAAAACAATACACATGAAGGCCTCGTTTCATCCAATTTTCATACTGGGCCCATCAACAACATCATCATTGAAATACAACCATCAACTACATCTGCATCAACCAATCACTGACAACCTTTGAATCTCTGGCACAACTCAATCAACCATTCATTCATACTTAATCAACTTCAACAAATCCACTGGAATAGATAGATCACTGTAACCAGTACACAGATCTGAAACTAGAATACTGCATCATCATTCGTGCGATGAGATCATTCCCATATACTTACCATGCGTGGAGTGCCTCCGATATACCCAAAAGTACTGGAGGATGGTCCTATACACTTCTGTACGTGGAACATGATTTCACCCCCGGGATACCACACTGGAAAATAAGACAAATCCTATGTTTAATGACACGAGAACACGTCTTTAGCCTAGACCTCTAAATTTTTTCGTTAAGTTTCAAATGCTCGTTAGGTTAATTGAGGAAAATTTTAAGTTTATCTTCAATTAATTTTTAGTTTTAAGGCTTAAAATGATGTCACCTAAACTCCTATGATGCAACTATCATGAGGAAAGGATTCTTTCCATTTTGATGAAAGCTAATCTAGTAAGGGAAAATATTCAAACAATGACGCAACAATGAAGAACGTAGCAAACAAATCTTTCCTAACTAGATCTTACACTTTCACTTTCCAAATGTAATGGAAAAAAGTAAAAATGATTTTCACTTTTCCTAAGATGCACTTATATGAATTATTCTTCTCTTTTTGCTTTAAATGATTTAATTCAACTAATGCACCATTTAGTGTTCAATTATTGAAAAATGTGATCTATTTCCAATAATTAATTCCAAGAAATAACTTTTCATGCAAGTGATCTAATGCAATTTTAACGAAAAGTAAAAGTTTGAAAATTAAAACTAATTCAATGCAAAATCAATTCCTTTAATCAATGCAAAAAAGAAATCACTATTTAATTAATAGAACAATCAATAATTCTCAAGCACACAAGTAGTAAACAAAGATCTCAATTGACTCAAAACTTGAAAAAGCTCAATCAAAATCTGATTTTTTACCACTTCAAGCAAGAGACAATATTTTGCATTCCACAAAGAAATCAAAAGCATACAGACAAATATTGATGCAGATAAAGTAGACAAGAGCCTCAAAGACTAGGACACACTAGAGTTTTCAGTAAAGAACCTAAAAATTATCACATTCAAAGACCGGTGCTACTTTATATAGCAAAACCCGTGCTAATAGGGTCATAAGCGCTATTTTTCATAGAAAAACCCATGCTAGAAGTACTACTTTTCATAGAAAAACCCGTGTTGGTCTTCAACGCAGGTAAACTGTGGAAGACAGGGTTTTCAACGTGACTATACAGGGAAAAACAGACACCGTTAGCATGACTTTCACTAATAAAACTTGCTCTACATGAGGAAATTTTAGGAAAAATAAGAAAGAATCAGGAATAAACCCTAGATCTGATACCCTAAGACACCAACAATTCGGAGTGTAGACTGCAAATCAATCCTAAGACATGGTCTTTTGATGGTTAGCCAAACTTAACGAGAAGGAAAAAAAATAAAGGTGGATGAAAAGGGTGTAGGCTTCCCCAACGAAGTTGCCAATTTGTTGTTAAGACAAATCCATTCTGTGAACATAAGTGATCTTTCTAGTCCCATGAAAGGATCTAGCAACAAACCAGACAAACTAATGCAAGCTTTCCTAGTTTATGTTGAAAAATGAAAAGTGGGAGGGAGAAACCTACCTCACTCTAATGTTAAGCACTCAATCTTTGATGATGATCCCGATACCTTAGCTCCCATGCTCGCTCCTCGATTTTCCTTTCATCCAAATACCTACAAGAGAGATCAAAAGACAACAATAAGAAGTATCATAGCATATGCATTCCAATATAAGTTATACAATCAAGGAGTATTGTACTAAGAAAACCATCATAGACAAGCTTATGGGAAGTAAAACACGCACTGTATTAATGATTAAATCAAAGAGGGAAGCATACAACCAGTGCCTTGATGTTGAATGCCTCCTTCAGGATGGTTCCAAGTCCAAGCCAAACTTGACAAGCTCTGCTTTCCTCTCTCACCAAAATGGCACCATCCAATCACAATCGAGTATAAGAATAGAAACCAGCTATGACCAACATATTGAGGAAAGTGAAGAATATATTTATAGTGAGGGAGAGGGAGTTAGAGAACCACCAAAGGGGGAAGAAGGTCCTTATCCCAAAGGTAAGATCCCTAAAGGTAGGATCAAGAGCTCTAAATGGGAGTACTCGACCATATCTTCATCCAACAACTACCATCTCACTGTTCTTGAGGCTTCTACTAAGAGAAGCTCCTGCTCCATTTTTGGAGAAACTTCCTGAAGAGAACCAATGCGAATTTTCCTATCAAAATTCGTATAGCTAGCGCTAGTCACTAGTTAGACAAAAGGTTGCCAGCATAGATTTTCCTACTAAAAGTAGTGTTGGTCTTGAAAATTAGGGGTTTTCACAAGTTTTTCCATAATTGCTTCAAGACATTAGTTCTCCATCTCTTCAGGGATGTATTGAGCATATAATTCATGGTGAATGAGTTTACACAACTTTTGTCGCTTTATGAAATTTGGGATGACAGTGACACAAAGGAATACACTTTATGTATAGAGTTGGGAATGTGACAAAATACTGTGTAACAGAGGCTAGATAAACATTTGTGATCATTTGGGCATGTGGGGGGCTAACTGAAGGGCTACCCCCTCATGAGGTCTGGAACACCTCACACACACCTGGGAATCACTGAGACAATCGTCTCGATCACTGAACCGTCAAGTGTATGAATCTCAATCGTGCAATAAGGAGTTGGTGTCGAGCACATGAGAAAAAACCAAGTCAAAGGGCAATGATGAGTTCCTTTTCTTGATTTGAGGCACTAAACAAAGATGGAAGATGGAACCAAGGTACACCACCCTCTAGATCACTCTTTTGGAATAAATGTGCTAAGGTTGACAAAATAGGTCCGACCAGAGTTAAGGTAATGAGGAATCCTCAACAAAGGCACAAGGGATCATAGTAGAGTGACTAATGGACTGACACCAGGGATGATGATGGAAGGAAAAAATATGGGTGGTGGATTGATGACTTCCCTTGTCAGAGAATAATAAGGATGGTTGATGTGGCAACAACTAACTCAATTCTGGAGGGGATGATCAATGACTCCAACGGAGCATAGATACTTCATGCAACCGATTCTACCAGTTTTCAAGCTCTTCATCTGATTTTGAGGTGCAGGAACTATCCTTATCCCATGTAATTCGTCCATCGGCCGTAGGATTGATCCAATCTTCACTTCTCTATGTGATCTTGTATATATGATTAAGTTAGTCATCACTTTCCACAAAGTTGTGGATAGGTTCTAGTATAATGCACTTCTTCAATAGGGTCTAGTGGGACTACAACCCTTAGCAATTTCCTTTCAAATGTCATCTTCCTCTTTTTCAAGTTGATTACCATGTCTATATCAATAGCCTAGACAATTCCTAGTAGCGCAGGGTAGGGGTTACTGTCATCCACTATTTCAATGACCTCAAAGTTAGTCACTGCACTTGCACCCTCAATGTCTACTATTACACCATATAAGCACCCCATCAGAATAATCTTCTGTTGATTTTCCATGCACAGCTAAATAGGAGACCACTGCAGTGCAGGTCTCCCCATCCTTTCCCACATCTGCTTAGGCAGCCATTGGCATCCGATCCTAGATCCAAGATGACTTGGTCCATTTCATATTCTCCTATTTGTGTGGTCAGCCTCATCTCATGCCCCGTTCGCTTCTTATGCTTACCAATTTTTCTCACTGTGTGTTGTTCAGCAAGGGTCGTTTCTGTATTTGTGCACTTGTCAATTAAATATTGCAGCCCTTCTACTGCTTTGTTATTGTGTAGTAACTTCATACAGTTCTTTAAAAATGTAGCTAATACTGAAGGATCAAACTCTTGTGTCGCACTTGTTTCTGGTAATTTCTCTTGGCTTCCTGAGGTGGACGCCTCTGCGAAGTTCTTCTTTTCTTCCATGAAGGTCTCTTTAGCACGATTAAGGTCAAAGTCTATTTCCTTCTCAGCAACCTTACACACCCACTCATCAATCTCAGGTTGCTTGCCCTTATCTGCACCAGTGGCCATACTACTTATTGTGACTATATTTATGTTGTGATCTTCTTTGCAGGGCTCTGCCCTCATCATATGGATGTTCTGCGTAGGTTGTTGGGGCTGCGTCTTCTTTTCTTACATGTTTTCCATATGGACCAAACATTCCTCTATCACATGGTCAAACTGGCAACAATACTGACATGACAGATCTGTGGGGTTTGTCAAATCTTGTGTGAAGTGTCCCACTTCACCACAATTATAACAAATTACCTACCCACATCCTCAACTAGTTCCGCCCCCTCTTCCTCGTCCTCAGCGTTAGAATCTTATACACACTGCTCCTACACCCTGATCCTAAGGTTGGTTATCTACCTGCATTTAGGAGGTTGAGGTTCTATCCATCATCAGCTCATAACTTCTACAATGTCATTCATCATGACCCACATATTTACAGAAATTGCAGAACAACTATTGAGGGGTTTGTACAAACTTCTGTAGTAAATGGAAATTATTAGTTGTGTGTTGTCCTGTAACCTGATAGATAGCGCACCACAGCGCAACTCCCGCGTTTGACCCAACATTATTCTCTGGTTTCATGGGAACATGCGCTCCCCCAATAAGATAGTTCTTATAAACTAGACAATGGTCCTTATCATGTCCATGGCTCTTGCACTTAAAACACCAGACTTTAGCGCACACCTCCGGATGGGCTTCCTTTCATTGCTTCAAGTTCTATAACTCCAAGTGCAGGCTTTCCAGCTATGAGCGAACCTGTTACACTGTTTGTATCTGGTATGGGTGAGGCGTCGAGCCTCATCGAAATTTCTAAAGCTTCAGCTTGGGTTGCTATCTTTTGTTGTCACAGAGGCACCCTTAAGTGCGGCAAGAGCGACGCTATATACCAGTCATGATGTTGGGAATCTGTAATCACCATATTGGCTTGCCTAATCATGCATTTCAACCTTTGATCAAAATCCCCAGGTTTCTCATCTACATTTTATCGAATTTCTTTAAACTTAGTCACCGACTGCGCCTCTGACTTAGGTTTTCTAAACTCCTTGTTCAGAGCTTGATGGCTCTCTGCCAACATCGCGGTGGGGTTATCAGTGAATTACTTGATGCACCGTGTTAATGCTCAATCTTGTAAGGTTGTGACCAGCTGCGTTTTCTTGATGTTATCATCTATAATCTGTTGTGTCGTCCATACAGCTCTTGTGACAAACCAGAACTATACGAGATCTTCGCTCTCTACTCCTTTAAAAATTTACATCTTCATCACATTCACCATGTTGAATGGTGGTATTGGAGGTGGAGGAGGTGAAGGTGTAGGCTTATGAGGTTGAGGTGGAGGTGAAGGTGGAGTGGACAGATGAAGTATCCTCAGGGTACCTTGCGTAATTAATTGAACTGCACTTCGCGGCGTAGTCAGCATTGTCCCTTTGTCGTCACTTGAAGGGGGTTCAATGAGCGGACTTTACTCTAAGCTTGATCCTTTGTTTCTTCTAAATAATCTCTGACTTCATGTAGCCCCAAACATCAAGGTAACTACATAACCCTATTTTCACATAACAACATTTTAATCCATGTCTTTAATGATTTCAAATACTTACCTCACTATCCCTTAAAGAGCCTTCGTTCCGCTTTACTATAGCTAATATTTCTATCGATCGCGAACTTAGTCATAAAACTTCAAAGTTTGTGATCAATCCAATGATCCACATCCCATGAAAAATTGCTTCCTGATGCCTCCAGACATCGCACCAGTTTAGGAGTCCACACTATAGGGTCGTCAAGCCTCCATGTCCCTTGACTATTGGCCAATTTAGACAACCACTTGTTTAGTTCGTCAGGGAAGAAACAGAAGAACACGTTGGTGTTGTCTATGTACAAAAATCTATGCAACCACTATTCCTTAGATAATTTAGGGCTCCTATTCTCTTGATTCACGAATGCGTGCATGTTTCAGTCAATCCACTTCTCAATCTCTTTCTTTGTAGGAAACCATTTATCACACATCTCTTAGATAGATCCTGGTCTCAACAATAGAACCATTTGTTGGCTTAAGGGGGCCTGACCCAAGTTCAGGGTTGTTCATGCCAACCAACAAAACCCTAAATGTTTGTCTTTTCAGCAACAACTTGCATAGTGCAGGCTGTAGTCTCACCTGAAGCAGTATTGGGTGATGCTAGAACCAGGTTTCTGCAACCAAAGACCGTGTGATAAGTAATTTGAAGCCCTTGTAGCACAGACCTACCTTCATGCAGATCTATGTCTTCCCATGGTCTGCTACTGAAACTCTAAGAAAATGGCTCTTAGACCTTCGTGAAGGTCTGCAATCAGAATTTACAAACCTAAAAGAAGTAGATTGACAACTTTCACGCACTATATAATAACCCTAGATCTACCTTCGCGTAGATCTACTCAAATTGAACAGAGATCATATCAGATTTAACCATTACCTTTGCGAAATCAACTTATTAGTTAGTTCATGCACACATATTGAAGATTTAACATATTCACACAACAATTACATTTAATCCACATAAAATATATCATTAAGCCATAATGCATAACTTGAAATAAGAATAAGACACACAGGAAAGATATTTGTTCCAAAATCATGCTTTATTAGATTCATCGTTCAATTTACAAACTCTTTCTCCCTGTGCACCTAATTGTTGGGGCTGGCACACTCACCTACGGACTTGCCAAGGTCTCCTCACACTCAGCTACATGAGCCTTCCCCTTTCACCTAAGTACAGGAAACAGAGTTTTTCTGCTTTAGCACTTGCACAAAAACAAGAATATTCTATCTTAGTTTTTTTCTTTTTAGACTCACTATGACTCAAATATTTATAGCCTTTTTATTATAATACCATGGACTGTGGCCTACGGATGAGTCTCAAAACCAACCTATCACTTACCCATACAAGGGGATAAAGCCCCCTTGACTCCTACTTAGCTGTGCGCTCTATTTCCACATTTCGTGGAGACTTTACATTCTTTACAAAATTCTTCTCAAAAATTGGTTAAACTAACCCAAAATTTACCCGAGGGACCCTACCCCAACAAGATGCGATTGGAAAACATTAAGATTTTAAGTTGCACAAGAGGTATTTTGAGGTAAAAAGTGCCACCAAAATGTTTTGAGCATGAAAGCACTTAAAATTTCTCTTTTCTGTGAAATGAATTATACCTTTCTTTTTTTTAGTTCTATGAAGCCATCACTAGTCTTTATGAGGGACTTTTTCTTCATCCACATTACAAGGTAGAGTGTTTTGATTATTTTACTTGAAATTTACAATAATTATCCAACCATTGGTTGACAACTCTATGTACAAAGTATATTGAAAGTGGGATGGTTCATTTTATTTGGAAATGAGTCCTAAAATTTAGTTTAACATAAGGGTTGGCCTTATGTTTGTTTGTCAATGATGATCATTAGTATTAGACAATTTTGTATAGAATAGATAATTTATTTTGTAAGTTTACTATTTTGTATTTGCAGTAGTTCTTGATGCAATATAGTTTTAGATTTGGGATCTAGTCAGAGTGTAGTATAATCTAGTTTTTTGCTTTAGTTGTTAATCTAATAGGCATTGGCACTCAACTATAACGGGATTATATTTCTAGTATTTATTAATGCATTGGAGTTTTGAAGTTGAGATTTGGTCAAAGTATGACATAGTTTGGATTCAGGTGTAAATATTTCCTGTGATGAGTTAACTTGAAAAGGAGGCTAAGAATTTAATTTTGTAATTTTTATCTAGTTACATTGTAAAATTGCTTGTGTAACTTGTTTGATGGGAAATTTCAAACTTAAAAACACATCAATACACTCATATGCACACACAAAAATATGTGTAGATATGTACATACATATTATTAATCCATGTAACTAAGTTTAAATGTTTGAACATTCAAGTTTACATTTATTGATTGTTATTTCTGTGTTTATTTTGGGATGTGACGCTTGTATGTTTTATAGAATTTGAAAGTAACAATTGTAGGGATTGAAATCATGGATTAAAAAAATAGAGACATGTGTCAGTGTTTGGATTTCAAAAACATGGATTGTCCAGGAATAATTAACTTATCTGATGCATTTGGAAAGAAAGGTGTAGAGGGTGGGGGATTTTTTGTTGTTGAAAATGCAACAAGATGATGGAGCTTAGTGAAAAGAAGTCGCCTTCACTAAGTGGGCCCGCAGGCTATTTTTGGCACAAAGTCTATTTTTAGACTATGTCTATTTTTAGACATATGGATGATGGTATATGAGTTGTAGGATGCTATTTGTGGATTATTGGTCATGTTGGTAAAAATAGATGGACTTCTATTTTTAGACATATGGGCGGAGTCTATTTTTCGACTGCCAGGTTAAAAATAGAACAATCGAATATTATTAGCTCTTAATAATATTTGGACTATAAACATTATCTTATCCTCTTGGAGCACTTCAGTTCGAGCTATGAATGTGGCACATGCAACTGCCAGAAGGAAATACACTTTTCTTATGGGTTAGTTGAGCTATTGCATGATGGACTTCAGTTAGAACTCAAGTGATTGAGTTTGGTGTAGTTGATTGAGGAGTTGATGGAGTTGTGTTCAGTTTGACTTAGTTGAACTAGTTGTATTTAGTCTAACTTCCAAATACACTAGTGATGAGTGATGTGAATTAATTATTAATTAATTCACTAATTATTAACTCATAAATCAACTAAAGAATACATCAGTTAACTCAGTGCATGGACAGTTCAGTGGAGACAAGTGTTAGAGGTGGGTGAAAGAGTGAGACTGCTATCAGTTGTGACTATAGTTGTGCATGAGATTTGCACAATCATTGATTGATATTGCCAATGAGGATTGTACAGTACAAGCCAAGGGAAAATGAGCTTGGATCATTCCTATTCTCACATTGGATTGCACAGTAGAGGCAGGCAGACAGCGAAGGAGATTTGAACCTGTGACTTGATTCAGATCTGAGCTAGTTTGTGTGTAGCAGGTGGAGATAGTACTGAGTACTTGTGAGGAGTATTGTACTATGTATTGTTACATGTTCTTTATCATTATAATATACAGATAGTTGGGGGTTTTCAGTTGTATGCTTTCCCCATTACATACTGTGTTAATGTGTGCATGCGATTGATGTTTCATTATTTTTAATTCCGCAAAATTGATGATCAATGTAGAGGAGGTTATGTATTATGCATGCATTCCGCAAATAGTGTATAATCAGGATAATCTCTGTGAATAAGTTTTATATTATTCAAAATTTCTACATGGTATCAGAGTGGAAGTTGATCATTAGATATATTATTCAAAAAGTGATTACATTTTATTTCTTCAGGCAGAGTCTATAATCGGGCCAGGTAGCCTCTGGATTCATCTTTCTTTTGGAAGGTGAGATATCCAGTAAAAGCCCATAAAGTCAATCTTTGTACGAGAAATACTTTGTTCTCACGAATTTTAGATCAGAAGCGGTTGATTTTTGAGTTGGTGGAATTCGAATTTGCAGCAATGTTTTCTTGGTGTCGAAGTTGAAAAGTCTTTCAACGGATTGCGATTGGAGTATGCCCTTGAAGGCAGCTCGAATTATATTGCATGGAAAGACAATATGGAGGGGGTGTTAGATGACAATGGGTTGAAGGTGTTCATAGAGGTTGAGGTCCCAAATCCTACTGATGCTGCTCACATTGAGGCTTGGCAAAAGAAGACAGCAAAGTTTCGAAAGATTCTGTTGGAGGGCGTGAAGGATCACATTGTATCCAGCCTGCATGGAAAGGCTTCTCCATACTTGATGTGTAAAGCGTTGACAGATTTATTCCAAAGCAAGAGCGACCAGAGGAAGTTGGCGCTCAAGGATAAACTTAGAAACATTAAGTGTGAGAATGGAGACAGTATGCCCAAGTATCTCATGAAGTTCACCCAATGATGGGATGAGCTGGGAAGTGTGGGGGTGACTATCGATGATGAGGACTTGGTGAGCTTGGCTCTCCTTGGTCTTCCGAAGAGTTCGCATTCCTATCAAGACTTTGTCAATGGTCAGGAGAAATTGCCAGGATGGGAGAGACTTTGGCCTGATCTTGTGCAAGAGGAGATCAGGCGGAATACCAGGGACGGATCTTCATCAAAGGCATCTAATGAAGAAAATTTCGCTTTGGCTACCAAAGCAAAGAAGGGGAAGGAGAAGGGTTCTCTTTCCAAATCCAGTTCTTCCAATGGTGGGAAGAAGGTTGAAAAACCAAAAGTGCGATGCTTTCATTGTCATGAGGTGGGTCATTATGCTACAAATTGTCCACAAAGGAAATCCAAGAAGGGATCCGGAGAAGGATCTGAAGGTGAGGCACTTACTTCACAGTTTGAGTTGGATTTCACACTCTTTGCATGCATGGTTTCATCCATGGTGGGAAGTCGTTGGTTTCCTGAGAGTGGAGCTTTTTTCCACATGACCAGTGACAAGAGCTTGTTTAGTACTTTGGAGGAGAAAGATCTCCAGATACTCATAGCAATGGGTAATGATGAGAAGTATAGTGTCTCAGGTGTAGGCACGGTTATTTTTCAGAGGGAGCATGGAGCTCGCCTTACCTTGACCGATGTCAAGTATGTACCAGGACTGAAGAGAAACTTGGTGTCGATCGCGATGCTAGAAGACAGAGGCTATGATGTAGTCTTCAGTAAGGGAAAGGTTTTCCTTGGACACATCATCACTGGACAGGTGAAGCAGATTAGTTCACGGGTCAAGAACCTGTATGATCTTGAGGTTCAAGATGCATGCAAAGCCTTGAGCAGCGAGGCAACTGATGGAGACTTGGTGGTTGAGAGGGAGCGTATATTACCTCTCAACATGCAGAGCCAGAAGAAGTCTCAGACGATTGTGGAGGAGCCACGATTGGTGCAGTAGCTTCAGGAGGTTCTGGAGCAGCCACAAGGGAAGCTGAGAGGAGATTGAGTAGAGACATCTACTCATGCAGAGACCTCCATTAGGGGGAAACTTCGACCCAGGTGGGCTGAGGGATCACATGCAGCCATACCTCCAGGTAGGAGGGGGGGCGATATAGAGTGATCCTCCCAAGGAGGAGGGGCAGGATCCTTGAGGTACCCAACCTCTTGGATGAGACCTTGCTACGGGAGCCCCGATGTCTAGTAGCAGGAACTGACTGATTGGGTAGAGACAGATGCGGATGGAGCGGCAGAGAAAGCAACAGTGCAGGGAATCCCAGGACAACGCATAGCTAGCAGGCTGCAGCAATGTGAGAGGCACAAGTGTTTTGCACAGTGCTAGGTGGCACAGAGAAGTGTGCAATGGTGCGAGATGCATGGAGATGTTGCAGTAGCACAGATGTCAGAGAGGGAGCACTTGTTAGCAGCAAGTAGAGCTTTAGCATCAAAGTATGTTCCTAGCCCAACAGAGTGGTCAGTTGGGAGTGTTTTTGTTCCGTGTTGTTGGAGCAAGTCGACCGGGAAAATGTGTTGCATGCAGAACATTCCAAACGCACGATAGGGGTTGCAGATAATCCATATCTTGTTGAGAGGGAGTGTTGAAAATGCAACAAGATGATGGAGCTTAGTGAAAAGAAGTCGCCTTCACTAAGTGGGCCCACATGCTATTTTTGGCGCAAAGTCTATTTTTAGACATATGGATCATGGTCTATGAGTTGCAGGATGCTATTTGTGGATGATTGGTCATGTTGGTAAAAATATATGGACTTCTATTTTTAGACATATGGGCGGAGTCTATTTTTAGACTGCCAGGCTAAAAATAGAACAGTCGAATATTATTAGCTCTTAATAATATTTGGACTATAAACATTATCTTATCCTCTTGGAGCACTTCAGTTCGAGCTACGGATGTGGCACATGCAATTGCCAAAAGGAAATACACTTTTCTTATGGGTTAGTTGAGCTATTGCATGATGGACTTCAGTTAGAACTCAAGTGATTGAGTTTGGTGGAGTTGATTGAGGAGTTGATGGAGTTGTGTTCAATTTGACTTAGTTGAACTAGTTGTATTTAGTCTAACTGCCAAATACACTAGTGATGAGTGATGTGAATTAATTATTAATCAATTCACTAATTATTAACTCATAAATCAACTAAAAAATACATCATTTAACTCAGTGCATGGACAGTTCAGTGGAGACAAGTGTTAGAGGTGGGTGAAAGAGTGAGACTGCTATCAGTTGTGACTATAGCTGTGCATGAGATTTGCACAATCATTGATTGAGATTGCCAATGAGGATTGCGCAGTACAAGCCAAAGGAAAATGAGCTTGGATCATTCATATTCTCACATTGGATTGCGCAATAGAGGCAGGCATACAGCGAAGGAGATTTGAACCTGTGACTTGATTCAGATCTGAGCTAGTTTGTGTGTAGCAGGTGGAGATAGTACTGAGTACTTGTGAGGAGTATTGTACTATGTATTGTTACATGTTCTCTATCATTATAATATACAAATAGTTGGGGGTTTTCAGCTGTATGATTTCCCCATTACATACTGTGTTAATGTGCGCATGCAATTGATGTTTCATTGTTTTTAATTCCGCAAAATTGATGATCAACGTAGAGGAGGTTATGTATTATGCATGCATTCCATAAATAGTGTATAATCAAGATAATCTCTGTGAATAAGTGTTATATTATTCAAAATTTCTACATCTATTTGTCCCATGTATGGAAGAAAGTGCAGATCTTTTATTGTAGGTTCTCATGCCTTAAACACAATAATTATATCGAAACCAGTACAATTTATTAACTAGATAGTGTTGCATATGTTGAATTATAATCACTCAAACACCGGATCGCATAAAAGGCATCCTTTAGTGTGTGTTCCAAGTGACTAAATTTTTTGTTATCCTGTGGTCAAAATGGTTCTACATGACTTCTATCCCAAAAATGTCATTATATTTTTGGGTCATTATATATTTTTTATTATTTTAAAGAATGTATTTATCTAAGGGAGTTTATGGTTTTATTATTATTTTTTATTTTCTTGCAAATAAAAACTCCAAAATCGCTATTGGGAATAATGATTTATTTGGACAATTCTCATTCAATTGGTGCTTCAAACTTTTTGAAGCAAAGTGGTGAGTACTCAATGTGTTTTTTTGAGGTTGTATCATGTTAATATTTATTTTTACAGATCAATGATTATTTGGCTGTATATAGTGAAATATCTTTCATATGTGGTTAATGCATAAGGATCCCCCCTTGATATCAATATCTTGATGAATAGGTTTATGCAGAGTTCTAGTCTTTAAGAGATATTTCATTTTCAATTTTTCAAGAGTCCCTTGTTAATATCAAATAACTTGGTATTTCATTTGAAAGTGCCTTGGGATATATGTTTGCAACTTCATAAGAGTATATTAAATCCTATGGTTTGAGGAAAATGTGGATGAGTGTTAGGATCCAGAGATATTGGGGTTGCCTTGGTTTTTGAAAAATATATTTTTCAGGATATAAATGAATATAAAAGAAAAAAATCAAGTGGGTACATTTGGTCGTATACATTGGAGGAGGGTGTAAATGACATAGTTTTAGAAACTTTCCAAATGCCATTTTTTTGGAATATCTAACATTTTTGGTGGGTATGTGGACATAGCACATTAAAAGGATACTATGGAGTTCAACTAGTTAAGGATGGACTTATTTTTATTTTTTGTACTCACAAAGGAGAGGAAAGGTTAAGATGCAACTAATCAATAATTATGTTAGTAGGAGGTTTACTTCCTTTGGACCATAAGGATAATGGAATATTGGGGCATATTACCCACACACATGTATGGGTAACCATAGGAGAAATTGTTTCTTCTATGATGAAATTTTCTGGCCAGATATCATATATTATTTACTATATGTTGTCTTTTTCTTTCCATTTGTTTTTACAAGTTATCTACAACTTGAGCTTTTTAGCCTGTAACTCAGTTAGCATGATTGTGCCTAAGATTTTCCTGAAGGTTGAATACTAAGTTCCTAAGGTATTCTTTTCTATGGTGACATTTTATTTTCTTTGTTTATAAATTTCATTTGGCCACATAATGGCCACTATCACCAAACTGAAGAAAACTTGTTCGGGTTTCATGTTTTTCTGGGGAAAAATGGCATTGACATTGTTGAAGCTAAAGTATATGTCGTATAAATCCTTTATAGTCTACATTAGTTTATATTATATTGTTCATCATATTTCATGTCTTATACTCTGCATTGTATCTTCTTTCATTTTAAGAGGAGGAACTGAGTATTGATGGTAAGAAGTAGCAATTGAAGAAAGAGGAGAACAATGACACTGGAGCGACGAATGCAGAAAGAGGGAGAGAAGAAAACTCATCTAGTGATACCCTTAAAGACAAATCCTACATGAGACACACACATACATATTGATGGTCAAGTCTTTGGAGTTGGTGAATTCACCTGCAATGCCTTGGAAACACAATAATAATGTTTTGAAGTGATGAAACGATATGTCATGTGTGAACTGTAGTATAAGCAATATTAACTTGGAAACTCATATTGTAATACTTGACATTTCATATAATATAATTTATGTGCTTGTAATTATTTAGAGTTGTACTTGATATTATTCAGTGTTGTAGTTAACATATGTAACTTTGCATTTTCATATTATATGAACATGAACATTGGATGACATTTTTTTTAATTTAGCCACAAAATCATACTAATTAATTTATGTTGATTACTAGTTACATATAAAATCAATCTAAAACTACTAAATTAGTAATTTATATTGATTAATAATGAACATAAATAAAATGAATATAAATTGACTAAATTAGTCGTTTATAATGACTATTAATGAAAATAATTAAATTGAATATAAACTACTAAACCAGTTGTTTATATAATGAATATGAAATTGCAAAAAAAAAGATAAATGGCTATTGTAAATGATAAATTTGTGATTACAAATGACGACTGAATTTTGCATATATATGACTATTAGTAGCTAATTTACAATATCTTATAACACAACCTCAATTCAATCATAATTCTTTGCTCATTAAATGGTTTCAAACAATGACTAAAATTCGTGTATATATGACTATGAGTAGCTAATTTACAGTATCTTATATTGTGACCAACAATTTGGTCATTAATTGGTTTTGTAGGGTGATAATGTAGTAGTATATTTTGTTTTGTATTTGGTCATTAATTGTGGAAATTAATGACTAAATTAGTGATAAAATTTATGATTAAATATACTACTAGATGATAAAATTGAGACAACAAACTAATAGTTAAGATACATAGAACTAAAAGTTGGTCACGTTATAAGATACAATAAATTAGCCACTATTGGTCATCAATTGAAAAATGGTCATTATATGAAAAATTTAGTCTGTTTTTAGTAACTAATTAGCCATTTTATACTAGTGAATCTACAAGTATGTTGTTGTTCTGTTTTTACTCGAGAACAATAGGCAATTTATCTTCTTGTTGCTCAATTGCAAGTTCTGATGAAAGAGATAGTTGCTCTTCTAGTAGTAGCCAAGAAGGAAACACCTTGATATAAATAGGAGATTTAGATACTCTTCAAGAAGATAATGGGTGCACCTCTGGTAGAGAAGAAGATAAAATGTCTCATGTGTCTATTGAAGAAACCTTAGATTTAGAAAGGGAACAAATTTTTGAACAAGATATGAATGAAATACACACTAGTTGTGAATCTAATAGCTCCTCTATTGAGTTGGAAGACCTTGAAGAAAATATTTATTTAAGAAGGTAGCTAATATAATATTTTGAGGAGATCAGGAAGCTTAAAACCTTAAATCAAAAAATGGATGCTAATATCATTATTTTAAAAGAGTTTTTGAAATATCAAAAGCATGCAAATATTTCTGAAGCTTTGGATGAAATTCGAAGCAGTCAAAGTGCTCAATATGATAAGTTTGATTTGTGAAGCTTAATTAAGTTGCAGAACAAATCTAAATTGAAAATGACTCACCAGCTTTGTTAAAGGAATACCTAACAAGACTATAGTAGTAGAGAAGTTAATTCAGCAACAAGGAGCCAAATAAAATTTCAGAAATATAGACAAAGGTATGCATCCCCTTAGGGTTTTTTATTTGTGGAGTAGGACAATATGCCTCTAAGTGGCCATAGAAGAATAAATGGTTGCAACAGTGGAACAAAAACACATTTTTTCAGCCGCAACATCAAATTTCCAAGAGAAGTAATTCAAATACCTAGATGCAGAGGTTGTTTTCCCCTAAACAAAAAAATATTTAGAAGCCCAATATTACTAGGAAAGTGGGTATCAGCCCAAAAAAATTGTTGAATAGAGGGTATGGTAAGAAGGATAAATCATATGCCCCTTTTTTAAATCATGTTGAATGCTACATGTGTGGAAATTATGGGCATAAAGAAACTATATGAAAACTTGGAAAGAATACACCTCCTTTCTAGAACAAGTCAAATGAAGGCATGCATTATGTTCAGGACCAATATAAATATAGTTGTATTAGTAATGAAAAATCCATACCAAAAGAAGCAAGAGAAACAGAACTCCAATTTATGTTTAAAGGAAATTAATTTTTATAAATTTTGTTAGAAAATCATCAGGTTAGAGTCTGAAATTTATGTGGTTGATCTCTCTTATATTAACTATAATAGACAAATACTTCAATCAGATAAAAGGATAAAAAATGTTTTTAATTATCCTACACAAAACAAGTAAGTGATAAGTGGAAAATAAATGTTCACATTAGACCTAATTGGTAAGAAAAGGAGGAATTAACAGAGTTACACATGCTCAGATTACAGGAAAAAGTCCCTCGGATAATCTCATGGTATTTCCCTAGTTGGGGCCCAACATACTTAAGCATGGAAGAAAAGGGAGACAATCTACTCAGGTAGATTAGATCCCTTTTTCCTCTTCATTGAAAAGAAGAGGTTGGATTTAAGAGAACCTAGAAAGGATAGATGCAAGAAGTAGAAAGAAACATGCCAAGAAATGCATCTGAAGGTTAAGGGAAGTATGCCCCTTTTGTTTTTTCTTTAGTTTACAAAGTTGTTGAAATAGGCTGGTGTTGTTGAGTATTGTGGTTGATTGCAAAGGACTTAAGTAGTATGTTATTGACTGATTTAATGTTGTTTGCAAATTAGATTGTCCACCTGAGTATAGATGGTGATGAAAGAATAGAGATAATGATATATTTACTGTCGAATTTTCCTTGTCTTGTTAAAGTATGCGTAGAGATTCCTAATGCCAAAGAGGGACAATAACCACAGGGGGATTTTACTCAAGTTAACATTTGGGTATTGAATTACTTAATTAACAATTAGTAACATCGATTGGTATCAATTGTTTCCTACTTAAGTATAAGTGTGCAAGTCAAAGGATGATGGTGTTGTTGTTGCATATTAATTTTTCTTGAATGACTAGAATATATGTTGCAAATATGATGAATGGTATGAATGTTATGAAGATTCTAGGCTGTTACATTAATAATTAGTATCAGACATCATATTTGTGGAGATAATGAATATTGGTGAAAAGAGCATGATCATAGGTGGAGAATACTCAATCAACAATTTATCAACAACTATTATTATTGGAATCAATTAAGCCATTGGTATCATTGGTCTCAAAGGTAGTAACAATTAGTATCAAGTATCAATTGGTATCAATTTCCATTAGATTTTTTTCATAGTATGGTATTAGTATTGTTACTAGGAGTTTGTTAGTCCAGTGGTTGAGAGAGTCTTGATTTATATGTTGCTAATGTTTATGTTGAGTCAAATTTATATGGCAAGTTTGTTACCATTAGAATTATGTCGAGTGAAATATATGATGAACTATTGGTTTAGGCATGCATTGGTGAAAGTCCCTCTATGGTTATCATATAAGAACTTTTAAGTGGTTTACTTTTTTGTTTATTTGTTCACAAGATGATGGTGTTAGTCATGCATAGGATAGATTGTTGTTTTTTCTAGAGGTCAAGTGCACGAGTCCATGAAAGAGAAGCACAAATATGAATGTAAACCTAGTTGAGACTTATACCAACAAGCATGATTTTTCTTATGGTGTAGTTGTATATGTATAAGTTATCTTAGCAAGATATCCCTCGTAACTACTTGAGTTTGAGATTGGAATTTATTACTCACTCTTGTTTCAACCAAATCTTCTTTCACATGACATAAAAGAATCTAATTAAAATAGATCAAAGATACCTGAAGTTTTCATGATATGAAGAAGTAGTTGACAGATCCACATGATCATAATGACATGGGGAGATCAGTTAAATGGAGAGTATCTTTTCCATTGATTTTTTAGTTTAATTAGTTAATCAATGTAGCTATTTTAAAATCAAAGGGGGAGAAAAGAACAAGCATGTACAGATATAGAGATTCACCATGACAATCAAAGTGCCCTTTTCCATTTCTATTGATGTTTGTGAAGGGTTTCTATTTTCCATTGATGTCAAAGTGGGAGAGCCATCTGAAATATATGATTTACAAGCAGTATCCAAGATATTTTCTTTGGGTGATGTTATAAAAACTACATAAAATATCATGTAAAAAACATATGTACAAATAGTTAAAGAAGAGGAAAAATAAAGAAGACCATAAATACAATTCACAAAGAAGTTTGATAACAGAGTTTGTTTAGTCTTAACTATATCTCTGGCCCCTACTTCAATAGTGGGGAGGTCACTTCATTCATATCATCAAAATAAAGGAAAGTACATGGAAAATACAACATTATATCTCCTTTCCTAAGAGTGACTTGAAATTCGATTACTCAAATGGAAATAATCACAACACTAATAGATTTGTCTTGTCCCCCTAAGAATTTTGACTATAAACATTACCTACTTATAAAAGGCACATTATTGTCTTGAACTTCATGCCCAACAATTAATGAAGAAGGCATGTTTATGCCATAATCCTTGAAATCCATAGCTCACATGCAAAAATTGACTGCACCATTGTGATCCTTGTCAAGTTCTAGAGAAAATGAGTATAAAGTTGATTATATTCTGTCACTATAAATTTTGGCCCATTAGAGAATCTAAAAGATTCCTTACATTTTCTACATGGAAATTCTCTAGAAATTCCCTTGGAATATTCCTCCTGAAACTGTGCTATCAGGGTTCCATCAACTCTGTGTTATGCTTGCTCGTGGTTCCACTCCACCTGGTTCCATCCAGCTTGTTGTTTCCTCTCGGCCTGTGCTCAGCCCTTTGCTCCATTCCCCCCATCGAGTGGTAATGAAGGACTTGTATATGGATCTACTAGCGATCATTCTAAAGACCTGCCAAATGCATCCTAGTTGGCCCAACAATTGTTGGTGCATTGTGGTTTGGATGGTCTGAGGGTCAAACCCTGTAGCTCCAACATTTTGTTATAACAAAGGGTTTTAACTAAATCAACCAATGTTTGAAATTTAAAACTGTTGAATTATATAACATTAACTCTTCACCCAATAGTATTTTTGTATAACTGTCACTAATTTTTAATAGACAACTTTCTTATATTCATGTTATGTTTTTTGTTTGGTTGTCCATTGACCAAACATCTGCCAACCGTTGTCGATTCACCACCATGTCACCACTACATATAACACCACCATTGCCATATGTGGAAAATAACAAATCAATCATTGTGGAATTTTTTTAACCATAATCTATTACATTTGACCACTAGATGTAACAACAATTGCCTTCATTTCCCAACTTGACCATTGAATATAGAATGGTCGGGTCGACTGGTTGGCGACCCACGAACCCTTGGTTAAGTTTGACATTTGTTGGATTAAATGTCATATAACAGTTGCCACCAAAAATATAATTTGTTGTTACTATTCGCACAGCCCAACCGTAACCATCCATTGATATATATATATATATATATATATATATAATGGTTTTTCAAATAAAAACTTTGACCGCCAACCAATGTTAAACCATACTGCTAAATTTGGTCGGCTGGGGTAAATTTGGCTGCCAAGTGGGTGCCACATGGCACCACCCAATTGAACCATGTGGGCCCATGTTATTGGGCCACTTGTCATTTCACTAACTTTAGCAGGGAGTCATAAGATTTTGTGGTTTCGCCAACTATAGCAGTGCTACTACTTTTAACTAGAGGTCTTGTTAAATTTAGTCGAAGTTTGACAAATTCGGCAAGAATTCTAACTTTAGTACTACTCCAATTTTAACTGGTTGTTTGATAAGCATGTCCTTTAGCCAAAAATGGCCTCAAACTTTTACTAGGCACAACTCCCTCATATAGATTCAAATTAAGGCACCATCAACATTATTGGAATCATGGAGATGAGCTCTTTTATTTGGTCCTAGTTTCATGGAAATCCAAGGACTTTTATTTTTGGACCATTACAGATCCTCTTTGATAATTCCTCCCACTGAAGGACTTTTGGTCCTCCAAAAGTATAAACAATACTAAAATCTCATTCTCCATAAAAACTATCTTTGATAGGTCATCTTCCCCTTTGTTCACCTTTGTACGTCGAAACTTGGAATGATGAAACTGATACTTGTATCCATATGCAAATTTGTGCCAATACATGTCCAATTTATAAGACAATATTTGCCAAAATTTTATAACACACTCATGGTCAAGTTTATAACACAAACCACACCTTTTCTATTCATCTAAAAGGGAAATATATCACTATGTTGCATTCATAAGTGATGTTATACTCTTCATCACTTTTACAAACATTTTCGCAACATGTGATTTAAAATTGTGGCCATACTCAAATACTTAAAAACGCCACCTGTCTCTTACCTAACCAAGATAATGAACTTTCCTCCTGTAGTTGGCTTCTTTGTTGAATTTCTTCATCGTTTGGTTCCTTCACGTGTGATTTCACGTGCTCCCTGTTCTTCTTTGGGTGTAACTTTGGATAGATCTTCCAACATGTGCCTTTATGATGTCCACCATTATTGCAATGGAAGCAATGGTTTTTCTTCCTCCGGAATTTCTTGACCTCCCATATGCCCTAATGTGGAGAGGGATCCTTATGTCATGAGTCCTTCATGGTCAACATAACCTTCCTCAAATGCTTGTCTCTGGTGCAGGTTTGGTGAGGAGATATTTCCATATCTCTTCCTTTGGAATTCTCACCTCCCCTTGGAATTCATGATTACTAAAATGATGTGTTATAGCCTAAGACTACATTGATTCAAACTCCCTTTCTTCTATAGCCTTGGAGTGTCTTTCAAATGCGCAAAAATCATCATCATAATGAGAACATGAAACTAAAGAATCACTTATATTTTTTGCCTCAATTTCTGATTCCAAAGTTGGTGATGATGGCTTCACTAATCCTTCATGGCACTTCAACTTTTCCAAGGCTTCTTTCGTGGCTTGTAACTGAAGCTACAACCCATGCTTCTCCTCTTCTGCTTCTTGTATAAGTCTTCTTAGTTCAACATTCTTTGCTTGAATGCTCTGGTTGATCTCCTCAAGTTCTTGGATCCATGCAATCTTTCATTAAGGGAAATTGTTGAGAAAGGAAACTAAGGAAAGAGGAAGCAAAGATCAAGGAGGGAAAGGCAGGATCGAGCAACTATAGTAGGATTCATTGCAAGTATCACTTTGCATGTTTATTTTCCTTGCTACATTTGGCATGCATGGTATTGCATGTGCTTCCTTTTTTTCATAGCATGATTTTTTCCAGGTGTAACAGTGTTTTCAACCTAGCCTTTCCATTTCTGGATAGCCATGGTGTGATGGGGTTCTCATGTTTTGGTTGAGCTGGATTTCCAAATGGATTAGAAGCTGAGTGGGGTGGATCTTCGAATGATAGAGCACATGGCCTAGTGGTCCCTGAACTAGACTATCAATTATGGTAAAGCCACTCAGCTAGTGACCCATGAGCCAAACTGTGGATTGCCTTAAATCTAGGATTGTGTTGCCTTGGTGGGCTTAGGAATCCTTGACGATGAATGGCAGGATATACGACAAAGCCAATAGGTGGTTTTATCTTCATTGGGACTAGTAATTCCAGTTTGGGATATGCAGTAAAGCTTGGAGAGTGGGTCTTATTTTAGGGCCTAGTGATCGGTCTCGATTGCGGTAAAGCTTGAGAGACTAGGAGATAGGAAAATTCTTCACAGTGCAGGTGGAGAAATCCGGTGGCATCCATGCTTACTTAGCCTAGTGATCAGGTGGAGATCACGGTAAACCCTGTCATGATGTGTTCATTGTGTTGGCCTAGTGATTCGGGATGAATTATGATAAATATTGGTTTTTGTTGATCAGGGTGAGGTGGTTTAGCATTGGTATGTCCTGGTTGGTTCTTTTGGTTTGATTCCCACATTCATGCTTGAAATATGTCATGGGGGTGAATTGCTGAAGAGATATTTGGCTCAACCATTCTATGGTTGGGTGGAATGTGGTAGTCCCATCTCTAGTTGCTTTATTGCATTCATTAATGAGAAATTCATTCCCTTGATTTTCATGTGTAAATGTATTGATGCTTATTTGTATTTTATAGTTGATATTCTTATCATATTTGTGTCCCTATCATATTGGTTATATGTATGTTTTATGCCAACAGCTATGTATGGCTCTCAGCATGTTTTTACTTGTAAATGAATGGATAATGTATCTATGGCCTAATAGATAATAATGCAGCAAATAACATGAGGGAAAATGGTTCATAATGATTCTTAGATAGTATGTGATCCCTACACTTAATTATGTTTTTTACACCTGTAGGTTACATGTTGATGATATGTTTGACGAAATGCCTGACATGGCTAGTAGGGGTCTGATTAAGGTATTGTTTAACTTGTTTCTTTTTCATCATTGTTTCCCTGATCTTTTACTATTTCTGAGTTATCATTCCATTCTAGCTAGTGACTTGGGCTCTGGACCTGAAAAAGTGGCTCAAATCCCAGGGTCGTTGGCATAACATTAACAAATTTAGTCTCTAGTCGCTGGCATGCAAGCTTGTGAGAGTGGCTTTGGGTTTTTGGATGCTCTCTTGCTTATAGAATGGGAGTGACTGAGGCCTACGATGTCCAGAACATCAGTAGGACCCAGTGATAGGATGTCTGAGTTCCTTAAGGTGACGTAGGAGGTTGAATCCAATCATAGTAGCCTCTCATCGCATGTTTACCCGGTTGGCATGGTTACTTGGTTATGTGTGGGAGGAGGGTGTTATAGGGTGGTATCAGAGCATGGTTCACCCCTCAGACTAGATGGGTAGTATGCGTTGGCCATGCATGCATGCTAGTTGCATGTGTGTCTCTTACACTTTCATTCGTTGTGCTTGTTACAATTTCTTGAGGATCGATTACGGTTGAAGTAAAGTTGTCATGGAGAATTTGATGTTGAGCTTGTGGAATGCATCGTCATGATTATATGACTAGTTACATATTGTTACATGTTGATTTTATGTCGCCTACTTACATCCTTGTATGTTAGGATACATTCTTGTAGGTTTTATTACATGTATCAGTCTTGTAGGTTGATTACAATAATTGATCGCTTATGCTCGACTACATGCGTCTATGCATATGTGTAGTTGATTTGGAATTTCTTATGCATGTTGATGCTTGCATGTGGAAATGTGTACATTGGAGTAATGGTTGTTGTCATGCATGAGGTCATAGCATGCATTATTGATATGGCATTGCATTGATGACTGGAACCTAGCTAGAATGATGTTTATGTGTTGATGCACTTACTTGATATATGTCTATATGTTGTTATGATTATGTTTTACATGTATCACGCTGATTTGATGATTTTGAAAATGAGGTATCCTCCCTAAATTATACTAAGGTACACTAATTTATTGTGATTTGGTTTATTTGACATATTATGCATTACAAGAAAGAGATCAAATGGCTAGCAAGGTGGTAGACTACATAGAATCTCCCTATGAATCATATGGGTAGCATGGTCTGGGTAACTCTTCTGATTTGGCAGATACACTAAGAAGATTGAAGGAAGAGATAAGGATTTGTAATGTAGATAATGAATAAACCATACATTCTCAAGAGAAACAAGCAGAGGTCAATGCTATACTCCTTCAAAGTTTGTCAGACTTGCAGCGACAAGGGTTGCTTCAGATCAGCCATGGACATGAGGATAGAACTAATGGGGCATATGGAAGTAGGTCTCCTAGTAGACACAGGTCAGATAGATCTGATACAATGAGAGATGGCAGGTTTTTGGACACTCTGGATAGAAGGGGTGATGAGCACATGTACTATCCTAGTCCTGGTTTTGATAGAAATCATGATCGTCATCGTTATCATCCTTACTAGAGGAATGATAGGGGATACTTTACATATGAGTTTAAGAAAGTGAAGCCACCTATTTTTGATGGAGATGTGAAGAATTTAGAAGATGGAGAGGCTTGGATACTTGGGATGAACAAATTCTTTGAGTTGCATGAGTACACAAATAACATGAAGTCCAGAGTAGCGATCTTCAGCTTGAAAGGTAATTAGACATTTGGTGGGAATATGTTAAGCGGGTCAGGGACATTAGGAAAAATTATTTGAGTAGGTGGAAGTTCTAGAGGCTTTTTAGGAAGTACTTGTCATAAAGGTACTACAACAGTAAGGCCAAATAATTCTATGAGGTAAAGATGGGATCAATGATAGATGAAGAGTACATGACCAAGTTTCTGGATCTATTGAGGTATGTACCATATATTACTGATGAGAAGGCTAAAGTTTAGTGATTTGTTAGTGATTTACCATTATCATTTAGAGATCAGGTTGAGTATGATGAGCCTCAGTCACTTGAGGAAGTTATGGGGAAATTGAAGCATTGCTATGAACAGTCAAAGCGTGAGAATGAATCTCAGTAAGGATGGAAGGGAAAAGACAAAGGTAAAGGTAAATGTAAACCTAAGAGGACAAGGCCTCATCATGTAGATGAAAAATAAAATGTGGCACAGAAAAAGAGGTTTAATGCAACTAGACAGTGACATGAGTCGCAGCAACAACATAGAGGTGTTGGTACTGGTTGGTTGGGGTGTTGTACATGTGGCAAGGAACACCTTAAGAGAGATTTTCCACAGAATCACGGTGGTAGGACTCAGATATATAGTGCACAAGAGGTGTATACTATTGGGGATGTTGGTCAGAGCATTCCTCGTATCTATGCAACCAATAGACAGGCGGAACACCAGGAATCAATCATTGAGATGGATGTTAACCATTATGATTAAGTTATTTCTATTTTGATTGACCCTGGATCTAATTATAGCTATGTTAGTCCTGACTTGTTGGACAAGTGTGGTTTGAGTAAAGAGTTGCATGCAAATTCTTGGTTAGTGCAGTTGGTTATAGGTACAAAGAAGCGAGTTCATCATTGGGTAAGAGCTTGTGCATTTGATTGGAATGGTATGCCTACCGCAACACATCTAAATGTATTACCGTTGGGATCATACAATATGTTGTTGGGCATGGATTGGTTGTATCTTCGTAAAACCAACATAGATTGTTATGACAAAGCTATTGATTGTGTTGATGAAAATGGAGAACCAAGAGTCTTGTAGGGTAAGAAGAAAGCCACATCAATTAGGATTGTGATAACTATACAAGCAAAGCGTAGCCGCAGGAAACGGTGTGTGTTATTTACATTGTACATTTCTAGTGATAAGGGCAAGGAGGTTGAGTATGCAGATGTGTTGAGCAGGTACCCAGTCTTGTAGCAGTTTCAGGATGTATTTCCTAAGGACATTACAGAGTTGCCACCTCATAGGGAGGTATACTTTTATATTGAGTTAGTGTCAAGGGCAGCTCCAACATCAAATCACCTTACAGGATGAGCACGCCTGAGTTTGTTGAGTTAAAATTGAATTTGAAGAAAATGTTAGACAAGGGATACATTAGGTGAAGTGTATCAACCTAGGGTGCACCGATATTGTTTGTGAAGAAGAGAGATGGTACTTTCAAATTATGTGTTGACTGCAGGCAGTTGAAAAAAGTGACCATCAAGAACAGGTGCCCATTGCTGAGGATTGGTGACTTGTTCAATCAACTGAAGGGAGCAGCGGTGTTCTCCAAGATCGACTTGAGATCGAGATACCATCAAGTATGCATCAAAGAGGAGGACATTTACAAGACCACATTCAGGACCAGGTATGGGAATTATGAGTTTGTTGTAGTTATATTTGGCTTAACTAATTCTCTAGCTACATTTATGTGCTTGATGAATAGTGTGTTACATCTATATTTGGATAAGTTTGTTATTGTGCTCATTGATTATATATTGGTATATTATATAAATGAGGAAGAGCATGCCGCACATTTAACAGCAGTATTGAGGTTGTTGCAAGAGCATCATCTATATGCTAAGCTCAGTAAATGCAATTTATTTCAAATTGAGGTACACTACTTGGGGCATGTTGTCTCCAAGGAGGACATTTTAGTAAATCTAGAGAATATAGGAGCCATCATGGAGTGGGTAGCTCCTAAAAGTGTGGATGAGGTGAGATCTTTATGGATCTCGCAGGCTATTATCGGAGGTTCATCGGGAACTTCTTGCAGATTTCTTATCCTATTATATCATTGTAGAGGAAAGGTAACAAGTTTGAATGGATAGAGGAGTGTGAGGTTAGCTTTGAGAAGCTTAAGGAGTTGTTGACACATGCACCAGTCCTACAGATTGTAGATCCAAACAAGGAGTTTGTAGTATGCACATATTCTTGCAAGAGAGGATTTGGTGGAGTCCTTATGCAATATGGACAGGTGGTATGCTATAAGTCACGAAAACTAAGTGAGCACGAGCTAAACTACCCAACACATGATCTTGAGTTAGCAGGGATGATCTTGAGTTAGCAGGGATCATACATGCATTGAAGATGTGGAGACACTATATTCTTGGCAGGACGTTTGTACTTATGTGTGATCATATTGAGTTGAGATATTTTTTCAACTAGCCGAATCTGAACACCAGGCAGGCTAGATGGTTGGCCAAGATCAATGAGTTTTATTTTGAGATCAAGTACATCAAAGGTAAAGAGAATAGGGTGGTAGATACTCTCAGTAGGTGGGTACAGGTAAATCACTTGGCAACTATGAGCTCCTATGGGACATATCTATAGGATAGGATCTTGCAGGAAGGTCAGCAGGATGTCAGGTATACAGATATTCCACACAGGTTGCAGCAGGGTATTGGTACTGGTACAAGTGGTAGTACAAGTGTAGGTACAAGTACATGTGGTAGTACAAGTACATTCATAGGTATAGGTTTAGTTGCATAAGGTATGGATTATTGTCTTACAACAGATGGATTGGTCAGATTCAGAGACAGGATATATGTGAAAAATTGCAGCGAGCTCAAGAAGGTGATATTGAGAGAGTTTCATGTGAAACCTTATTCAGGTCACTCGATTTATCATAAGACATTGATTGCATCGAAGAAATTTTATTATTGGCCAAATATGAAGAGGGATGTAATAGAGTTTGTGGCTAGGTGTTTTGGTTTTCAGTGAGTGAAGGCAAAGTGTAAGCACCCAGGTGGACTAGTACAACCGATTGTGATTCCAGAGTCGAAATGGCAGGTCATTTCCATGGACTTCATTACAGGGTTGTCGAAGATAGTGAGGCAACATGATTCCATCATGGTTGTTGTGGACAGGTTGACAAAGGTTTCACATTTCGTTCCAATGAAGTCTACATTCTCAACTAGCGATGTGGCACAAGTATTCATCCAATATGTGGTCATATTGCATGGTGTCCCAATGAATATTATGTCAGGCAAGGATGTGAAGTTCACTTCCAAGTTTTGGAAGAGTTATTTGTAGGTTTGGGCATAAAGTTGGCCTTCAACACAGCTTATCATTCGTAGATAGATGAACAGACAGAAAGGGTCAATAGGATATTGGAGGACATGTTGAAGATGTATGTGATGCATTAGCAATGGAAGTGGGAAGAGTATCTCCCATTGGTAGAGTTTGCATACAACAATGGTTATTAGGAGTCATTGAGGATGAGTCCTTTTGAGGCATTGTATGGGCAGAGTTGCAATACTCCCATCAGTTGGAGTGATCTAGTTAAGGTGTTGATCAAACCAGAGATGTTGGAAAACATGGAATAGGAAATGCAAGTTATAAAGAAGAACCTAAAGGCAACACAGGATAGGAAAAAAATCTATGCAGATTGGAACAAGTTTTTCAAGGAGTTCCAAGTTGGGGAGCAAGTGTACTTGTGCATCAAGCAGAATAAGAGCTCCTTGTGGATTAGATCATGTGTCAAGCTGGCACCACGGTTTTATGGACCCTCCAGTATCATTGAGACGATTGGGCCAATAGCATATCAACTTGCACTACCTCTGATAGTGAAATTCCATGATGTTTTCCATGTATCATTTCTTATGAAGTATGTTAAAGATGTTGATCATGTGATTGACTGGTATGTATTGTAGGTGGAACCAGATGAAGAATTCCAGCCAGAGCCTCAGTGTATATTGCATAAAAATATGCTCATGCTCCGGAACCAAGCAATTGAGCAAGTTAAAGTGTAGTGGAAGCACTTTGGGCCCAATGAATCTACATGGGAGATGACGGCTCAGATGCGGGCTATGTATCCTTCCTTGTTTTCTGGTTGAGGCAAAGTAGTTTTGGTATGGTGTTTTGGGTATATACCTTGGTATATGTTTTTGTGATGTTGCTATATGTACATATGTATATGGATGTAAATACCACCATGAGATAAGTTATAAAGATCCAATAAGCGGTATGGGTGTCATGTCATTATGATGTCATGTTATTATGTTGTTATGATGTTGGTTTGCTTTTCAGTAAGGTGATCATTGTAATTACTGCATCGAGCTATGTTATAAAGCTCCATGGGTAGTATGTTTTCTTTTCAACGGTTTTGATGAGGTCTTATTTTGGCCTAACACGAAGGATGGTGTTCCCCAAGGGGGAGAGTTCTGTAATAGCCCTAGTGAAAATTCCATGTATTAAAAGTTAATAAAGGCAAAAATAATAACCACGGTTGATGGGACACTTATTCCAAGCTGAATGTTGGCCAAGATATCCTAGGGGTGTTCATTTCATTGTTTATGGCTAAGGAAATTGGAAAAGGAAATGGCTAAGGCTTTGGAAAGGAAAAATGCATTTTTGGAACATTTATTTATGAAAATAATGGAAATTAGGAGAAAAGGGAGGTGAAAGGTCATAGGTTGCATGTGAGGAGGAAATTGAAGGAAAATAATGGAAACTAAATAAAATAGAGGCCTCATTCATAAAAAGGCTTCTAAGGATCAGTTGGTAACCTTTTGTTACTTGAGTTTTGGAGCTTTCTCATTATTCTCTCTCTCTCACTCTTGGACACTTAGAGTTTTCTTGGAGAAAGTTTGACATTATAGCACAAAAGGCAAAGAAGGCAAGAGGAAGTAAAAATCAAGCAGGTAAAGGCGGGATCAAGTAGCTACATCAAGATTCGTTGCAATACGATTTGTATGTGTATTTTACTTTCTATATTTGGCATGTATGGTATTGCATGTGGTTCTTTTCTATCATGGAATGAGTTTTTCTAGTGTAACAATGTTATTGATTTGAGGCTTTTGTGATTTATATTTTGTGTGGAGTTATCTTCGGAGTCATCACATTCATATTGTTGGAATCATCATTTTGAACCATCCTTTGTGGTTCATCATCAGGATAGATCCATGAGTGAATAAGACATATCTCAATTCAATCAATAAATAAACATATGGGCTAGGATGGGAATGAATGGCAGCCGACAAGTTCTGAAGGAAGGAGAGTGAATAAATTAATAATGATTTAATTTAGTTTTAATTTCAATACCTAGTTTTGTTTTAAAGGTTTAAAGATTATTAATGATACTTAATGTTTAAAATGATAATTGTTATCAAGATTCTTTACTTTACTAATTAATAATTAATAATAATAAATAAATAAAACTGTATACAAACTTTTTCACAATTAATTGCTAATAAATAAATTTTTATTTATTGATAATTCATAATTGTTAATAATTGGCTATAGTAATTAATGGTTAATGGAAGTACTAATAGGTTTTTAAAATATTTTTACCTTAAAATTAGTAATAAGTAATAATTAATACTTATTAATGATTTTTCAAAGTTATTAATGATTATAAAATAAATAATTATTATTTTCATTATTAATTTTTAAGATTGAAATTAAAATTGAATTTAATGTTTAAAATTAAATTAAATTTTTTGTTAGTATTAAATTGAAAATTATAAAATTTTAGAATTTTTATTAAAAAAAATTATTAAAATTTCTTTTAGGGCTGGTAATTTATACACTAAAAGGAAGACATTGAAAGGCCAAAATTGTAACAGCATTTTCAGCCTAGCCTTGCCATTTTCGGATATCCATGGTGTGATGGGGTTCTCATGTTTTGGATGAGCTGGATTGTTGGGTCAATTCAAAATTGAGTGGGGTGGATCTCCGAATGATAGAGAACATGGCCTAGTAGTCCCTGAACTAGACTATGGATCATGGTAAAGCCACTAGCTTAGTGAACCCTGAGCCAGATTGTGGGTTGCAGCAACACCAGGATTGTGTTTCATCGGTGGGCTTAGGAATCCTTGTTTGTGAATGGTAGGATATATGGTAAATCCAAGAGGTGGTTTGCTCTCTGTTGGGCCTAGTAATCCTGATTTTGGATATGAGGTAAATAATGGAGAGTGGGTCTCGGTTTAGGGCCTAGTGATTCGGATTTGGAGTGTTGTAAAGCCTGAGAGATTAGAAGACAAGAAAATTCCTCACGGTGTAGGTGGAGAAATCTGGTGGCATCCATGCTTGTTTGGCCTAGTGATCGGGTGGAGATCATGGTAAATCCTATTATGATGTGTTCACTATGTTGGCCTAGTGATCTGGGATGGATTATGGTAAAGCCTAGTTTCTATTGATGAGGGTGAGGTCATTTAGCCTTTGTATTCCTTGGTTTGTTCTTTTGGTTTGAGTCCCACATTCATGCTTGGAATATGGCAAGGGGGTGAATGGCTGAAGAGAGATTTGGCTTAGCCATTCTATGGTCGGGTGGAATGTGGTAGTCCCATCTCCAGTTGGTTTATTGCATTCATTAATGAGAAATTAATTCCCTTGATTTTCATGTATAAATGTATTGATGTATATGTGGATTTTAATGTTGATATGCTTATGATATTTCTATCCCTATTATGTTGCTTATATGTATGTTTTATGACATAAGATATGTATGTCTCTCATCGTGTTTTTACTTGTAAATGAATGGAAAATGTATCTATGGCCTAATAGATGATAATGCAACAAAAAACATGAGGGAACAACGGTTCATAGTGATTCTCATATAATTATGAGATCCATACACTTAATTCTATTGTTTACACCTATAGGTTACATGTTGATGATATGTTTGATGAAATTCCTGGCATGGCTAGTAGGCATTTGATTAAGGTCTTGTTCAAATTATTGTTTTTACATCATTGTTTCCCTGTTATTTTACTATTCCTAAGTTATCATTCCATTCGTGGTAGTAACCCGGGCTCTCGGCCTAAAAGCGTGGCTCAAATCCTGAAGTCATTAGCATAGCACTAACAAATTTAGTCTCTGGTCCTTGGCAGGAAATCTTGTGAGAGAAAATTTGGGTTTCTGGACACTCTCTTGCCTATAACATGGAAGTGATTGAGGCCTAAGATGTCCAGAACATCAGTGGGACCAAGGGATAAGATATCTAAGTGGTTGACATGTCTCCTGAGGGTTTTTTTTGCTGATGTGAATAGGTTGGTTGATGTGTTGCATCAATTCCACTTCCTTAAGGTCACATAGGAGGTCGAATCCAATCATAGTAGCCTCTTGTCATATGTTTACCCGATTGGCATGGTTACTTGGGTAGATGTGGGAGGAGGGTGTTACAATTATGCAGTTTCTAGGCTCAGTGTTGGGTTTTCTTCCATGACTTTGCATTTTATGAGCTCAAGGCTGACTGCAAGTCTGAACTACGCAATTCCAATCATCAAGTTTTCTTTCCTGCAAGGATTTCATAGTTTCTGAAGGCAAGCCCAGAACTATTGTGTGACCAAGTTAGGAGGTTATCTTGTGAGTTAGAAAGGTCAGTCAAGTGTGGAAACAAGCAAACACAAGCTCAAATGAAAAAGATAAGTCTCAGTCAAATCATGAGTACTTGACAATAGTACAAGATAAGCTCTTGTTGATAGGAAGGAAGGCTCCAAAATCAAAGCATACACAAAATTTTGGAGGGTGGTTGTAGCCACTACAACAGTGTGACACTTAGAATGCAAGTTACAAAACAAGTGTCGACTGCAACCAAAAAGTGTGCTAATCTGTGGGAGAGTTTCTAGCACATATTCTTATGATATATAAGATCAACTAATGAAAAAGAGTGCACTCAGGCTACCTCTAGTGTTGCAACAAAGTGGGACACATGTAGGAGTGAAAACATTAAAAAATGACACTTGCGACTATAAGAATAAGTGAAAACGATAATTTCAAAATCTAAAGAAAGTGAAAGTGACACATGTGAAATCTAAAGAAATCGAAAGCAACATTTGTGAAAGTGAAGTGACGGTCGTGAAAGTAAAAGTAGCATTAATGAAAGAAAAAGTGACAGTTGAGAAAGCTCACTAGGATGATGGTACACTTCCAACAAAAAGTGAGAGAGACTATCAACTAGAATTGCGCACTGATTGTCCATAGGGATTTCATAGTGCATTGTCCCTATCAACTGCACAAGTATTGTCATTAGGGACTGTGCAATGTTTAGGAGTTGCACAATGACTGACATTAAGGATTACACAATTACTATTTGTAGAGACTACGCAAGCATTGCTCTCAAGGATTGTGCAATGTTTATCTTCCTAGGCAGACTGGTTGTTGAGCTTGCTAGGAGGAGGCGCACTTATGAATGCATCAAAAGCTAAGCATGTGTAAGCAAGTGACCTCAATAGTTAGAATCTTAGAAGAGTACTTTAACCCTTAGAAAAAATCAATTGACCATGAAGCAACTATGATAAACTTGGAATGACAGATAGTAAGATGACAAGGAGGCTTCAAAATTCAAGTGTAGGAAAAATTTTGGAGGGTTTTTGTTGCAGCAACGACAATATTATACAACGTAAGTGGGCCTAGTGGTTAAGAACATGTGTTTCCTCATAATAGGTCACAAGTTCAAATCCAGATAAGGGTAGAGTACGTACACCTACACAGATTTAGTAGATTGGGGTCCCTATTGACCCATTTTCATGTGTCAATATCATCATCATTTATCCCATACACTCTCTCTTTCTATTGTTAAATCCTATACTAAGCTATATTTCCAAAAGTTGTTTGCATAAATTCTCAACTCGAATAATAGTCCCACACTCCGCATACCTTATACTCTACACATAGTCCATCCCACACTACTCTTACACTTATCCATTTCACAAGTATGCAAAACACCTTGACCATACAACTCTCTACACATCCCATTCATTTGCATTACACTTTCCTTTGCACTTCTATTTCTCTGTGCACATTAAACTTCCACATAAGGTACACCATAGACTCTAGCAAAGTGACTTTTTTGCATATAACCCAAACTTAGTGAAAATGATGAAAATAGTTGTATGCTCTTTTTGAGGCTAATCAAAGCTCATTTATGAAAGTATGATCTACATGGTTGAAAGTTGATGTTGTGTGTTGTAGCGGCTACAACACCCTCCAAAATTTTGGCCTACACTTAAATTTCGAAGCCTACTATGGATGCTATGATCGATTGTTCCTTAGTCACTTATTGGTAAGATGATGATCTCAAGCTCCCCTCTTCAATATTAAGAGTCATTCATGCTTTTATCTTTATATAGTATGTGTCATCTTTGGGCATGGGGATTATCGCTTGTCATGCAAAGGGAAGTTTGTTTTGTCTCAAGGGGAAATCTTTGTGAGAATGGATCATCCTCACCACATATACATATTTCACACTCATTTCACACACCTTTCACAAGTGTCACCTTTATTCTCCCAAAGTCTATCATCAGAGCTGCACTTGTTGTAAGCTGCCACAAAGGTTGTTGCATTAAACAAAGTATGTGTTATATGTTCTAAATGGTCTGTGTTTTATCACTAAGTGTTCAAGCATGTGATTGTAGTTAATTTTTATCACTGTTCACATCAGTTCCACTGATCCCACACTTAACCAAATTTTGAAGTTCCCCTAGCAACCTAGCCTCATCCATCTTTCCTAAACTGCGCACTTAGCATCTACAACCCTCAATATTTCCCTTCCCAGATAGAACTGCATAATGCACAGAAAGCCCAGCCTCCCTTGGCATCCAAAATTGTGTAGTTTCTTCCTCCAGTGTCCTTCCTCAGCTGGAACCCATTGTCTCCAAAATTTGTGTAGTTTTTTCCTTCAAGCATCTCAACTGCCCAGTGTACCTTGCATCATGAAATTGTGTAGATGTGTCCTCCCAGGGCCTCATCCCATAGCAGTCACTACCCACTGAAATTGTGTAGATATATCCTCCTAGGGCTTCATCTCGCAGTAGTCACTGCCCACTTAAACTATGCAATTGTGTCTCTTAGTGGCCACGAAGAAGGATGGCATGCTATATGACTCTCAAGGAGCTGAGGAGAAAGATAAGCAGACCAAGGAACCCAATGTGTCATAGAAGATCAGGACCACATGAAGACTCCATCTTATGCATAACCCTTTGAGGGTAGGTATGGAAAAAAAAGCATGTCTTTTGAAATACGCCTCTTAGTTTAGCTTGAAGGACCTCTTATCATTGTCATATCATTATGTCTTCAATGACATGCATGGTTGCAAGCACTGATAGTCATTCCATGTGTTTCCTCTAATTTTCATTCTCCCTTTCACTTGATGGATCAATTGTTGTCTTTTGACATGTTTGGTTGTTATTTCATGTTTGTGAGCCTTTCCGATGACCTCAAAGGTTGGTCTTTATGTATACAATTTATCCTAGCCATGTAAACATCTGTCACATTCATACATAAATTTTTAAGCACTTTCGCACAATTGTTTTCATGGTCATCCTAATGTCTATCTCAAGCGTCGTGCTTGTTGTTTTTAGTTCTAGACAATCTCACAAAGGGTAATGCTTTATCTTGTTGCTCCAATGGTTTATGTTGTCGTGTCATCAAACTACGCTAAGTGTGTGATCATAATGTCAAGTTCTTCATAAGTTCATTTGCCTCCCACACTTGGCCATTTTACAAAAAATCCTTCCGACTAGACAACTCTCTTCATCGAACCCCGAATGAGCTGCTCACTACGCAATCTTAGTCCTAAGTGATGCTACTTTACTTCCTGGAACTGTGCAGTGCACAGAGACTATTCCCTATGGTAGTTGCACTGTTCAGTCCTAGAGTTGAGCAGCCTACCTTCCTTCCCATAATGGCGCTGAAGTTACCTCAAGCCTATCTTGAACTGCACATTTTTCAAAATCAGTCATCAAGCCTCCTCCCTGCCTATTGGAACCCCACAATGTGCAAAGAAATCAACCTTCTTCGCCTCCCAAAACTACGCAAAATTGTCCCCCAGTTTCCTCCCTTACCCGAGACTCACTAATCTCCATAACTGCGCAAACATGTCCTCCAAGGCCCCTCTGCTACCCAGTCCTACCTTGCCTATGAGAACTGTGCAAACCTACCTCCCAATGTCCCATGTTGCAGTAGCCACTGACTGTCCCAACTGCACAATATTTTCTCCCAATGGACTCTGCGCAATTTTTCCCAGCTGTGAAGACTATGCTTAGGAGTTCCTCATCCAAGCCTAGACCGTGCTCTGCTCAGTTTCAGTGACTAGTCTCCCTTCCTGTCACCTAGAACTACACAATGTGTAGTTATTGGTACCTCTTTCCTCTCAAAACCCAAGCCTGATTTTCCTCTCAGAACTACGAATAGGTGTCCCCCGAGTGTCCTCCCTCAACCAAGACTCACTGATCGCTAAAAACTACACAAATTTTTTCTCTCTAGTCCCTCTACTACCTAGTCCTACCTTCCCTTGGAGAATTGCGTGGACCTGCCTCCTAGGGTCTCATCTTGCATTTGCCAATGACTGTCCCAACTACGCAATCCTTTCTCCCATTGGCCTTTGTGAAATTTTTCCCGGTAGTGAGGATTGTGCTCAGGAGTTCCTCATCCAAGCCTGAGTTGCACTTTGCACAATCTCAATCACTAGTCTCACTCCCTGTCACCTGAAACTGTGCAATGCATAGTTACTGGGCCTTCTTTCCTAGCTTGTCACATGTCTCAGGATCAGTCCATGGATAAAGTTGTATCATCTTAGACTAGGGATTTTTTTGAATTGATGTCATCCCATCATGAGTGAATCGTAGGAAAAGGTACATTGTTATATCATGGAGAGACGATGAAGAAGGAGAAGGAGGAGCGAACATGCTAGAAGACTCACTTACAACTAGATGGAAAAAGAAGCTTATCAAGTACAAGAAAAGGGAACACATGCATGCAACCACCTCCCAAGACCAAATATCATTGAAGAACTCGCAACATCAGGTCATGCGGAGGAGAAGAGAAAGCACATCCAAGAACAAATCTATCATTCAGTAGCAACAACAGCTTGACATTACCACCTCAACAAGTTAGTCATGTCAACAGTGTCATGTCAAGTCGTGGCACAAGTTGTCAAAGGCCACATCATTGTTATCGGCCATGTCTATTGCAAATAAAATATAATTTAAAGTGGAAGTCCAATGGACACACATGAATATGAAGAGTCATGTAAGTTGAAAAGTCATAGCAAATTGAACAATCATGAGGATAGTCAAAGAGTCACATGGGTCAAGCATCAGCCTTGGTTATATATACCCCCTTATTGTATGAGCAAAGGAATTTTCACCTTGGCTCCTCCCATGAAGCATAGAGAGTTTTCAGTCAATTCTTTGAGGAGCGAGGAGAGGCTCCAATGTCCCACTACTGGGGCTAGTTATGTATGATGTACATACACATTTTCATGCATGTTTTGTAAATGTTTGTAATACTATTATTTCGTCATTTCTAATTCATGTTTGTTTCACATGTACTAAGATAGTTGAACTATTTTGGTTGTTTTAGTACTTACCTTGTTGGGAATGTGTTGTATTGGTTATCATTGTTGTCTCATCCTTGTGGACTACTCCGTAGGATACTAGACAAACCTTCCTTATTTACTGGTTATAATGACCATCACATTCTTTGTGGACTACTCTACTGGATGGTGGACATGTCTTCCCTTGTACTTTGGTTTTAACGACTATCACATCTGTTGTGGACTATTCCGCTGGTTTCTAGTGTTATCACCAAAAAATTGATCATCTAGCCTAATTTACTAGATGGATCAAAGTAAACCATGTAAAGCCAATTTTATCGTAGTAAAATTGCTTTCTTTAATTACTTAATAAACCACCTTTGTTAAGTAAATTATAGTTAAACCCATGAAGAATAATTAAATAAATCACTATTTATTTTATTTTCTTCTAGGAATAATTAATTAAACCATTTTTCAATTATTATTCCTTGTCATATTTGACCCAATTATGAAAAATAAACTGATAAATTATTAATTCTCTTATTTTTCTCTAGGAGTAATTAATTAATCACTAGTTAATTATTATTCCTTGACAAATTTGACTAAATCCCTTAAGAATAAATAAATATATCATTATTTGTTTATTATTCCTTAACTAATTCCTTGAGATGGTAAATAAATCATGTATTTATTTATTATTTCCAAATAAAAGTATAAATACTTTTTCCCTCCTAGCCAAACATAATAAAATATTACAAGTGGTTATTCCAAGAATGGGGTTAATAATATTTTATTATTTCTCATTATTCAAGGATAACTCAATATTTTGTTATAAACAAAAGGGTTTTCCATTCATTATTGACTTTTGATTATTTTCATTGTTGCACTCACTGTTGTAATTTTGATTATTTTCATTGTCCACCACCATTTTTCTTCCATTTGAGTTCCCATTGAGCTCAAACATTCCATTTGTTGGGTTTACACATTATAGAGGAGAGAGACTCTATCAAAAAGCTAAAGATGTTTGAGGATAGCCAAGAACACATCCCATAGAGGTGGACTGGTAACATTTATTTATTCCCTTCACAAGTGTTATAATAATATATTCTTTGTATATCTTGTTTCCATTGGATGATTGGAGTTATTACTGTTTCTTTTTGTAGTTTAACTATGATTATGGCATAGATCAGGACTTTGGCAAGTTTTGTTTCTATCAGTTGCTGTAGATCTACAATGTTGAGCAGCCATTTATATTGTTGAGATTGTTTTTCATCCACAATATTATGTGGGTTCTTTTCATACACCTTTGAGAAGAAAACATTACAACAAAATTGGTGACTCCACTGGTGACTCCACTGGTTTTATACTTCAGAGTTGGAAACCTGGGTGACCTTTAGTTTTTAACTTATGGTTTCTCCTTTTTTAGTCTCTTAATGTTTCCTAGATTTTTAACCCTAGATATGTTAAATTTTTTACTTCCGCAAGCTTTCTGGTCTTTTTCGTGGGTCACAGGAACCAACCGTGACAAAGACGATAGTTTTTTCCAAGATTTGTCGATTGGGAATCACGGAGCAGAAATCACACTTTTTAGCCCAAAAAGTGTGATGTGGAGCCTAGAGCACACCTTTCAGCCTAAAAACTGTGATCTCACCTGAAAACAAGTCAGTACCTGCGATTTTAGGGTTTCCGAGTTTTCCTCAAATTTATTTCTGGGTTTTGTCGAGAGCTGTCTGTTGGTTGTTTGACCTCTGTCTCATCCCTCTTAGGCCTTGATGTACTATGATTTACTCATTGAAGTGGAATTTAGCCCCCTAGGGCTTCTAGTACACTTCCACCTTTATAGGAGGAGTTTAGCTAAGTGAGTAGTTTGAGTTTCCGCAACACTTTCAGCCTTATTTTCCATATTTGTACCCTTCTGTTTCAGATCCATTAAAGATAGGTTGTCACCATCCATAGTTTCATATTAAATCTTGTTTGGTCATTAGCCTTAGGGTCCCATCGGTTTCCCTAGGTGTTTCACCCATCTCCCTATCATTTTGCAACAATATTCCTCTTTGGTTTTTTGGTATAGTTGCACCACTTTCCAGTAGCCTAGTGTTATTTGATCCCAGTCACACCAAAAATTACATATCTTGACCTTTTTAGTGTGATTTTTGTCGATTTAGCCACCAACCATCATAGTGTTTGTAAACCCAATTTGGGTGGGGTTTAGTTACTTTTTTTGCTGTTCATTTTCTTTTGTTAATTTTAGTTTATTTTCAGCAAACTTTTTTCTTTTTTACAAACACGATCTGGGCTTAGTCAATAAATACACTCGCACACACAAACACACCTTAAGCGAAGGGTGCTTGGTATACAACACCAATCCAAGACTTAACATAATAAATTTATCTCCCCTCATTGATACAAAGGCATATTTTTGATCTCCCTTCACCATTTCCATTTCAACTGTGTCTTTCCACCATTGTGCCAATAATTCGTTTGTCAAAAAGACTATTAGGCCTTCACCCACAGTTTCTTCTTGGGCATATTACCCCTCCCTGTCAAGTTCGAGTTAATAGCCCTCTGAGTCCCCATACCGACTCTTCTCCTGGTTCATCTGATTCCGAGCCTCCTTCACCACATATAGTCACCATGTCTAGACCCACAGCTGGCACAGGAACCCAACCTGGTGTTGGCTCCGATTTTATCTCGATGGTCACGTCAAGTGAAATAGCCTAAGGAACCATTCCCGTAGCCCCTGTGCTCCCTTTTATGGTGGGGTTAAGTCTACTGGATTTTAGTTAGTTGATAAAGGACCCCATACACCACAATGTTGGTTGGCCTTCTGTGTCGACTAAGCTTCCCTCAGACATCCCAAAAGTTTGAGGGTAATGTTGGCTAGGATCTGACCAACCATGTCCCCTTTTTCCACATGTGGTGTTCGTCCAACTCCATTACTGATGACTCCATTCATCTTCGGCTTTTCCAACGTACACTCACTAGAGAGGCTACAAAATGGTATGTAGACTAGCCCACTACATCCCATTCCATTTTCACAACACTTGCAAAAGCGTTCCTTTCATATTTGTAGTTACCTCTCCGATATGACACTAGTACGAAGTTATTGACCTCATTCAGTCAGTCCTCCACCACTCGGCTTTCTGACCATGTTCAAGAGTGGCATCGAAGGAGGATCACATACCGTGCCCCACCCTTGGAAGATCGTGTCTACCTAGATTGGTTTCTTAGGAGCCTTTTATGACCCATTGGAAAATATGTCATGTCTCATTGTGTCTACCTAGATTGGTTTCTTAGGATCCTTTTATCACCCACTAGAAAAGATGTCGTGTCTCATTTTCCTCATACCAAGGAATAATCTCTCCAAACCTCTCTAAGATATGACCTGATTTATGCACAATCTGATTATTTCTGTACCGTCATTCTAGACCTCCTCGTCCTGGAAGTGCCAATGAACTAGGGGCATCTCACGCTGCCGACGGTATCATTGGAACCCTTTCACACCCTTTGCCATATACTCAAAAAACTTATGGCTATCTGTAGGGGGGCACCACTTCCTCTAAAACTCTTGCCCCTCCTACTAACAACATGTTTTCAAGACCCTATCCAGCCTACCAAATTGTTTCTCCTCATGCACAGTCAAGCTCTCTAGACCCTAAAGAATTAGCATCGTAGCCTCCCATGCATCCTCAGCCCCAGCAGCCACCACCCCCTCGGGATCAAGTGTTTGCGTAGCAGAGTGTGACCAATCCCCAAAATTCGAAACAAAAGAATAAGGGGAAGGGTAACTAGGTTAATCAAGGTAATCAAACTAGTGAACCCCAGGGGAACCAACCTAACACTAATAACCAGCAACAGGGCAGCCAACCCAAGCAGAACAAGGTTATTGGTACGAACAAGCCTTATGCATGTTGTGGTGTACACAACAATTATAAACATGGCTGTCCCCTCTTACCCCAAATGTGCCAAATGTGGGAAGAGTAAGTGGCTTCTAGAGGTCAACAATCGCCTTAGAATGTTGTGCCATATCAACTGGAAGTGCTCACAAATCCTTTCCATCAGCACCGATTTATTGTTTCTCAACCTCAGCCAGTTCAAGCAGCCTATTCCCCCCATCCTTTTGGTCATGGTGACTACCATATCCTTATGGTGAATTCTAATGAGGTTAAACCCTCCGATATCAACCTGCAAACTCAGTCGCGTCAATATGACAAGCCATCAACTTCATCTACAACTAAGTCCAAAACCAAAGCATTTGTTGAGCCTCATACGACACCAAATGGCCTATTATAGATCCCTCAACCTAAAGTTGAGGCCATTCCCAAGATCCTAAAGGGACCATTAAGCCATAACATGGCTTCTAACCGAGCTACCCATACATACAATATAGTAGACGACTTAGCGCAATCACCCGCCACCATGTTGACATTGGAAGTACTCCAGTCATGCCCATCTCAAAAGAAATATCCACTAACTTCTTTGGGTGCAGTAGATCCTTCTAACGATCGTTTGATTGTCTTCCCAGTTGATACATCAGAACATCCCCTATTTCCTTCATCTGTTTCTTTCCATATACCAGTCCGAGTTCGTAATGCCATCATCTCCCAATGCATTATTGACAAAGGTTCATCCACTTGTGTGATGTCTGCTGCCATTTGGAAACAACTTAAGTCACCTGAGTTGTCCCCCTCCACCATCACTTTGCGTGCTTGGGACGGACACTCCTCCCAGCCTCTCGGCATGTACCGCAACTGTCCAGTGACCCTTGCAAGCAAGACTGTCCATGTAGACATTTAGGTTATTGATGCCCCTTTATATTACAACATTATCTTGGTTCATAGTTACACATATGCCATGTCAATTGTCGCATCTGCGATTTTCCACACGATGTTATCCCCCATGAAGGGAAGATCATTACCATCGATCGGTTGACTTACTATGAGCCAGCATACGTGACCTCCCCTGAGTCCATTATCTCGTTGGTGTTAGATAAGAAGTCTTCAACTCCTCTCACCGGTGTCTCAACCGGAGTCTACAAAGATTCCTCATTGTTTGGTTCTTTCCCTGGTCCCCCCCCTCTCATCTTAGAGCCTAACTCTATGAGTGTTTTCATGTTACAACCATCACACACTGCTCTCAAGCAGTCTGGTACATCCGATCAACAGCCAACTCCTTAGCACCCTGATTTTTCCATCCCAGCTGAGCCCTCTAGATCCACTCCCCCAGGACCTCCTCCATTTGTGGGTGCCTCTCCTATGTTTCCACCGAGAGCTATTCCTCCAAGTCTCAACCATCCTAGAGCTATTCCATTGAGACATTACCCTACCAGCCAGATACCTTTCTTATTCCCCCCTCCGAGAGTATTTTCTATCCCTTTCATGGCTTCACTGGTCCTTCCTAACATGACTTCGGGGATCCCAGTATGGTACATCGATCTCCTTGCAAGCATTCTGCCTAGTTAGCTAAGACCTTATCATTCTTTGACCCCGGTTCAACTGGTCCCTACGATCCCTGCCACTGCTTCAGTTCCATTACAACCTTAGAAGGAACCCACTCCTATTGTGAAAGTATCCAGATAGGGGGGAATAGCTAGGAGGAAAAAACCTAAGAACAAGGCTCCCCAAGCTCCTCCAGCCCCTAAGACCCCAAAGTCATGACCTCCATGCACTTTGTGTAAAGTTATTGGGCACGCCACCAATAATTGTCCCGAACTTCCTCATCTCAAACCTTTGGTTCACGAAACATTCCCTTAAGTCCATATTAACTTGTTAGGTCCACCTAAGAAATTCAGAATGTTGCACACAAACCACCCTTGTGCCCTTTGTGATCATCATGGTCACTATTCCCATTATTTACCTCGTCTCGATGAATTTCGTGACTGCCTGGAAGCGCTTTGCGAATACGAGGCCACTCATAGTAGAACACCTAATCCTCTACCCATGGATTCTGGTACCCCTAGTCAACCAAAATAGGGGGACTCTGGTCCCACCATCGTGATCCCTCCCCCTGATGTCGAGATGATAGACACCACATGCCATATCCTTTACCTTTTTTCATCCTTGAGTTCCTCACAACAAAACCTTTCGGAGGTTTCTTCTCGCGCTTCTATCGAACCTCCTTCAACAAAATCCTAGGTCTCAACATCCATAGATCCTCCATCTACTAGTTTGTCTGCCATTCAAGATGATGCGTATGTGAACCTTATTTCTCAGGTTGATGCACTAGGTAACGTCGCTGCATCATGTAGTCAGTGTTCTTCTCGTCCACGCATCTCCTAGTCTGATGAGGACATAATGGAAGCTATGTCTACCCCTTATTACCCTTGCACTTAGGCAAGAGGGCATTTTTTTGGAGCATTCTGAAGGCCATTTCCTTCCTAATTCTCCTAGTGCACTCTACCTCAAGAAATTTTGCTCATAGCATATCCTTTTGGTTTTCATGTCTTTATTTCTGCCATGAAGATCGGTATATTGCATCATCTCATCCATTGTCTTTTTCACCTTTCAAATGGACCCATCATCCACACCATATATTGGTCAAGCTAATGGTGCGAGTCACTTTTCCAAGTGATCTATTTTTGTATGATTAGTTTTGTTGTGCTAATAACAATTACAAATTTATAAACATGTGCTTGTTTCTTTCTTTTTGTGTTGAGGTTTCCTTAGTTGTTGGTGCCTATAAACAGGTAAATTTCCTTAAGTTAAACAAGACATTCATGAGAAAAATTGCTTCAAAAATGAATAATGAACATAAAACATGTACAATGTAGAAAACCATCAAAGAGACACATTAACGCAGTGTTTTGATGAAGGATTTCACCCCTCCTGGGCTACATCTCCTTGGTCCAGCTTCCATGACTTGGGCCTCTATATTAGCTCAATGTGGAAACAAATGTTGCTTACAAATCTCTATGGCTCCTGATACTTGCACCAATGTATTCAGAAGGTCCAAATTAGCCAAGAAAACTTCTTTTTGATCTCAATTTGGTCAAAAAGTACTCAAGTCATGCGGCATTCAATTTTTTCCTAGGAATCCCTGCTAAATCTGGAGAGACTCCAGTTAATTCCGCCAAAACTGGCAGTTTTCGCCGAATTTTGCGTGCTGCCAAATCTGCCGCCAACTTAATTTGAAAATTAAGTGGGCTTAATTAAGGCTTTAAGCGTAATTAGTTTGATAAAATGTGATTAGCACCAAGCGTTATCCATTCGTTGGCCCTTGGTTTTCTGATGCGCGGTCAAATGGGGTGGGGGTTGGCCCACAAGGTTGGCTCTCCTCCTTCCCCCACCATCGAACTTAACTACAAGATTAAGTACAAATTTGCGACATTAAATTTCAAAGGTTCTATCAGTGGTCCGTTGTTATGGCGTAGCTTTCAGGTGGGGGAGGTCATGGGTTCAAACCCACCTCCGCCCATCCCATATATGTTTTACCAAATGATTTAAACATTGCACCATTCGAATTATTTGTCCATTGAATATATAAATAAATATATATATATATATATATATATATATATATATATATATATATATATTTGAAACTATATTATATAATATTTAAATTGCGTCATCGTAACGTATGCGCATATGTATAGTGAATTTGATTTATACCATAAAAATTTAAATGCGATATGGTTTAATATTATGTGGATTTGTTATGTTTATATATATATATATATATATATATATATATATTTAAAAAACTATATAATATAAATAATAATTATATATATAATATATAATAATATTAAAATAAAAACAAATTCAAATTTCACCTTGGAGCCAACTAGGCAATTTTCACCTTCTCACAACTAAACTGGCGAATCTGGATGTGACACTTGTCACAACCCCATTTGGAGAAAAATGAATAAGATTCCCCTTGCTGACTGGACTGGTGACTAGACTGCCATGTCATCATTTTGTCCTATTCTGCAATTTTTTTCGTTGTTTAGAAAAACGAACAGCAGGCCTTTTCTCCTTCATCTGGACTCCGTTTTTAGTGAAACAAATTGTGTTGCAATCATATTGACGAGACAGATGCAGTTGTACATGTTTCAAGCCAAATTTATAACTTTTATTTTTGAGCTAAATATTGAGCATCTGATCATTCCTCCCCACTAGAAGCATTTTGGACCCCAAAAGATACTATCATCTGACAAGTAGATGAGGGTACAACCCCCTCATCTTTCCAAGCTTGATCTAATTGGTTTTTTTTGAATTTGTTTCCTTGAGCTCCTCTTTAAGGAAATCAACATTCACTTGCCTCGAGGACCCTGTTCTAACCTGTACTTGTCTTTTCCCTTTTCAAGTTGATCTTGCACTGTTTGTTGCACCATTTTCAGTCATTCATAGAAACTCGTGGTTTTGTCCATGTCACCATCAAACGAAACATCCTTCTTACCAAGACGACATAACAAAATATAATGCAAATAGATGAAAAATTTCACTACTTGGTCTTCTTGACTCAATCCTGATTGTAAATCTTGAAAGTATGAAATTTTCTGAACATAACTTTCATGTAAAACACAATGACACTTGAATACAACAGCTACATAACCAATAGGCCTAAAAGGCATAACAATAAACTTGTTGCTTATACCTCTTTTGTACCTTCAAACCAAGTGAAATTTTTGACAAGTATCCATCCAATGAAGGTGCATGTCTCGCTACAACTTAATATTTACACCATGAAAATCTTCTGAATGAAATAAGATGGTGAAGTTGCTTGCATAAACCTTAAACTCAAATGAATATTTCAAGTTTGAAAGAGCATAAAAAAGAATTGAACTGATCTTTTGGTTTGAAGCAACACATGCCTCTTGTTGTTTACCTCCCCACTGGAATACTTTGCACACACATGACAATGCATGCCAAGGAGCTTTGGAAGAAGAAATGTTAACAAAAACTCTCCTCCAACATTGGGCTGCTCCCAACGAACCTCTTATCAAAATGACGATCTTGGGCGTTGACCAATCAACAATGGCATCCAACTTGGAGAGGCTTGCCTTCAACTTACCTCCTCCAATATCATGGGCCAAATGCATCAAAGAAGTGAAAACCAACTTTTACTTTGATATCTTCAAAACATCAAACAATTTCCCTTCATATATGACATGTGCATAAGAAAACTGTCTCAACATGTTTATGTCACCCAAGTGGACAATTTCTTCAAGAAGGGACTCTTTTTTTCCATAATTCAAATACATGTATGTAATAGAAGTGCTACAAAGAACATATAGCATTAAAATCCATACAGACCATTCTTGTTTGGTGTTATGTATATTCTTGCATTGACCTCTTTTTACAACTTTGCTTTGGAAACTACTCCTCTTGTCCTCTTTCTTGAAACACTTACCATTCCTTTTTGGCACCATAACCATCGGTGCACAACATGGCATAAGGGATGATTGGATGAGCCCATTTTTCAACAAACTTTTGCTTTGCATTGGTGTCTCTACACTTTGCAATTTTGTCAACCCTTGCATGTTAACATCACAAAGATAAACCTCTTGCTGCAAAGATGTTTCATGTTAAGTTTTTTTCTCCTTGAAGGGCGATTCTTTCACAACCTAAAATATGTCATCACTATGATGCACTGAACCAACCAAATCAGAATTGAAACTTGTATTACATGCAACAACATTTTCATAAACAATATCATCATTTGGCTTGAACATGAGAAGTACTAAACTTTTAGTTGAATTCACTACTCTTTTTGCCTCCCCTGCATTAACCAAAGAAATGTTCAGCTTTTTACAATGGGCTCTCACTATGTACTCCACACCATCATTGAACAAGTGATACTTGTTTTCATGGTGGTAAAAGGCTGCTTTCCGATCATACAAATATGGACTACCCAACACCACACCTGAAATATCAAGCGGTACCACATCTAACTCTACTTCGTCAACAAAATTTGCAGTGATTTCAAACTTAAACAAACATTTTCTTGTAACATGTAAACTAGTGTCTCTTGTTATCCATCCCAAAGGGTATGGTTTATGATGAGGTACAGTTTAAAGATTCAATTTTTTGAATAAGTCTTCAGAGATTAGATTTGCTTGTGACCCACTATCGAAGAGTGTGTCAATCTTGGTGTATTTAGATATGACCCTAACATGAAATAACTCAATCCGTCTCTTTTCATCTGGAGTAATAGTAGTGTTACAGTCTTGTGAGCTAGTGCTTGCAATATCTTGTTTTCCTTTGATTTCCATGAAAGTGATTTTATTTTCATAACCTGATTCAAAACCTAAATCTTCTTGAGTGATAGCAGTGGTTTTTTGTTTCCCTTTATTGTTGAACTTATTTGGTCTCATTTTTGCATGCAATTTCCAGCAATTATCCTCATTATGTCCCTCTTTTGAACAGTGTTTACGGTTAACTTTATCCCCTTCTTTCTTCACACTTGCATTTTTCTTCCCTTTCCATTTTCCTCCTTTTTCTTTCTCCTTACTCTTACGTGGCTTTTTATTACTACTCTCTTCATAAGTTTTCTTTCCTCTAGATTCAAGATGAGTGACTTGCACACATACTTCATCCAAATTAGTTGGATTGAACATAAGAATAGTGTGTTTAAGATAGGAATGTAAACCCCCAATATATTTCAGTAGTGTAGCTTGAGAATTCAAATTCACTCCTAATAACAATGCCCTTTTCGTAAACTCCTGTGTATAATCTTGGATTGTTTGGCCTTTAAGCTGCCTAAAATTCTACCAACTCATAATGGCTTTTTTCATATAGGATAAAGGATAAAAATGTCTTTTAATTGCATAAACAAATTCAACCCAAGTGATGGATATCTTACCGTGCATTCTCATTTCCTATTGAGTCTTTGCTTCCCACCAAAATAGTGCATCTCCTTCTAGCCTCAGTGAAGCCAAATGAATCTTTATGTCATCTTCTTCAAGGTTCTGAATTCTACAGTATACCTGCAACTGTTGAATCTAATTGTCCAAATTTTCTGCATTCACCTCTCCATTTCACATGGGAAGTTCGAATTTTATGCCCAATTTCAGTAATGGAGTTTTTCCTTTTTGGGTTTTGGAATGAGTATGGGCAGTTTTAGTGGTGGTAGTGGAAGATGATGCTATGTGAGATGATGGAGATGATGAGGATGATGAGGATGGTGGAGATGTAGGTGGCTTTCCACCATTCCCTTTGGAATCCTTCTTCTCATCTTTTTTTTCCTTTGAGCTTCCTTCTCCATGTGGAGGTTTCGAACTCTCTCAAACTATTCTGATGTTCCTCTCTTCATAGAGGACTTTAACCATCTCAGTCAAAGTATAGAAATATTTCTTAAATTCTTCCTCTTCTAAAGACGGACCTTCAAGCTCTCTTTCTCCAGACATAATGGTTATGGATTCAGGCTCAGAAATTTGTATTGATTGTACCTCTTCAATCTTAGTTGAAGGAAAAACTTGAGGAGTTTCAAGTGCAGTTGGAATTGGAACTTTGGGTGGTGGATATTGTGGCCTTGTGGCTCTCCTTCTTCTGGGAATTACCTCAGGAGTTGCAACCAATATCTTCCCTTCTCCTCTCTACAACTTTAACCTTGTAAGCATCACAATTTTGCAACCATTAAAATCCTAATTGCACAAACTCAAGAAATCAAGCAATTCAACCTTGGGCTTTGATAAAACTTGATCTGTTTTTGTATGATTAGTTTTATTGTGATAATAAAATTACAGATTTATAAACATGTGCTTGCTTCTTTCTTTTTTACTAAGGTTTCCTTAGTTGTTTGTGCTTACAAATAGGTAAACTTCCTTAAGTTAAACAAGACATTCATGAGAAAAATAGCTTCAAAAATGAATAATGAACAACAAACATGTACAGTGCAGCAAACCATCAAAGAGACACATTAACACAATGTTTTGATGAAGGAATTCACCCCTCCTAAGCTAAATCTCCTTGGTCCAGCTTCCATCGATTAGGCCTCTTTATTAACTCAACGTGGAAAACATTTTATTTACAAATCTCTATGGCTCTTGATACCTACACCAATGTGTTTAGAAGGTCCAAATTAGCCAAAAAAACTTCTTTCTGATCTCAATTTGGTCGAAAATTTCTCAAGTTATGCTGGATTCAATTTTTTCCTAGGAATCCCTGCTAAATCTCGAGAGACTCCAATTAAGTCCACCAAAACTGACAGTTTTTGCTAAATTTGGCACACTGCCAAATCCACTACCAACTTAATCTGAAAATTAAGTAGGCTTAATTAAGGCTTTAAATTAAATTAGTTTGATAAAATTTGATTAACGCCAAGCGCTATCCATTCGCTGGCCCTTGGTTTTTTGGTGCGATCACATGGGGTGAGGGATGGCCCGTAGGGCTGGCTCCCCTCCTTCCCCGCCGTTGGACTTAACTGCAACATTAAATATAAATTTGCGTCATTACATTTCAAAGGTTCCATTGGTGTTCTGTTGGTATAGTGTAGCTTTCGGGTGGGGGAGCTCACGAGTTCAAACCTGCCTCCGCCCATCTCATATATGTTTTACCAAATGATTCAAACATTGTGCCATTGAATATATATGTAGTTTGAAACTATATTATATAATGTTTAAATTGCACCATCGTAATGTATGCGGATTTGTATTGAATTTGATTTATGCCATAAAAATTTAAATGCACTATGGTTTAATATTACGTGGATTTGCTATGTTTATCATTTAATATATAATATAATTCCTTGGAGCCAACTAGGAAATTTTCACCTTCTCACAACCAAACTGGTGAACCTGAAGGTGACACTTGTCACAGCCCCATTGGTAAAAAACTGAAGAAGATTCCCCTTGCTAACTGGACTGGTGACTGGACTGCCATGTCATCATTCTATCCTATTTTGAAATTTTTTTAACTGTTTAGGAAAATGAACAGCAGGCCTTTTCTCCTTCATCTGGACTCCGTTTTCAGTGAAACGAATTGCGTTTCGATTTTCTTGATGAGACAGATGCATTCATATAGTTTTCTAGTCAATCTAAGAACTTTTATTTTTGAGCTATATATTGAGCACCTAATCACCTAGAATCTAGCCTCAGTAGCTTAGGCCATTTTTACCCCCTTGCATACGTTTGTCCTTTCGGATGACGTGTGCATTGGATCTGCCACCAATAACCAGGCCGAATATGATGCAGTGATAGGTTTTTTAGTCGATGTCCTTACTCATCACACCTTTCATCTTCATGTTCATTTAGATCCCTTGCTACTTGTCATGCAATTGAATGGTGTGTATCACGTGCATAACCAAGTCCTATTTAGAAAATATCTACGAGTTAAGTTGTTGGTACGTGAATTTGAAACCAACAATTTCAGTCATGTTCTGCCCAAAATAGCTGTGTAGATACCATTGCAAATAATATTCTAGATTGGAATTTATCACATGTATACCAAATAAGACAACCATAAACAAAACACATGACAAACCATCATCATCATATAAAGTGCACAATCATATTATGTATCACATGAAACATATAAGTGTTTGGAGCCCATACTTCTACATACATCCAGCATTCCCACAACATACTAGGGGGCACATAGCCCCTACATCTCATTATCATCCTTCGGAGGATCTCGTGCCATGTTGGGCCGAGATGCTTGAATCCCTTTTTCGAGCCCTCGGAACACAATGGTGCTCCACAAACTCCTCCTGCTAGGGGGTATCACTCCCACCTTTGCATACTAGATCAGTCCCCTCCATCACATATGTTTGCGGGCACTATCCCATGCTTGGGGGCATGATGGTTTCCCCTAGCCATATTCTCAATTGATTAACATAAGTCTCAACCTAGATCCCACTGGATCTAGGTATGGTCGATTATCCTCCCATTTCTTGGATAGTTTGTCCTACCGACCTCTTTGGTGAGCCATATGCACATCGCATATCATAGACATTTGATACCATATCTTCAAGTATTCTACTCTATGTCCACAAAGTCCCCATGTTTGACTTAGTGGGTGAGGATGATTCTAGACCTCCTCTACTAGTTCATTCTCGTTTTCCTCTTCCCTTAATTCTTCATCAGGAACCATCATTATAAGAATCATTCAAGCCATCTTTAGACAAGGCCACTTGCCTGAAAGTTGTAGATCCTAATTCTGATAGTCGGTTTGTCCACTACGGTCACCACAAGATTTAGGGCCTTCTCCTCCTCACAATTTGGAGAGAAATCACCCTTTTATAGGAAAACCCACAGTTTTTTTGTCGTACATTGCAACCAGACTATAGCTCCATTTGAAAAACCTTCAGCACCATTGGAAATCTCTCATCGAGCTCTATAATGGGTCTTCCTCAGTTTTTGATGATTTGACACTTCACCAGGAAGACATTTTTCCAAGAAGGGTCACTTTGTCACCTCTCAAAATTGAATTTCTTCATAAAGTGAAACTTTTACTTTGAGGTCCACCTCCTCTTAATACTTTCCATACCATGTGTCGATCTTCATCATGAGTAACCATCATTACTCATGTTTTCATGGTCCCCGCTAGTGGTAGCATCATCGAGTCACCCTTGTTCAGAGCATCCGCGATGAGTCACCCTTGGATTCATGGAGCATGTTTCACATCCCACTATATCATGTCACAATATTCCATCCATTCATCATGTGCTGCCCATTTTTGCCTCCAGACATACTGTCCCCATCCCCTCCAGAGTTGAGTTAGTTGCTGCCAAGTCAACCATGCACTTTATGCTCTGAAAAGGGAATTCGTATGTTTATCCCTTAGCACCACTTTTCCCATTGTCCCTGGTGTCAGTCCTTCAATCACATTACTATTTTCCCTCGTGTCTTATTTGAGGATCTTCATTGCCACACCTATCGCAGGCCCTATTCTATTGACATCAGCTCATTTATTCCATAAGAACGACCTAGAGGGCGGTGTATCCTAATACCAAATAACATCCTTGTTCGGTGCCTCGGATCAAGCAAAGGGACTCATTATTTCCCTTTGACTTGGTCGTTTCATGTTCATGATTCATACACTTGATGGTTTAGTGATGCAGAAGATTGTACCAGTGATACCCAGGTGTGTGTGAGATGTTTCAGACCTCATGAGGGGGCAGCCCTTCAAGTAGCCCCCCACATGTCCGTATGCATTCCTATTATTCTACAACCTCATATGCAGTTCTTTAGATTTGATGGGTTTAGTTCCTATTGATTGTAGTGTTCATAGCATGCATGTCTCCTTCAGATGATCCATTCAGTTTTGCAAATCCCTTCCCTATTCAGCAGGGCTTCTTCGGTTGTTCTACCCTCCTTCCCACCCATTTTTTGAGGGAAGGGCCATTATATCTCGTGTACTCAAATGATATTGTATTTAGTCCTAGATCATGTTTTTGTAGGTGAATTATGTATATGGGACACACTATATTATTTTTTGGCTCTGTTATGCCAGCATGTCATGTACCATTCAACATGTACTTTACTGCTCAGTTTTATGTTTCTAGGTGCACCATTATTTTTGTACTAAGTTATCTCAGCGGGTATGGGTATGCCTCCCCCACCTCATCGAGGTCTGGTACCACAACATAAAAGGAGACTCACATTTGTCTCCCCCCCTCTGTCCCTATCCTCTTTCACTTCATGTTTATTGGTCTTCCTCTCTTTGTCTCTCCGACTCCCCTCTGTTGTATAGTGATTGTGTCTTTACAACGTACTTCAATCATACGTTTTGCTCCTAACACTCATACGTTGGGGGTCAATCTGGTATCACCAAAAAATTGATCATCTAGCCTAATTTACTAAATGGATTGAAGTATACCATGTAAAGCCAATTTTACCATAGTAAAATTGCTTTCATTGTGAGAAATTACTTAATAAACCACCTTTGTTAAGTAATTTATAGTTAAACCCATTAAGAATAATTAAATAAATCACTATTTATTTGATTTTCTTCTAGGGATAACTAATTAAACCATTGTTCAATTATTATTCCTGGTCATATTTGACACAATTATGAAAAATAAACAGATAAATTATTAATTATCTTATTTTTCTCTAGGAATAATTAATTAATCACTAATGAATTATTATTCCTTGTCAAATTGACTAAATCCCTTAGGAATAATTAAATAAATCATTATTTATTTATTATTCCTTAACCAATTCCTTGAGATGATAAATAAATCATTTATTTATTTATTATTTCTAGATAAAAGTTTAAATACCTTTTCCCCCTAACCAAATATAATAAAATATTACAAATGGTTATTCCAAGAATGGGGTTAATAATATTTTATTATTTCTCATTATTTGAGGATAACTCAATATTTTGTTATAAATAGAAGGGTTTTCCATTCTTTATTGACTTTTGATTATTTTCATCGTTGAACTCATTGTTGTAACTTTGATTGTTTTCATTGGCGCACACCATATTTTTGCTGGGTTTACACATTATAGAGGAGAGAGACTCTACACAAGCTGAAGACATTTGAAGATAGCCAAGAACCCATCCCATAGAGGGGGACTGGTAACATTTATTTGTTCCCTTCACAAGTGTTATAATAAAACTATTCTTTGTATATTTGGTTTCCATTGGATGATTGGAGTTATTACTATTTCGTTTTGTTGTTTAACTATGATTGTGGCATAGATCAGATTTTTGGCAGGTTTTGTTTCTACGAGTTGCTACAGATCTACAATGTTTAGCAGCCATTTATATTGTTTAGATTGTTTGTCATCCACAATCTTAAGTGGGTTCTTTTCGTACATCTTTGAGAAGAAAACACTACAACATCTGGACAGACCTTTCTGGTTCGCATGTGTCTCTTCCTGGGTGGTATTGTTACCTTTCACTTAGAGGCTCACTTTACTCTCCCCCTTTTGTAGTAAGAGAACCTTGACACAATTATGTTATGCACTCACCAGGCACAATTACCTTGTTGTTTGAAGATACCAGTGTAACACTCTCATGTGCTGATAGCTAGAGCCAAGGAATATCTCTAAGTATATGGCAACTGGGCCTTCATACCGGATGGGACTCCTACACCAAATGGTGTGAGGTCTAGTTGGGACTTCATATTGGGGAGATCTCCTTGGTTGACGAATTTCTAACACCGTCAACAAAATGGCACAAGAAGGAGGGCCAAATGACAAGTTGAGTTCATTGCATCTGATTTGAATCTCTTATCTAAAATGGCTCATACACAAATAATACTCCTCGGGTGTTTCTCCAATTTTTCCCTTGATCAATTTTCACCCCTTGATGAGCTTCTCGATCACTTGTCCCAATTAAATTTTGATGGTGACGACAGAATGTCCATAATCAAGCACATTTCTAATTTTTTTCAATTTTGTGAACCTTACGAATCGATAATGAAGAGTCTTCTTGCGTGCTTTTCTTCCTCACCCTTGAAGGTCATGCTAATCAGTGTTGTTATACTTTTCCACCTACTTTTGTCCATTCCCTTCATCCTTTCCTCAGGGAGCTCCATCAAACCTTCAATAAGTATAACTACCGATATGTTTGTGGAAGGATCAATGGAAGGATCAATCTCTTAAGAATGGAAGCTAATGAATCAATTGAGAATTTTTCTGATCGATTCCTTCACCTTTGTTGTGAAATTCTGGAAGAAGGTTTGAACTTGCATTTCTTGAAACAAGAGTTTGAGTACTTGTTTCTTCTCTCTTCATACAGTGAACCTAAACCTCTCATTGTTTCTTCTTCCCCAACTCGTATGGATCATGAGGCACCTCAGATTGTAGAAGAGAAGCCTACTACCTTGTTTGTTCCTTGTCCTCCTTCTCTGGTCCTGATGTGGGTGCCTGCTTGTGGTGATCATGAAACTAGGAAATTTGTGAATCAAATCTCTAGTCCATCTTCTCATTCTTATCCCACTTCAATGGAGGAAATTCCAAAATGGTTGAGGAAGCCTACAATGAAGACTCACTCTTCTAGTCCACAGGAGGATGTCACCGTTCACAACTCTAATCTCAAGGTTGATCCAGATTTATGTTATCCTCTATATTCTTCACATCCTAACTCTTTGTAGCATGACCCACTTAGTCAATCTGCTTCTCCAGCTAGTTTTTTAGATTCTCTTGATTCTTAATCTGCTAGCTCAAATTGCGGCCAGGTACAAATTAGTCACATTACGTAAGTAAAGGAGAAGAAAGGTGAGGACACTTTCAATTTTTCCTCTCTGTTTCAAAATTTTCTGCATCAAAACAATGAGTTTCCATTCTTGAGTGATTCTCAATCTTCTAATCTTGGTGGAAAATCCAGTACAATCAATTCCTTATATCAACCCCCAGCCTTGGGTGGTAGTCATCCCAATGATGATAACTTTATCTCAGTATGTCGTGACAAACACCCAAGCACATAATGTGATCTTTCGATTTCTCATGAAGATTTTAATCTAGATCTAGAATCTGTTTCGATCAAAGAAGATGTTCCTATCGAAACTTCCCCTTCACCTCACATTCCTTTGTGTCCTACCATTCGCAATGCATCTACATGTGGTGGAGATACTCCATGATCTTTTTTCTCTTCATCTGACTAGTTATCTCCCTGATTGACACAAGGCAGTGAGGTTGTCCATGATGAAGTTGAAAACAATCAAATTGCATAGAACTCTTCCCACCCCTCAACATATCTACTTTTGCATGAATACAAACTCTTCAAATCAACTTTTTCATGAGATCTCACCAATGAATTTATCTTTGTATGTTCCATTAGAAGAATCTTTTCAATTCAGTAATCTGATTGTTGAAGCTGAAAAGTCTGGTGAGACCTATGACAGAGATGGCTACCATCTTATTAGCAGTTTTGAAATTCACAACAATAGCAACCCTCAAACCATGCATGATCTGGTTCAAGCTTCAAAATGTGATTCTATAATCCTAGAAATTTCAGGGACCTATCAGGGAGTCAAGGCACTTCAACTTCTTTTGATGGTTATGTCAGGATATCATGACTCTGGTAAGCCCCCCAAACTAAACCAGATTCAGTTTCTCGTGTATAATCTGTCCATCTGCATGGTTTCACTCGGTGTGAATTCCCATTTAAATAAAAAAAATTATTCTAGGTGTGACCTCTCAAATTTTCAAGATTTTACTTATGACTGAATTCATGAATCTGTTATAGTTCATTTGTCTTCATGAAAATCTCTCACAACAAACTCGGGTTGGGAATGGCCATCTCTCACAAAGTCATGGAATCGTGAAGTTGATCATCTCAAGGACTATCTTTGTCCGCAAGAATAATATTTATTGAATTTCTCCCTTAATGGTCAGCTCCTCGGTCTTCTTTTGAATCTGTATTGCAAATATGTCCTCCCATCACACTAGAAATCTCCCTGTGTGATGATAAATGCACAAGTTGTCACGTGAATCAAGTTCTTCTCCATTCACCATGCCTCAACCAGTTTCGTCCATTCACTATGCTAGCATCCTTTTTAAACTCTTTTGATGACTATGATGCTTGTGCAATTGGTCACTAGTTACAGGAAGGTGTTTTGTCATATCTAGCTCACAAGGAACTTGGTTCGATTGTTCAAAGCATTTGCAAGATTGTTCAAATTGATTTTTCTTCCTTCATTGCAAACTAGCAATCTGATGTTTCAATCATCTCATATGACCAATCCTCTGCCTTTGATGACTGTCATTCAGCTTATCATTTTCCCATCAGCACATCCAATGATAGTTGTTTCACATGCTTTGATCTTCACTGTTCAACATATTCCTATTCAGATTTATGTCAAACAGATGAGGCACTACAACCTTCATTGATGGTTATGGCAGGTCCTCACTATCTTGGCATGACTATTGAGAATGATCAGATCTATTTTTTCTTACAAGATTCCCATAGCGATCCTTCTTCTCAAATAAAAAAATCATCTTTTCAAATATCATGAGCTTTTCAAGAGGGACAACATGAATTTTACTATCCAATTGTTGAATGGCTAGAACAATATTACTTGGCAAGCTCAGTTGTAGGTAGCAAGTTTCAATCCTTCCTCATGCTTGCTAATAAGCTCGTTGCAGATGAGGACACATCTACAAGAGGCTTCCGAGGTTTGTTAAAGAATGGGCTTCATCGAAAAGGTAAGCAAGTGGATTGCGTAAAAGTAGTGGTTGTGACACATCTTTCTACCCACAGGAAAGACCTTCCTTTCCTTGTGCAAGTTTTCATATCTTATGGTGCACACCATTTTTTATCTATTTTAATTGTTCATATCTTTGTGGATGCAGGTTGGGAGCAATCACAATGTCTTCATTAGAAATTTCATTTTACGTGACCCTAACCTTCTAGTTGTTAGGATAGGGTAGTATTAGTTGCATCTTAGTTTTCCCTTCCTTGCACTCATCTTGCACTCATTCCCTATAGCTCATCCTGGTTTTCTTATTTTGTTTTTACATCCTGCTTGCTTTAGTCATTTTGTTCTCTTGCCTTTTGATTTTATTTCGTGGTTCTGTGTCTTATTTCTTTCTCCTTTGATTTCTTCCTTGTTGATTTGTCCTTTCATTTCCATTACAGGAATAAGTGTTGTGTCTGAACCTCCTTGGCTTCCAAGTGTGTATGTGGCTAAAGTTCAAAGATCCTTGTGACACTTCAACATTTGGCAAGTCTTGTGTTTGGCTTATTTGTAATTGGTTGTATCTTTTGGCTGATGAAGTTCTAACATAAAATTCGATATGTCTGTAAGGAGAGATTTGGTCAAACTATGAACCTGTGTCCAAGCTGGGAAACCTCATGCCTATACTCAGTTTTTTGCTTTGGTGTTTTAAGCTTATCCAACTATTAGAAATGGAGAAGTGGAGAATCTAAATGATCAAACCTAAATCAAAGGTCTTTATATGTTTCTCTTAAGGAACAACCTCTCCTACTCTCAATAAGTCGAGATCCCTCTTCTACCCCAAAATAAATAAGTGTTGCTGCACAGTTCTCTTTTAAAAAATAAACAAAGGTGAAAGAAGAGAAAGGCTTCCTGCGAAGAGAGGTGAAGCAATCAAATCCACCAGGGTACTATCCAGGATCGCTGGCAGTGTAGCAATGCTCATGTTCCTCCTTACTCTGCCAAAGAAAATTTTAGGGGCTAATATTCGTAGGTGGGTTAATTTTCCATGGTTTTTCTGAAAAAATGATTTGTCAATTTCCATTTTTTCTAAAAATAGTTCGCCCAAATTTTATACTATAAAATCATTTTAACATAAAATTCACCGATTTTTTTATAGAGATCATATAAAATGATTAGAAATTTGAATACTTTCACAAAAAAAATTGCCAAAATTTTTATAGTTTTCATATTAGGGACTAGTGAGGTTCGCCAACATTTCTAAAATTAAGGATAAAGTTCCATTCTTAAAAATTTCTCTGGGTCACTCTGTCGGGGTACTATCTAGGCCTGTTGGTAGTGGACCAACACTAGAGATGAAAAACTATACTCTGAAAATCTTAAGTCCGTGACCTAAAAACCCTTCCCAATTCAAAACATTCTGGTCTGGCTGAATCTTATGTTGTGTTCAACTAAGAAGGTACAAAGGGGCCCATGTATGCCCATGGGGTAAGAGGGTAAGCCAAAGTAATATGCATGATGAATCAATACTCCCTAAAGGGCAAAGGCCCTGCACTAAAATGAACCAAGACAGAGACGCTGGTATTCAACCAGTGTGTGACCAAGTGTTGTAGCGATTGCAACACCCTCCAAAATTTTGACCTACAATTAAATTTCAGAGCCTACCATGGATCCTATGATCGATTTTTCCTTAGACACTTATTGGTAAGATGATGATCTCAAGCTCCCCTCTTCGATCTTAAGAGGTGTTCATGCTTTTATCTTTATATATTATGTGTCATCTTTGGGCATGGGATTATCGCTTGTCATGCAAAGGGAAGTTTGTTTTGCTTCAAGGGGAAATATTTGTGAGAATGGGTTGTCCTCACCACATAGACATGTTTCACACTCATTGCATGCACTCTTGCACAAGTGTCGCCTTGATCCTCCCAAAGTCTATCATCGGAGTCGCACATTTTGTAAGTTTCCACAAAAGTTATTGCATTAAGCGAAGTATGTGTTATATGTTCTGGATGGTCTATGTTGTATCACTAAGTGTTCAAGTGTGTGATCGTAGTTAAGTTATATCATTGTTCACATTAGTTCCATTGATCCCCCACTTAACCAAATCTCAGAGTTCCCCTAGCAACCTAACCTCATCCATATTTCCTGAACTGTGCACTTCACATTTGTAACCCTCAAGCTTTTCCCTTCCCAGTTGGAACTGTGTAATGCATAGAAAACCCAGCCTCCCTTGACATCCAAAACTATGTAGTGGCTTCCTCTAATGTCCTTCCCTCAGTCGGAACCCACTGTCTCCAAAAATTGCGTTGTTTTTTCCTTCAAGAATCTCAGCTGCCCAGTCTACCTTGCATCGTGAACTGTGCGGATGTTTCCTCCCAAGGCCTCATCCCACAGCAGTCACTGCCCACTGAAATTGGACATACGTAACCTCCCAAGGCCTCATCTCACAACATTCACTGCCTGCTTAAACTATAAAATTGTGTCTCTCAGTGGCCACAAAGAAGGATGATATTCTAGATGACTCTCAAGGAGCTAAGGAGAAAGATAAGCAGATCAAGGAACCCAAGGTATGATAGAAGATCATGACCACATGAAGACTGCAACTGATGTATAACCCTTTAGAGGGTAGGTATGGAAAACAAAGCACGTCTTTTGAAATACGCCTCTTAGTGTAGCTTGAATTAGCGCTTAACATTTTCATATCATTATGTCTTCAATGACATGCATGGTTGCAAGCACTGACAATCATTCCATGTGTTTCCTCTAAGTGTCTTGCTCCCTTTTGCTTGTTGGATCAATTGTCATCTTTTGGCATGTTTAGTTGTTATGTCATGTTTGCAAGCCTTTCTGGTGACCTCGGAGACTGGTATTTGTGTATACAAGTTGTCCTAGCCATGTAAACATTTGTTGCATTCATACACAAAGTTTTATGCACTACTGCACAAGTTTATTCATAGTCATCTTAAGGTCTATCTCAAGTGTCACACTTGTCACTTTTATTTCTAGACGGTCTCACAGAGGGTAATTCTTTTTCGTATTGTTCTAGTGGTTTATGTTGTCGTATTGTCAAATTAAGTTAAGTGTGTGATCACAATGTCGAGATCCTCACAAGTTCGTTTGCCTCCCACACTTAGCCATTTTCCTGAAAATCATTCCGATCGGACAACTCTCTTCACCAGACCGTGACTCAACTGCACACTATGTCATCTCAGCCCTCAATGATGCTGCTCTGCTACCTGGAACTACGTAATGCATAGTGACTTTCTGCTAGGGAAGTTGCACTGCGTAATCCTAGAGTTGAGAAGCATACCTACCTTCCCAAGCAGAATTTGCCTCAAGCCTAACCAGAACTACACATTTCATAGAATCAGTCATCAAGCCTCCTCTCTTCTTGCTAGAACCCACAATGCGTAGAGAACTATACCTTCTATGCCTCCCAAAAATGCACAAAAGTGTCCCCTAGTGTCCTCCCTCAGTCGAGATTCACTAATCTCTAGAACTGTGTAGACATGTCCTCCCAGGCCCCTCTACTACCCAGTCCTACCTTGCCTCTGATAAATACGTAGACCTACCTCCCAAGGTCCCATATTACAGTAGCCAATGACTCTCCCAACTACACAATCCTTTCTCCAATGGCCTCTGCACAATTTTTCCAAGAAGTGAAGACTATGCTCAAGAGTTCCTCAACTAAACTAGGGTTGTGCTCTATGCAACCTCAATGGCTAGTCTTGTAGAAATTTTGAATAATAAACACATATTCAATGGAGATTATCCTGATCATGTACTATTGTGGAATACATACACAATACATAAGCTCCTCTACGTTGACCATCAATTTATAGAAGTAGAAACATTCATAGGCGCACATAGAAGCATCAATCAAACTCATTAACACAGTATGTATCCCGGGGAAAGCATCTCGCTAAAAACCCCAACTATCTGTATATTATATTGATTGAATCATGTAACATTACAAAGTACAATGCTTATCACAAGCAATCCAGTACCAGCTCCACCTGTTACACACAATACAACTCAGATCTGATCTCCAAATCTATTCCACTGCTTGCCTGCCTCCACAGCTCAATACCTGCTCAAGAATAAATGAGAATGGTTTACCAAACTCGTATTTAACCTCCAAAGAATCACTCACACTGGGAAAGACGTGAGCATAGGCTATAATACTTGGTATTGGCCAGTTCATTGGCATACTCAATCCCTTTGATTGTGCAAATCATCATGCACAACTATAGTCACAACTGATAGCAATCTGATCCTCTAACACCTGTCCCTGCTGAACTGAACATGCACTGACATGCAACTGAGTTAACTGATGTATTCTATAGTTGCATTATGAGTTAATAATTAGTTTAACAACTCATCATTAGTCTATTTGCAATTAGACTAATTACAACTAGTTTAACCAAGTCAAACTAAACACAACTCCATCAACTCTACAATCAACTCCACCAAACTCAACTGATTGAGTTCTAACTGAAGTCATGCATGCAACAACTCAACTAACCCACAAAGAAAGTGTACTTCCTTCTTACAACTGCATGTGCCACATCTGTAGCTCAAACTGAAGTGCTCCAAGAGAATAAGATCAAGTTTATAGTCCAAATATTATTATGAGACAATAATATTTAACTTTTCTATTTTTGACAGCCAATCTAAAAATAGACTTTAATCACTCCTGCTGTGATCACTCATGTTGTGATCACTCCTACTGTGATCACTCCTACTGTGGTCAATCTTGCTATGATCATCCCTGTTGTGGTCACTCCTGCTGTGATCATCCCTGCTGGGATCCAAAATTGACCTTGTGCCATAATTTGCCTGCGGGCCCACTTAGTGAAGGCGACTCCTTTCCACTAAGCTCCATCATCTTGTTGCATTCTCAACAAGCATTTCTTGTTGCACAATTTTCAACACTCCCTCTCAACAAGAAAGGATTCCTCTCAAACCCGATCCTGTAACTCTGGAATGTTCTCCATGCAACACATCTAGCCGGTCCACTTGCTCTGTCATCAAAGTCTCTGACTGCTATTGCCTCTGTCGACTGAAACTCTGCATATCTGTGCTCTTCAGTATCTGACTGCTCTAGCCTCTGTCACTTTGATCTCTGACTGCATCTGTGCTGCTGCTAGTTCTATCTCCCAACATTGCATCCACAGTGAAACTCCCAACTGACCTCCCTGTTGGGCTAGAAACACCCTCTGATGTTGAAGCTCTACCTGCTGCTAACAAGTGCTCCCTCTCTGACATATGCGCTACTGCAACATCTCCATGCATCTCACACCATTGCACACCTCTATGTGCCACCTAGCACTGTGCAAAACACTTGTGCCACTCACATTGTTGTAGCCTGCTAGCTATGCGCTGTCCTGGGATTCTTTGCACTGTCGCTCTCTCTGCCACTCCATCCGCATTTGTCTCTACCCAATCAATCAGTTCTTGCTACTACACATTGGGGCTCCCATAGCAAGGTCTCATCCAAGAGGTTGGGTACCTCAAGGATCCTGCCCCTCCTCCTTGGGACGATCAATCCACATCACCCCACCTCCTAACTGGAGGTATGGCTACATCCGATCCCTCAGCCCACCTAGCTCGAAGTTTCCCCATACTGGAGGTCTCTGCATGAGTAGATGTCTCTACTTGATCTCCTCTCAGCTTCCATTTTTGTGGCTGCTCCACAACCTCCTGAAGCTGCTGCACCAATCGTGGCTCCTCCACAATCGTCTGAGACTTCTTCTAGCTCTGCATGTTGAGAGGTAATATACGCTCCCTCTCAACCACCAAGTCTCCATCAGTTGCCTCACTGCTCAAGGCTTTGCATGCATCTTGAATCTCAAGAGCATACAGGTTCTTGACCCGTGAACCAATCTGCTTCACATGTCTAGTGATGACGTGTCTAAGGAAAACCTTTCCCTTACTTAAGACTACATCATAGCCTCTGTCTTCCAGCATCGCAATCGACACCAAGTTTCTCTTCAGTCCTGGTACATACTTGACATCGGTCAAGGTATGGCGAGCTCCATGCTCCCTCTGAAAAATAACTGTGCCTACACCTGAGACACTATACTTCTCATCATCACCCATCCCTATGAGTATCTGGAGATCTTTCTCCTCCAAAGTATTGAACAAACTTTTGTCACCGGTCATGTGGAAAGAAGCTCCACTGTCAAGAAACCAACCACTTCCCATCATGGATGAAACCATGCATGCGAAGAGTGTGAAATCCAACTCAAACTGTGAAGCAATTGCCTCACCTTCAGATCCTTCCCCAGATCCCTTCTTGGACTTCTTCTTTGGGCAATTAGTAGCATAATGACCCAACTCATGACAACGAAAGCATCTCACCTTCGCCTTGTCAACCTTCTTCCCATCATTGGAAGAACTAGATTCGGAAAGAGAAACCTTCCCCTTCCCCTTCTTCACCTTACTCGCTAAGGCACAGTTCTCCTCATCCTGCATGGATGAAGAACCGTCTCTGGTGCTCCTTCTGATCTCCTCTTGCACAAGATCCGACCAAAGTCTCTCCCATCCTGGCAATTTCTCCCGACCATTGACAGAGTCCTGATAGGAATTCCAACTCTTCGGAAGACCAAGGAGAGCCAAGCTCACCAAGTCCTTATCATCGACAGTAACCCCCACACTTCCTAGCTCATCTGGACACTAAGTGGACTTCGTGAGATACTTGGGCATACTGTCACCATTCTCGCATTTGATGTTTCTGAGTTTATCTTTGAGCGCCAACTTCCTCTGATCACTCTTACTTTGGAATAGATCTATGAAAGTCTTCCACATCATATATGGAGAAGTCTTTCCATGCAGGCTGGACACAATGTGATCCTTCACGCCCTCCAACAAAATCCTTCGACATTTTGTGGTCTTCTTTTGCCAAGCATCAGCTTGAGTAGCATCAGTAGGCTTTGGGACATCCATCTCTATGAACTCCTTCAGCTCGTTATCATCCAATACTGCCTCCATCCTGTCCTTCCATGCAATATAGTTTGAGCTGCCCTCAAGGGCATACTCCAATCGCAATCCTGTGAAAGACATCTGAGTTTTGACACCAAGAAAACACTGCTGCAAATTCGAATTCCACCAGCAACCAACTCAACTGCCTCGGATCTAAGATTCGTGAGAACACAATATTTCTTGTACAGAGATCGACTGTATGGGCTTTCACTGGATATCTCACCTTCCAAAAGAAGGATGAATCCAGAGGCTACCTGGCCCAATTACAGACTCTGCCTGAAGAAATAGAATGTAAACACTTCCTGAATAGTAGATCAGATGATCAACAACTCTGATACCATGTAGAAATTTTGAATAATAAACACATATTCAATGGAGATTATCTTGATCATGTACTATTGCAGAATACATACACAATACATAAGCTCCTCTACGTTGATCATCAATTTACAAAAGCAGAAACATTCACAGGCGCACATAGAAGCATCAATCAAACTCATTAACACAGTATGTATCCCAGGGAAAGCATCTCACTAAAAACCCCAACTATCTGTATATTATATTGATTGAATCATGTAACATTACAAAGTACAATGCTTATCACAAGAAATCCAGTACCAGATCCACCTGTTACACACAATACAGCTCAGATCTGATCTCCAAATCTATTCCACTGCTTGCCTGCCTCCACAACTCAATACCTGCTCAAGAATAAATGAGAATGGTTTACCAAACTCGTATTTAACCTCCAAAGAATCACTCACACTGGGAAAGACGTGAGCAGAGGCTATAATACTTGGTATTGGCCAATTCATTGGCATACTCAATCCCTTTGATTGTGCAAATCATCATGCACAACTATAGTCACAACTGATAGCAATCTGATCCTCTAACACATGTCCCTACTGAACTGAACATGCACTGACATGCAACTGAGTTAACTGATGTATTCTATAGTTGCATTATGAGTTAATAATTAGTTTAACAACTCATCATTAGTATATTTTCTATTAGACTAATTACAACTAGTTTAACCAAGTCAAACTGAACACAACTCCATCAACTCTACAATCAACTCCACCAAACTCAACTGATTGAGTTCTAACTGAAGTCATGCATGCAACAACTCAACTGACCCACAAAGAAAGCGTACTTCCTTCTGAAAACTACACGTGCCACATCTGTAGCTCAAACTGAAGCGCTCCAAGAGAATAAGATCAAGTTTATAGTCCAAATATTATTATGAGACAATAATATTTGACTTTTCTATTTTTGACAACTAGTCTAAAAATAGACTTTGATCACTCCTGTTGTGATCACTCATGCTGTGATCACTCCTGCTGTGATCACTCCTGCTGTGGTCACTCTTGCTGTGATCATCCCTGCTGTGGTCACTCCTGCTGTGATCATCCCTGCTGGGATCCAAATTAGAACTTGTGCCATAATTTGCCTGCGGGCCCACTTAGTGAAGGCGACTCCTTTCCACTAAGCTCCATCATCTTGTTGCATTCTCAACAAGCATTTCTTGTTGCACAATTTTCAACAAGTCTCCCTTCCTGTCACCTCGATGTGCAATGCATAGTTATTGGGCCCTATTTTCCAGACTCTCACCTGTCCCGAGCTCATTCCATGGATAACAGTGCATCATCTTAGACTAGGGAGTTTTTGCATTTGATGTTGTACCATCATGAGTGAATTGCAGAACATGTACATTGTTACATCATGGTGAGACGATGAATAAGGACAAGGAGGAGTGAACATGTTATAAGACTCACTTACAACTGGATAGACAAAGAAGCTTATCAAGTACAAGCAAAGGGAACACATGCATGAAACCACTTCCCAAGACCAAATATCATTGAAGACCCTGCATCATCAAGTCATGTGAAGGAGAAGAGAAAGTTCATCCAATAACACGTCTATCATTTAGCAGCAACAACAGCTTGACATCGCCATCTCAACAAGCTACTCATGTCAGCAGTTTCATGTCAAGTCATGTCATGAGTTGTCAAAGGCCACATCACTATTATGGGCCATGTCTATTGTAAATGAAATGTAATTTAAAGTGGAAGTCCAATGGACACACATTAATATGAAGAGTCATGTCAATTGAAAAGTCATACGAAGCTGAACAGTCATGAGGATAGTCTAAGAGTCACAAGGGTCAAGCATCACCCTTGTTTATATATACCCCCTCATTGTATGAGCAAAGGACTTTTCACCTTGGCTCCTCCCACGAAGCATAGAGAGTTTTCAGTCAGTTCTTTTAGGAGTGAGGAGTGGCTCCAATTTCCCACTACTAGGGATACTCATGTATGATTTACATATGTGTCTTGGAACTTTTGGTTAATATAGAAGCCTATTAAGGCCAACACGTTTTCATGCATGTTTTGCAGATGTTTGTAAGACTATTCTTTTGGAATTTCTAATTCATGTTTGTTTCACATGTACTAAGATAGTTGAACTATTTCGGTTGTTTTAGTACTTACCTTGTTGGGAATGTGATGTATTGGTTATCATTGTTGTCTCATCCTTGTGGACTACTCCGCATGATACAATACATATCTTCTTTGTTTACTGGTTATAACAAATGTCACATCCATTTTGGACTACTCTGCTGGATGGTGGATGTGTCTTCCCTTTTACTTCAGTTTTAAAGACTACCACATCCACTGTGGACTATTCCATTGGATGTTGGACAAGCCTTTCTGGTTTGCGTGTGTCTCTTCCTAGGTGCTACTATTACCTCTCACTAAAAGGCTCACTTTACTCTCCCCCTTTTTCAGTAAGAGAACCTTGATACAGTTACATTACACACTCACCAGGCAAACTTACCTTGTTGTTTGAAGATACTAGCATAATACTCTCATATGTTGACAGTTAGAGCCAAGGTATATCTCTTAGTATATGGCAAACAAGCTTTTATACCGGATGGGACTCCTACACCAAACAGTGTGAGGTCTAGTTGGGACTTCATATCAGGGAGATCCACTTGGTTAAGGGATTTCCAACACCATTAACATTGTGTTATGTGAATCAAATCCCCTAACACATCATTTAATGACATGCTATAGGTTATAAACTCCCCATTATTAATATATCATGTCTAAAAGCTTATGGTACCTAATGAAGGGATGTATTACTAAATGATACCTATAAATTGAGCTTTAAATAGTTAAGAGATCCATAAAACCTCACTTGAGTTGTCACATGTATCAAAATTCATAGGAATAAATCAACATGGCAAGTAACAGACAGGAGTCTATTGTGGAGATATAGCTAAGGCACTTTTTTCAAGAAAAAAAACTTCCATTGCTTGACAACCTCTCAATGGTATTTTAACTTTACACCTAAGCAGAAGAAAAATAGCATAATTTTGATTATGGGCCTTGCTAGTGATGGATGTGTCTCAGAGGTATTTGATTTTAGAGAAATTGTTTTTGGTGTGCTTATTGTTTCAACCCCAAGGCAATGAATATTAGAGTTTCCTCAAAGGGAAAGAACCTAATCATTTTTACTCCCAAATATTTCAGAAAGATGCTCAAGTTTCCTGAAGCTAATGCTTTTCTTGACTTTCAGGGTGGTGGAATGAATGTCATTGGACAATTCATACTCTAGTTTGTGAATGTTCAAGAGAATTTCACCTTTATTGATATTTCATTATTAGTAGAGACATACAAGGATTTTTCATGGTTATTTTCCCACATTATGGGATATGAATCAACACCTCTTATACCTAGGTTAGTCTTACACATCTTGCATTTTTCATTTAGAAATATTATTTTTTCTAACCAGGTAGAAGTAATCACAAATGAGATTAGTAAATTATTATAAGACTCATTTATTTTTCATGACAACCTATTTAGTGATGACCATATTTTATTGCAACCTTTTCAATGAAATAATCCCCCAAAAGCAACATGAATCTTGAATTAGAGCCAATACAATTTTGGTACCCTGTTTTAGGAGACATAAGGCATTGTTTCACTTCTTCCTTTTCCATGACCAATTTTTTAAAGAATTCATATACATATTAATTGGAAATGAACCATAGATGATAACTTTAGAAACACAAGAGTTCTTGAAAGGAAATGGAGTGTATTTAGCTAAGAATATCCATACATACATAATAATTTTTGGTTATCAAGATAAGCCATTATTACTCCCTATTTTTATTTCTGATAAATATTTTTTTGCAGAGGTGTACAAAAAATATGATTCCTAGTCAATTTTATTTGATAGGAAGCAAAAGAAGAAATTCATCACACATCCATTTAAAGTTGGATAAGTTCTAGTGAAGATTTCTACACATTTAATGGAATTAGTTGAAGGATCAATATCGTTTACCTTGAATGAGGATGAACCTACCCAAGAATTTGATTATGACTGCCTATTTTCAAAAATATAGCATCAATAAGATACAACAACCTATTCACCAAAATTACAGAAGGAAGTGGCAACAAGGAAGCATAAACTTCAAGAGAAAAATAAAAGGATAAAATTGTACATAATGATGATTTTTTCCGAAGAGTACATAATGATGATTTGGTCACTAAAATTAGTATTAATTTTGAAAGGAATACCAAGACCAATCAAATACGGAAAAAATCTCATAAATTTATAATCCTCATGAGTCCCACAGTACTATTAGAGTTCCACCTTGGCTCATAGAAAAAAAGAAACAAGGATATGATGGTGAAGATCCACCACCTCATGGTAGCTTGGAAAATTTTGGTTGTTATCACTTCATCAAGAATAAACAAAATTCTAGTAAGAAAAGGCCACAACAAGTAGAAGGACCCAATCATAAGTAAGTGGACAGTACTATGGTACCAAACTAACTAGCACTATATTTGGTTGAATTTCAAAAGATAGTAGAAGAAATAGCTACGAAAGAGCCAACAATTTTTTAAGAACAATACTAAATATGATAGTACTAGTAAGAAATTGGAAATTGAAAAGGTGCATATTAAAAATAAGAAATTCATGAAAAAAATGGAATTTACAAGTAAAGGTATCAATAATTGGGCCTACTTTTTATGTTATTGACCTACGAGAAATCAAGAATACCATAAATACGAAGAAATATAACCCAAAACACAGAATTATCTCATGAAATGAGAAAAACTTCGAAGTATTTTATTATTCAGAAACAGAAACAATGTTCACTTGCCTCTTCGAGGTGGCAACCTCCAACATAGCAGATCTTGATTACAATAAGACTCCATGACCTTTGCCTTACTAAATAAGATTGTTTATAGATAAATGACATCCAAAACCCTAACTACTAGTGTTCCCTTTCATAACATGGGTTAACCACTTTATTTATTAACTATGGCTCGTTTACAACTAACTGTGCTCCCTTGACTCTAATCTGAGTCAACCACTTACAATTATTAATGTGGGCTTTATTGACTCTCTAACTAACTATGAATCTGACTCGACCCATTGGGATTATTACATACATAAAGGGGTTAGGGTTGGACCCTAACATGCCCTCCCCCATCAAAATCAACCTTGTCCTCAAGGCTGAAGTTGTGGAAACTGTTGAAGAATAGTGGTTGGTTCCCAGGTTGCATCTTCTAGAGAGGTGTCTTTCCACTTGATGAGGAATTCCTTGATCATGCAGCCACGGATATGTCTTTCATGAGTATCGAGGGTCTAATCTGGTCAGAGCCAAAGTGATCCTTCCTCATCCAATTCAGGTAGACTTGTTTGAACTTTGCAATTTTTCCCCACCTCTTTTTGAGGCATGATACAAGGAATACTGGATGGATTTTTGAAGTAGGTGGCAAGGCCAGTTTGTAGGTGACTACTCCTATGTGCTGAAGTATCTAGTAAGGCACATAGAATTTTGGTGCTAGTTTATGTCAGCCCTTTTCTTTGATAGATGTTTTCTTATATGGTTGGAGTCACAAGAATACATGATCCCCTTCTTGAAATGAGTGCTCGGAATGATGTTGGCCAACATGTTTCTTCATTTGGTTCTGAGATTGATGCATATTATCTTTGAGATGAGCAATCATAGTGGCATGGTTCTGTAGGAGTTGATCAACTTCCTGTACTTTAGAACATCCAGGTATATAAGAAATAGGTGAAGGTGGAAGTTGTCCATACACTGCCTCATATGGATTTATCTTGGTGGCTTCATGATAGTTAGTATTATACCACCATTCAGCTAAAGGTAGTGAATGTACCCATTGATGTTTCTTTTCTGAAGTGAATCACCTCAGATACGTTTCCCAACATTTGTGGACTACTTTTGTTTGACTATCGGGTTTGGGGATGATAGGTGGTACTTAGTTGGCATTGAGTTCCTCGTAGCTCAAAAAGTTCTTGCCAATTTTTTTTTGTGAAAGTGGGGTTGCGATCAAACATAATGGAAGTCGACATGCCATGCAGTTTGAAGATCTGGTCCAAGAAAACTTTAGCCACCAAAGTGGGGGTAAATGGGTGTGGTAGAGTGCAAAAATAAGCATATTTAGAAAGTTTTCCCACAACCACCATGATGATTGATTTTTTACCTCACTTTGGGACACCCGTGATGAAATCCGTGGAAACATTCATCCAAACAGAAGTAGGGAGTGGCAATGGTTGTAAGGTTCCTAGTAACTTAATTGTTTCCCCTTTTTTGTGTTGGCACACATGACATTCAGCTAAAAAAGTAAGAATGTCATTTTTCATGCTAGTCCAAAATAAAGAATGACGTGTGTGAGCATACATCTTCTAAAATCCTGAATGTCCTACAATTGGAGATGAGTGCAGCTCATCCAAGATGCGGGTTTTGAGGGTGGAGGTCGATGGTATCACTACTCGATACTTGTAGTGAAGAATCTCATCCTTCCAATAGTAGTTTGATGAGGAATTAGGATCTACTCTTAAGTTATTAATGAGTTGGTAAAGAGAGGGGTGGGAGAACCATTCCTTGCAGGCCTCTTCAATTGAATCTGGTATGGGTAGAGAGATTGATAGCAGGGTGCTCTCATGCTCAAATTGGCACGATAAAGCATCAACCACTACATTGTCACGCCCTTTCTTGTAAATGATCTCATAATCATATCCCAACATTTTGGCATGCCATTTATTTTTCAGTGGTGATGATAGACATTACTCCAGAAAATATTTAGGCTTTGATGGTCAGTGCGAATTTGGAAACGTCGCCCCAACAAGTATGGATGCCAGGTGTCTACGAAATGTAAGATGGCCATCATTTCTTTCTCATAAGTAGATTGACCTAGATGTTTGCCACTGAGTTGTTGGCTGGTGAAATCCAATGGTGTAACTTCCTGCATTAATACAATGTCAGTACCTATACCTAAAGCATCACATTCAATCACAAAATATTTGGTGAAGTCGGGTAGGGCAAATACGGGATTGGAGCACATGGCCTATTTGAGAGCCAAGAAGGCTTGTTGAGCTGCATCAATCCAAAGAAATGAATTTTTCTTGAGAAGATTAGTGAGGGGTCTAGCAATGTGTCCATAATTGCGAACAAATTTTTGATAGTAGCTAGTGAGACCCAAGAATCCCCTCAAACTCTTGAAGGTTTTTGGTTGGGGCCAATCATGCATTGCCCAAATATTTTTCGGATCAACCCTCACTCCTTCACAACCTACAATGTGTCCCAAATACTCAACTTCTTCCATGTCAAAAGAGAACTTGGATAATTTGACAAATAATTTGTGATCTCAGAGCAGTTGTAATATCTGGTCTACATGTTGAAGATGTTTGTCCTAGGTTATGTTGTAGATGAGAATGTCATTGAAGAAGACTAGGACAAATTTTCGAAGATATGGTTTCAGCAGGTGGTTCATGAGGCTTTGAAAATTAGATGGAGCATTGCAGAGACCAAATGGCATGACCAGGAATTCATAATGTCCTTCATGAGTTCGGAAAACAGTCTTGGGAATGTCTACTTCCTTCATGCATATTTGGTGATAACCCAAGTGGAGGTATAGCTTGGTAAAGAATTAAGCACCATGAAGTTCATCAAGCAAATCATCAACAACTAGAATAGGAAATTTTCCTTGATAGTGAGCTTGTTGAGGGCCCAAATGTCTAGACCCATGCATCATTCTCCATCTTTTTTTAAAACCATGACCACTGGAGATGAATAAGGGTTGATACTAGAGCGGATAACACCGGCTTTGATCTGAATTTAAATATAAATGCAACAAATTATAGATATAATCGTAAATACAAAGATGCAACAAAAATATCCCTTCATTTCATTAATATCAAATATTGAAATATGCTTACAAACAGAATGGAAATAAAACTAGCTCAGGCAATTGTAGCTTCTCTCTAAGAAGAGATGTGGCGGCTACATGCCTCTAAACTGTGTTACAATGAGGCTCGAAGGCCTATTTATTATTGAGAAACAATGGAAAACCCTAAACATCCAGAAATCTAACCCTAGGAGATGAAGCGCCAAAATTGTGGGCCTCGTTTGGGTAAATTGGTACATCGATTTCCCGAGGTTGTAACTTTGGCATACAATCTTCATTTGGCTATCATAATACCTCGTTTCAAATATCTTGAAGAGTAGGCTGGAAAAAAAATAGGCCACCCCATTAGAGGTTGGAAAAAAATGTCATTTAGGGCCTCAAAATGGGTCCAAAAGTTTAGGACTCGAAAAACTGCCAAAAATAGTAAACTGTGCTATAATTAAGGACACTAAAAAACTGAAAGAGACAGTGTTGGAAGTCCAAGTGGAATAGGAGGGTGACCAAAAATATCCACCTGCATAAGTCCTCCCCCCTTAGAAATAAATGGTCCCCATTGCATTGAGTGCCTCCATGAGATGGGGAAACTTCTGTTGAACTTGGTCCCTAGTGCGCCATTTGACTTGGTACAGGAGTTGGTCAGCATTGACAACCCGATACAGTTGGATCTTTTACTAGCAAGTGTTCTTGACCTGTGAGTCCATAATCTGATCAGTTGTGGCTTGTTCCATGCATTCTGGGTTTAACTTTGTTGGTGTGAGTTGTTATGCAATGTTTGATGTGTCCAACAATGGTGGGAAGTATGATCGAAGGCGGTCCACATTGAACACTGGGTACAGGCCAAGGAATGGGGGAATTCTGAGATCAAAAACATTGTCTCCCACAACCTTGGTAATGGTGTAAGGACCATATCGAAGTGGTCTAAGCTTCTGATGGACTCCAGTAAGGCGTCCTTTCTGCAAATGAAACTAGAATTTTTTGCCCACCTGAAACTTGTGTGGCACCTGATGTTGATCATGTCGCTGCTTGTATTTGGAATTTGACTTCTCTAGGATTTTGTGAACCCATTGGAAGATGTGTTGGATGCATTCAATAAATCTGGTCGCTTTATCATCCTCAGACAATACATATGTGGATTATGTCTGCGTAGTCACATGAGGCATGGCTACATCAATCAGACACAACGGTTGAAATCCTAGACCCACTTGAAAGTGACTGTGACCAGTTGAGCTATGGAGATCTCTATTATAACTATGTTGCACATATGGAAGACTCTAATCCCAGGTTCGAGGGCGCTTGGAGTTATACATGCGGAGTATGTTCACTATCATCCTATTGACGACCTTTGTATGACCATTAGTTTGGGGATGGAAGGCAGTCGATTTAGTGAGCTTGGTGTCCAATAGTGTCAAGAGGGTTGACCAGAATGTTCTCAGGAACTTGCTATCCCGATCTAATATAATGGTCTATGGGATCCCAAAATGTACCCATACTTGTTCAAAGAAGAGTTTGGCAGTGTCCTTTGTTGTGATACTCTTCTTGTAGGCTGCCAATATAGCCATCTTAGAAAATTTGTCCACGGCCACAAATACATAGTCATTACCATGCTTGGTAGAATGGAGGCCAGACATATAGTCCATTGAGATGGATTCCCACGGCTGGCTAGGAGTAGGCAGAGGAGTGTATAGGCCCTGCTTCTTGATGGTTGGCTTGGAGATGGCACAGGCAGTGCAGGATCTGATATATTTCCCAACATCTAGTCATAGTTTGGGCCAATAAAAGTACTTTTGCATTACATCCACAATTTTCTCCACACCAAAGTGTCTTGCAACCCAACTATAGTGCGCCTCCCAAATCAGCTTGGCATGCTCACTTGAAGGAAAACAAAGGTGGCCCAGGTATCATAATAATGCATCATGGAGGTGGAAATCGAGAACTTCCTTGCCAGCTACTATCATCTCGTATGTCGAGGCAAACTATGGATCATTTTGTATAGTTGTGGCCGTCCAGAGGTCTTGTGACCACAAGAGTTGAGAATAGTAGTCAGTACGGCAACTGGGGGCCGACTGAGGCAGTCTACAACATGATTGATTCTACACTTTTTATATTTAATGTTCAAGTGGTATTGTTTCATATATGTATACCACTTCTGATGGCGATCATTCTGCAACTCCCCTTGTGTATGTACAAACTAAAGAGGTTGATGATCGGTGTGGATGATCATCTCCTTCCCCAGAATATAGTACTTCCATTATCAGCAAGCCTACATGATGGAATACATCTCTTTATCATATGTGGGGTATTTTCTAATTGTATCAAAAAGTGTCTCACTATGATAGGCCGATAGATGCTTGTGTTGGGTGAAGATTGCACCAATAGCATAGTCTGAGGCGTGTGTATCAATTTCAAATTGTTGTTGTAGGTCTGACAGTGTGAGTATCGATGCAGAGCAGAGGTGGTGATTCAACTCAAAGAACGCCTTCTGTTGGGACTCAAACCAGGAAAAAATTTCTTTCGCCCCACCCTTAATAATATAACTCAAAGACAAAGTGATATGGGAGAATCCCAACATGAACCTCCAATAGAAATTTGCAAGGCCCAAAAAGCTGTGAAGCTCCATTAGAGTGGTCGGGGCTGGCCAATCATGAATAACTTGGATCTTGGTCATGTCCACATGCATGCCACGCTCATCTATGATGTAACCTAAGTATTGGACCTGGCTCATGCCAAAGGTGCATTTCTCCAAGTTGGCACACAATTTGTGTTGTCGAAGGGTTTGAAGGACCTGTCGAATGTGTTGCAAGTGTTCTTCCTAACTCTTGCTGAAGATGAGGATGTCATCCAGATAAACCACTACGAACGATTTGGTGAAGAGCTGCAAGATGTCATCTATTAGCCTCATAAAAGTAGGAGGGGAATTTTTCAACCCGGAAGGAATTACCATCCATTCAAAAGGCCTTCCTTGGATTTAAAGGCAGCCTTCCACATCTGTGGGCTCTATTGGAACCTGGTGATAACCAGACTTCAAATCGATCTTGCTAAAATACTTGGGTCCCTTGAGTTGATCCAGCAGGTCATCAATCCGTGGGATTGGATACTTGTTCCTAACAGTGATTTTATTTAGTGCCCGATAATCAATGCAGAGCCTTTAGGTCCCATCCTTCTTCTGTACAAGTACAATCAAGCTCCCACAAGGTGAGGAACTTGGCCGAATGTTCCCTTTCTACATAAACTCTTGGATTTGTCGCTTGATCTCTTCATTTTTCAGAATGGAGTGGCAATATATCGACCTATTAGGTAGAGGTGCTCCGGGAGTCAGATTGATTGAATGCTTGACCTGACAATGCAAGGGTACCCCTATGGGTGAGGAGAAGATGTCCCTGTATTCTTCCACAACCATATCCACCTACTTTTGCTTCTTGGAGGAACCCTTCTTGAGGGCCATGGATGTGGCTATGACCTTCCCCTTTCCTTGATAGAGAATCAGAAAGAAAAAAAAAAATTCCCAGTCTGGGAGATGACCTTACTGCATTGCTTAGCATAGATCAAAGAGATGACGGTAGGTGGGGCTACCTCCGATATCCTTTATAACTTATTACCCAAAGAAATAATAACAGAGCGAGGTCTAGACTCATATACAACATGTCGCTTCCATAAGTATGGTTGTCCTAATAATACATCACAAACTTCAAGAGGAGAAACATCACACAGTACCTCATCTGTGAAGGGCTTGATGCTATAGGGAAGGTGACATTGTTGGCTGACGCGAAGATCTTGTCCTTGCTGAAGCTACCTGATGGTATACGACTGTGGATGTGCTATAGTTAGTAGGCCCAGCCGCTTCACAACCTTTTTTGAAATGAGGTTCTTTTGGCTCCCGCTGTCGACAATGAACTTTAGCGGAGAACCCTTCACCCACATCTATGAGTGGAATAGGTGCTTCCCTCTTTTGGATCTTCAAGCTCAATCTTCTGGATCTTGGTGGTGGCCACAGTGGCACTGGGCTCTGTGTCAATGATTTTATTCCCTTTGTCATTCCCCTTGTCAGGTTCTAATTTAGAGTTGGAACATGCATCGAATTCAGAAGCCTTCAGCTTGGACACCAGTGACTTCTTAGCCCGACACTTACTTGTTTTGTGAGTTTAGCTCTTATGGAACTCAAAAAACTTTCCTATGGCCTTCTTTGTCTTCATGGTGTTGTTATTTTCTTGTGGCTTCAATGGGTTCTCCTGGTTCACCCCACCTTGGCCTTGCTCATTGCTCTATGGTTTGGGGGCGTCTTTCCGTTGCTTCAGATTCACAGATCCAGAGTCTCACTTTTTATGTTTAATCTGCTCAATCTTGATAGTGTATCGGTACGTTGTGTCAAGCGAGGAGATGTCTAGAAACTCCATATCATCCTAGATGTACCTATGTAGGCAGTCGCAGTACTTGAGTACCAAATGTTCCTCAAAATCCTTGATGGCAAAATTCATGCGAAGGGTATGAAAAACATTGGTAAACTCTGACACGTCTTGATCCCTTCCCTTTTGTAGTGTGGTCCACTTCATGTATTTATCCTCATAACTCCCGACAAGGTAGTACTGCTCCTTGATGGCGTCCTGGAACTAATATTTTTGGGATAGAGTCCCCTAGGGTCAATTTTGGGACTAAAAGCCCAAGTTTTGTGGCAGAAAGCCCAATTTTTTGTATGTAAAGTATAAAGTCTCCGAAATTTGTGGTTGAGGAGCACGTAGATGTAGAGTTTCATAAAGGGTTTTACCCTCGAGTCTATGTAAGTTGTGTCAGCTTTAGAAGATCTACCCATGGTCTGCAGACCATGGATTGTATAAAAAGGAGAGTCTTAGAGGAGTCTAAGGTAGTTCAGTTAGTCATTGATGATGAATGTAATGGGTCATTAGCAAAAAGAGCGAAGGGTCTTAAAGTAGAAGAAGGGCTCTGCAGCTATGTGCGTAGAGGCCTAGGGTAGAAGTCCGTAGCTGAGTGCGTGGACCCCTACAATTGAGTGCGCAGGGTAGTTTGAGTTTGTAAGAAGATCTGAAGCATCAATAAAGAAGATTACTCTGGAAATACATGTGTTTGATCTATTTACTTATGTTATGAATGAATCCGATTATGTATGATGAATATTGGGTTTATGATTTAATACTATATTGATGTGTGAATCTATATGTTTTACATTGTTACATGAATGCAAGTAATAATATCTTCTTACGTGAAGAATATCTTAATGCATGCTAAAGATATCATACACTTAAGCTGATCTAGACGATAACAGACTTAGGAGTGATTACAAGGGCATGTAAGTGGTTGATTCGCCTATTTAAGGTCCGTGAAAGATAGTCATACACCTTCCTGAAGGCCTAGAGGCTAGTAAGAGGAAGTTATATCGATAAGCCTCGAGAGCTTATCGAGTTGCGCGAAGGTAGGAAAAGGGTACAAAAAGACATCATAACCATCTCTGGGTGCAGAAACTTGGTTCCAGCATCCCCCCATACTACTTCAGGTGAGACTTCAGTCTGCGTTCCACGGATTGATGTTGAAAGGGCCAGTAGTGTAGGGATTTGCTTGGCTAACTTAACATTGAACCTAGGTCAGGACCCCCTAAACCAACAAATGGTTCTATTTCCAAGACCTGGATAAAGAGATGTATGATGTCGCATCACTGGAATCCAACTAAGAAGAAAATTAAAGATTGGTTGGATAGAAAGATCCATGAATTCGCGGCACAAGAGGACAAGAACCCGCGATTGATGAAAGAAAAGTTGTTGGACAGGTATCTGTACACAAAGATACATGAAATTTTCTTCTTTTCCTTCTCGGTTGAATTATACGAGTGGACCGCTAAGTTGGTAGACGACCAAGGAAGGTGGAGGCTTGACGGTCCAATAGTGTGGACCCCGAAGTTAGTGCAGAGATTGGAAGCCTCTTAAGATAAGATCGCACGCATTGTCGATCACTGTCTTGATCGTATCATAGGAGGATTTGTGACAGAGTTCGCGGTTGATACTTCGGTTAACTACAACAAAGTAGAGTGATGCTTCTTCAAAGGACCGCGAGGTAAGTATTTAAGGCCTTTGAATACTTGGATTAAAATGCTCTTGTGTGAAAAGCGGGTTATGCAATTACCTTGATGTTTGGAGCTATGCGAAGTGGAAAGTTATTCAGGGATAGAAAAGGAACAGGACCTGAATATAGCCCGTTGATTGCACCTCCTCTGAGTGATGACGAAGAAGCAGAACAAGCTTCTCTGCAGAGCATTGTTTAGTTAATAAGGTGAGGGTTCCCGCGAATACCACATCCACCTACACCACCTCCATCTTCACCTCCAACGCATACACCTTCGGCCACACTGCCACCACCTCCACAACCGTTCAATATGGTGAATTCAATCAAATTTCCCGTTTTCAAGGGCTTGGGGAATGAGGACCTGGACCAGTTTTGGTTCATCGCGAAGGCTATGTGGGTAGTCCAGGGAATTATAGATGATCAGATGAAGAAATCTATGTTGGTCACTGCTTTACACGAACGTGCGTTAACATGGTACATTAAATACTGCACTGATAACTCGATGGCTACATTGGTGAACATTCAGACTATGTTGAATAAGGAATTCAGTAGGCCCAAGTCAGAAGCGCAATCAATCATTGGATTCAAAGAAATCATGATGAAGCCTGGTGAGACACCCTGGGAGCTGGATCATAGATTGAAATGAAATATCCGTGAAGCTAACATGAATATTATGGATGGGCAACACTGCGAATGGTTTGTGGCTTTTCTCTTGCCTCATTTGAGGGTTGCTTTATCACAGCAAAAGATTGGGACCCAGGCAGAGGCCCTAGAAATTGCAATGAGATTGCACGAGACACCAATTCAAGATGCTATTTTTGGATTTCAGCAAATTCACATGGAGTTGCAGAACCTTTGCCTAGAATTCGAAAGTGTGAAGAAGGATAGAGCGGCTCAGCCAAAGGTGCGAGAAGAGGTTTGTTGTTTGAAATGTAAGAGTCAAGGGCATGATAAAGATCATTGCCCTGTCTTCCTGAATTATGTTGCAGGAGGAGGGTCGATGCCTCTGAGGCCGAAAGCTAAAGTAGGGCCAAATGTAGGGCCTGCACTGTCATGTGCTATCTGTTAGGTAAATGGAAAACATGCGGTAGATAATTGCCACTTGTTGCAGAAATTTGTAGAGACACTGCAACAGCTCTTCTGCATCTTCGGCCAATCAGTAGGTCATGATGAGTGTAATTGTCATAGTTATGAGTTAATGATGGAAAGAATGCCCGCGTATCGAATGCAAACATAATCTTGACCTCCGAATCAAGGTGTTGGGGGGTCGCGAGGAGGATATTCTGGGCGCGGACGAGGTTAAGGCGGTGGAGGACCTACAAGAGGTCAGGAGCAAGTTATTTGTTACAATTGTGGAGGTCTAGGACACTATGCGCGAGAATGCATGAACCCGATGAGGGTTGAACCCCGCGAAGAAGGCCCCAATGTGAATATTGTGTTGTGAAGTGGAATGACAGCTGGAAAAGATAAGGGAAAGCGGCCTGAAGTAGGTGAATGGGTCCCCAAAGCTCGAGAAAAGGAGGTTGGCTTTGATTTGGAGTGCACGAAGGAAACCTTCATGGAAGTAAAGAAAAGCTTTGTTGAGGCTTCTACCTCAGGAAGTCAAGATAAGTAGTCTGAAGAAATGGAACCATCCATGCTTACTACCTTTTTGGAGACCTATATGAAGTTGCTATGCGATAGCAAGGCCGTAAAGGGATTACAAGAGTTGATCAATACATGTTCGAGTAATGCTCCTGAGGGACCGTGTGTGGTCTAGAAAATTGGTAAGCTTAAGGTGAGAACGGGGCATGAGATGAGGCTCATCGTGTAAAGAGGAGAGTATGAAATGGACCAAGTTATTCTAGATCTTAGGTCAGATGCAAATGTTTTGCCGAAACAGACATGGGAGAGAATGGGGAGACCTGCATTGCAATGTCTCCTATTCAATTGAGGCTAGCGAATCAGTAAAATATTATCCCCATGGGAAGATTATAGGGAGTGACAGTCGATATTGAAGGCATAAGCGCATTGGCGTATTTCAAAGTAATAGAGATTGTCGATTATAGTAATCCCTACCCCGCGGTCCTTTGGATCGACTAGGCTATCGACATGAAAGGGGTGATCAATTTGAAGAAGCAGACGATGTCATTTGAAAGAAAATCGCTTTGCATAATAGTATCCTTGGACCCTACAGAAGGACAACGCTATACTGAAACGGTCCGCGATTATGAAGATGACGATGATTTGGACCAGATTTATAAGATAACAGCATGAGATCAATATTGGATGAATCCGATAGCAGATGGATGTATTGCATGGGACCGTGAAAGCTCCTACACATCAGATTCAGATGAGGAATTGGAAAACTGGAAGAATCGATTACACGAAGTGTCTACGCTACATTGTAACATGATGACCAAATCGTTGCGCTGCGTATCGTTGGAGGTAAGAAGTCTACCTTACTATGATGGTTTAACTGACATTGATAAATTTCTGGATGTGTTTGAAAGGGAAGTGTTGGAGAAGCATCTCTTCCAAGCCTTGGACTTGGCGCTATGCTTGCAAGATGGTGGGGTACGCATCGAGACAATTTCGACGGATGGCACAAATATAGAAGAATGATGAGGGTGCAGTTTCATTTCTCAAACGTATGATTGATAGAGAAATATGATGGAAGGAGTGATATGCGCAGTCACTTAGCAAAATGGACTGACGCTTATGGAGTGGACCCACAACCGGAGTGGGTGCATCTATTCTGTCACACCTTGGATGTAATACCTATGAATTGGTACTTCGAAACAGAGCTCCGCCATGGCACGGATGAATGGGATAAGGTTAGGGATACAACAACAGAAGCAATCTTTGGTCACCATGTAGACAGGTCTTCATGAGCTGCAGATCCAAACCACTCGTCTGCAGGCTGGTGTAGTGCATAGAAACGTGGTGTCGCCTAGCTTAGCACCAAGAACAACTGAAGCAACGAAGTTGGTTTGCTCTTTGGATCCTCGATTTTTCATGCACTGGATGGAGCTCTAAGCGTGGAGTTGAAAGCTGACATGGCTACTGTCAGAGCTCTAAATAATATTGGTTTGAACTTGGTCGCGCTCCCAAGTGTAGTCCTTCACACGCTACAAGTAGGTGTGATCATAGAACTTAAGGCCCGAGAGTAGCACGCACTGAGCGTGATCAGTGAGCAGAAGGTTAACAACGAACATATTTTTGTTGAGAAAATGGTAGTGATAGACACCTAGAAGAAGGTTCAGGAGAAGAATGAGCAAACCGCAATAGTGGTAGTACAAGCATGCAGAACCTTTCCGAAGCTGCACATCCCAGCAGAAGCACCATTGGAGGCCAAGATTCAGAAGTTGGCTGCAGGTGTGCACGATGCTAGGATCGAGATGGCCAAGGTTCAGTTTGAACTGAACCTAAATATTACAGAGCTCGAGTTGAGGGCACAACCTTCAACTCCACCAGAGGTCAGAGAACAACACGAGGCAGTTGTCAAGGATGCAGTCACTGCAGTAGATGTCGCGGTGGCAGAATGCACTCGTATGCAGGAATATCCCAACCTGCGGAGGTTAAATACTGAGGCAAGGGAATTGCAACAGCAATACGATGAAAAGCGACGACACGCACTGTCAATATCACGTAGATATTGGCGAAGCAGCAAGAGGCAAAGCAACTAAAAGAGCAAGTGGAAGAAGCGCAACGAAAAGAGGCAGTCCTCAAGGCCAAATTGGGGCCTTGACTAGATGAGGCCTATGTGCTCTCCACCACCATTGGGGAGAAGTTGGCCAGCCTGCAGAATACACAACAGAAGATCTAGGCAGATAGTGCGGGACCAGCAACGGAGCAACTAGTGGAGCAGGTCAAGTAGTCATTTACGCAGTGTACAACTGAAGTTGTAGTGGTGCAAGTGGAGTTGGTAAGTCTTCGCAGTAATATCTCTGCACGAGCAGAGTGACTTGGGGCGAGTCACCATATTCTTTTGGGGGCCTATTGGGACAGAGTCCCCTAGGGTTAATTTTGGGACTAAAAGCCAAAGTTTTGGTTCAAAAGAAAAAAAAAAAAAATTATGTAAAGTGTAAAGTCTCTGTGATTTGTGGTAGCGGAGCACATATATGTAGAGTGTCATAAAGGGTTTTACCCTCCTGTTTATGTAAGTTGTGTTGGATTTGGAAGATCTGCCCATGGTCTGTAGACCATGGGATTGTATAAAAAGGAGAGTCTTAGAAGAGTCTAAGGTAGTTCAGTTAGTCATTGATGATGAATGTAATAGGTCATTAGCAGAAAGAGAGAAGGGTCTTAGAGTAGAAGAAAGGCTCTGCAACCGTGTGCGCAGAGGCCTAGGTAGAAGTCCGCAACAGAGTGCGCGGACCCCTGCAGCTGAGTGTGCAAGGTAGTTTGAGTCTAGAAGAATATCTGAAGCATTAATAAAGAAGATTACTCTAGAAATACCTATGTTTGATCTATTTACTTCTGTTATGAATGGATGCGATTATGTTATGATGAATATTGGGTTTATTGTTTAATACTATATTGATGTGCGAATCTGTATGTTTTACATTGTTATATGAATGCAAGTAATAATATATGCTTACGTGAAGAATATATTAATGCATGCTAAAGATATCATACACTTAAGTCGATCTGGACGATAACAGACTTAGGAGTGATTACAGGGGCACATGAGTGGTTGATTCGCCTATTTAAGGTCCGCAAAAGACAATAGTAGACCTTCGCGAAGGTCTAGAGGCTGGTAAGAGGAAGTTATATCGATAAGCCTCGAGGGCTTATCGAGTTGCGTGAAGGCAGGAAAAGGGTACAAAACGACAACATAACCATCTCTGGGTGTGGAAACTTGGTTCCAGCATCCATCCATATGGCTTCGGGTGAGACTTCAGTCTGCACTCTGTGGATTGATGCCGAAAGGGCTAGTAGTGTAGGGATTTGCTTGGCTGACTTAACGTTGAACCTGAGTCAGGACCCCCTAAACCAACAGAATCCCAAGTGGGTGAGGCCGAAAATAGTGAGGGCGTGCTTTCATCCTTCTACTCACAGTAGGTTTCCCACTAATCCTTGACATGGGGGCGGCTTTGAGAAGAGAAAAACTAATATTTTCCCGTCTAGAAAAATCATGAACATAAAAATATCCTTCTAGCAGATTTAACCATTTATCTACAACGTCCGCATCTATATGTCCCTCAAATATGGGAATGTCAAAGTTAACTTGTACCTTAAAGGGTGTGGCACTTCCAGAGTAGTTGTTGGAAGTAGATGTGTCACCCTTGGGTAGTTGTTGAAGGATCTGGGCAAAGTTGTCCATCATCGCGTTCCTCTGTCGCTCGAGGTCTTCTTCAAGTAAGATTTTGAAAGGATCTCTTCCCCCTTCGTCTCTCTTTTCTTCCCCCATGGGAGGCTATTGGGATTTGCGAGGCTGGTCTTGCAAAGGTTCGACCAATTCAAGCCCTAACTCCTTATATCTCGACCTCGTTGGGAACATGCAAAGAAAAACAAAGAAAGAGCAGACTGCTCTGATATCACTGATCTGAATTTAAACAGGAAGCAACAAATAATAGATATAACCATAAATACAAAGATGCAGCAGAAATAACCCTCCATTTCATTAATATCAAATACTAAAATATGCTTACAAACAAAATGGAAATAAAACTTGCTCGGGCGATGGTAGCTTATCCCTGAGAAGAGATGCAGCGTCTACATGCCTCTGAACTGTGTTACAATGAAGCTCCAAGCCCTAATTATTATTGAGAAACAATGGAAAACCCTAAAAATCCATAAACCTAACCCTAGGAGATGAAGCGCCAAAACTGTGGGGCTCGTTTGGGTAAATTGGTACATCAATTTCCCGGGGTCGTAACTTTGGCATATGATCTTCGTTTACCTATTATAATACCACTTCCATCTCTCTTGGTCCAAGTAAAGGGCTCCCACATGTAGTTTAGTTTCATCTTCGCAGATATCATTAAGGGAGAAATATTGTTCCATTTGTGCTACCCATACTGTAGGGTTAGAGCCATCAAATTTGTACATGTCCAGCTTGGGTGTCTAGTGGTTGGAATGGTGGTGATTTCCATGGAAGTGAATGTGATGGCTGGATTCTCCTTCTATGTGTGCATCAACACTAGGCTCCTCCCGATGAGACTTTTTTATAAGGTCTGTTAGTTGTGAGATTTGTTTGGTAATATGGTCCTAGAGTTCATCGAATGTTTTTTCAAGGTGTTCGACCCTCTCAGCAACCATAACTTGAGATCTGGTATGTAGCATGCACCAACCCCAGTCAATTACTTAAGAGTAGTCTTATTAGAAAGAGGATGAGCTTAGGAGTCTAATGATGTGGGTCACTTGAAATCACGCCGGAAATAATAATAATAATAATAATAATAATAATAATAAATAAATAAATAAAAATAAAAAATAAAAAATAAAAATAAAATAATAAAATAAATAAATAAAAATAAAAAATAAAAAATAAAAAATAAATTAAATAAATAATAAAAAAATTAAAAAAATTAAAAATAAATTAAAAATAAAATTAAAATAAAAATAAAAATAAAAGTAAAAATAAAAATAAAAAAAATAAAAATAAAAAATAAAAAAAATTGGGACTGCTGAAAAACTGAGGGTTTACAAGTGAATAGTACCAACACGTTGTCCTAAAGCTTATGGGCTAAGTCTTCTGCGAGTGTCCTAGGATGGTCTCAAATTTTGTTTTATTTACTCCCCACTAATCAATATTATAGTGGTCAAATTATAGAAATATCGATATTGCCTAATGTCCTGTGAAAATTAGGCTTGGACTGTAGTCACAAGAACCCCAAGGTTTTGGTACTGTTGAATGTGCTATGACAATCTAATCTGAGCTATGGAAGCCAAAACCGTCACTACACAGAGTTTGATTTTCGCTGTGAAAACCCAAACTGCTGAATTTGAGTTGTACGATAGTGGAAGAATCCCAACCATTGGATCTAATTTGGAAGATAAGGTAGAGGGAAATCTTTAGATAGCAAAGGGAACTATGGTCACAAAGGAGTGTCAGGTGCTACAGATCGCAATATACGCATGAGTCCAACAATAGTACTCGGCCCAATCTTTCATGGCGCTAACAAAGGACGATCGACCATACCCTTAGTCATACTACTTTACTACCCTATTGTACACACGAGTAATCTTCCAAAGTGTTGTTTTTAGTGTACTATAGTAGCAAGACAACCGACAGTTTATCTAAGGTTAGGTTTCATGTGAGCTTAGGGGGGCTTCCGATATACCCAAGGGTACGTGGAAGTGTAGCCCATGCACGGTTTTGTTTAATGCGCTACTACTAGAAGGGATACCCATAGGGGTTATAAGGGAGTCCAACAAGCGTGACCACCTCTTTTAGTTCTTGTGTGCATGCCTCCCTAAATCCGCAGGTTTATGTGGTCAATGACAAATCCCGTGGTTTAAAGATGTCGAAACACGTTTCTAGCCTAAAAAAGACTGCGAAAATTTGAGGTACAACTAGATCTGGAAAGTTCTCTGATACCACTTGTTATGATTTTTGACCAACTAGAAATCTAGAATACCAGAAATACAAAGAAATATAACACAGAACACAAAATTATCACATGAAATGAGAAAAACTGCAAAGTATTTTATTATTCAGTATAAAATAAAAAATAAAAAAAAAAAAACCAATGTTCACTTGCCTCTTCGAGGGGGCAACCTCCAACAGAGCAAAGCTCGATTATAATAAGACTTCATGACCTTTCCCTTACTAACTAAGACTATTTATAGCTAAATGACATCCAAAACCCTAACTACTATTGGTCCCTTGCATAACATGGGTTAACCACTTTATTTATTAACTATGGCCTGTTTACAACTAACTGTGGTCCCTTTTCTCTAATGCGGGTCAACCACTTACAATTATTAATGCGGGCATTATCGACTCTCTAACTAACTATGACTCTGATTTGGCCCATTGGGCTTATTACATAAATAAAGGGGTTAGGGTTGGACCTTAACACTACTCGACTCCTTAAATTGCACATGACTACAAGTGATGCACTTGCTCATTCTATCACAAAGCATGAAATTGAGAACATGAGATTGAAGAGAAAGATCAATGAGTTAGAAGAATATTTCAATCCCAAACCTTTGTTCATTCCCCATTTGGCTACTAAAGCTCCAGAACCTACACCAATAGCCACACCCAACCACCACCCAACACACCTAATAAAATTAAAAGGGTAGAAAAATTATTAAATGGAAATAGAATGACATAGATAATATTAATTAGTGATAGAGTATTATTGAAGAAGCATGTAAAATTTATCTATATTTAATATATCTTTCTCACAGGATTTTTTTTAAGATTATTTTCTAAAAAGACTGAAAATGTGATGAACACTTAGTTGATAATGATTTAATGGCATTTATCATCAGATTCCTACCCTTAATGGCTTTCAAAAAAACTAACAAGGACTTCCAACTAGGAAGTGAACAAAGCAAATTAAGACAATACAACATGCTAGGATTAAGATGTTACATGATGTTATTTATGAGTGCACAAGGAATAATGAGTGGATTAATGATTTCTTCAAGTCTATTAAAGTTGTCAAAGATCTTTAAAGGGATAAAAATGATTAGAGGCTCTATGATAGTTTTGAAAGACATATTACAAGAAGATTTGAAAAGTATTAAAACATCACAAGGTAATGAGTTTGACAACTTAATAGATTTTATGAAAGAAGAAAATAAAAAATGGTTAGTTACATTGGTTAATATAAATGAATACCAATTGTTGGTATTTGAGTAATTACGGTTACATTCAAAGGAATTAAAGGAGTAGATATTTGCGCCAAGGGTGAAGCAAGACATAACTTTTTTTTTTAGTGTGGTTCACGAACACCCTGGTCAGTGAGTGGTCACTACGTCCACGGAAAAATTTACGCTAATTGCCCCTCGGCCTACTAGCAATACCTAACCCCAAGGGCTTTCGGGCAAAATCGACCCTGTGACCTCCCGATGGCGAGGCACGGTTTTTGACCAACTAAGCTAACCCTTGGGGCTCAAGCAAGACATAATTATCCTGCTAATTAAAAAATATATTGAATAATGACTTGAAAGCAATATTTAAATATAATTTTTAATCCTAAATAACTACCAAAAATTAGATTCATAGATATATGAAGCCTTATATATGGTCCAACGATATGATATTGCTAGAGAGAGAGAGAGAATTCATTCCATCAATCATCCTTCCACAATTTTGTGAGTGCTCTCTATTTTGTTGAAGCTATTTCATTTTCTCTCTCTCTGGTCTTAGATCATCCAACTTTGTGAATTGTGTATTATATTTGTGAAGCCAATCCTTGACGACATTCATTTTGTTTTCTTTCCATGTGTGCCCTATTCCTTTTGTTTTCTTTAAGCATTATAAATTATATAGAGTGTTTTAAGAACCTATTTTATTTGAACTTAAGGTATATAATATTATTTTTTCTTATCACATAGAGTTATTTTTGGGAGTGCATGATATTCGTGGTTTCATATAATTTTAATTAAGCATTGAGATCTCATAAATGTTCTCCTATGACTCTTTATGACATTGAAAGAAATCAATCATTTTAGAGTTCTCTTCAAATATGATCATTTCTTTATGTTCTATATATAAATTTTCTTGAAATCTAACTTATGCATGATATATGAATGGATATGTACTATGGAATGAATCTTTAGTGATATAATATTTGTTTCTTCCATGTTTGTTTTCGTTCTTTTAAAAGTCACGCAGTCCACTCACAAGTGAATGTGTTGAATGATAATTTTTCTACTTTTAGTCAATTTGAGTATCCAAGTTAATGAAAAGAGGAGTACCAACTCTATAAAACCTAGAGGGCATATAGAAAAGTCTCTAGGAGGTCGACTCTCATCCCAAACAAGAAAATAGATCAACAATCCCTTGTCCCACAAACAAGGTGATCTCATATGCCAATTTAGTCGAATATTATAAATGTTTTATCAAATCTAACTGGATTGATCAAAACTATTTCACTTCCACTTAATATGTCATAACTTTAATAATATAATACATACATTTACCTAGTTTCATAACTTAATTAATTTTTAAGACCACCTATATTGAATATTTTAATGACATTAGCACTCTTTTCGAACTATGTTGAAATATTTTGTAAAGTATTTTAACCTAGATGTATTTGATAGTCTAATATTTTGTAAAGTATTTTAATCTAATTGTATTTCATTGTCTGATAGAAAGAACAACTAGTTTAACAAATTTCCAGAGGAGGATGGATCGCTCGCGAAAAGGACAGGGTTAGGGTTTTCTCGCGCATCTCCTGCGGTTCGTAGGGGCTAGGTTTCGACAGCCCTCCTCGTCTAGGTCACAACCGCTGCGGTCACGGCTCAGGAACATTACAGCTGCAGCTCCACCATCGGTTTCCTCACCTGTCATTTTCGGTCGCCGACAAAGAGTCAGTTATGGATGACTTGGAGCATGAAGCGGTGGATTACTCGGCGGATCCCTCGCCGGACAAAGCTATCTTTGGGAAACCTAGGTTTGCCTCTCGCTCACAGTTCACGCCTTCCACATCTTCAACTGTTCCAGCGCGCCCTCCATACCCGTCCTCCGTCTCGACAGCAGCTTATCAAACCATCCCATCCTCTGCAGAAGCATTTCCTATTGAATCTCCGCCATTTGAGGTCCCTCCGCTCTCGCCGGGCTCTCTGCAATTCTTGGCCTCACATACACCCCCCTCGCCCTCGTTTGATCCACAGGCCCCGCCCCTCCTATCGGTGCCTTTCCCCCCGCCGGCAGCTACTCCTGCATCACATCCCTCTGTCTCGGGAGTCCGCCCTTCTGGATGCTTTGAGACTCCTGCGGTCGTTATTCACCCCACAATCCCCCCATCCCGGGAAGGCATTACAAATCCCCTGGTGGATCATCCGTCGGCCCCCCGTTCCGGAAAAAAGAAGGCAAAGTGTGTCAGGTCTACGGCAAGGGACATCTCCATCAAATTCGACGAATCGAGGCCTCTCGGTGATTATATGGACATTGCGAACACCGTGTTGGTAGGGCACGTCAGGGGTAGGACATATTCGAGGCAGAGGCTCAATCTATGGGTAAAGGAGATCTGGGGCGGAGTGCTTTTCGACCAACCAGAGGTCCATGTCCTCCCCAGAGGATGGTTCTCCCTTAAATTTTCCAAGGAAAGTCAGACTAACCTTGTTTTGGGCCAATACTGGCATATTGAAATGGCCCCGGTCCTCCTCAACGCTGGAATCCCCTCTTCGATCCAAAGCAGGAGCAGCTCAGTGCCAGACCAATCTGGGTTCGACTCCCAGGTCTACCAATACCATTCTGGGATGAAGAAGTTTTCATTAGGATTGGCAATGCCCTGGGGACTTATCTGGACTACGATCGCACATATGTGGAATCTGGGAATCGAACACTTGCACGGATCTTGGTTCATCTGGACACACGAGAAGGACTCGAGGAACAGATCACGCTTCAGTGGGGAAGGTGTATCAGAGTGCAGTTGTTGGACTATGAAGGAGTCCCCTTCCGCTGCAGACGATGCCATAAAGTGGGGCACCTTGCGAAGGACTGCCCACTCAACAAGAAAGCAGAAGACACACCGAAAGGCACCCCGGCATCTACCAGGACGGCATCCCCCAACATTTCTCGCCCTCCCTCTGCGGGCCCGCCCCCTTCGGCTTCATCTCCCGCGGTCGATACAGGACTCCGGCGACCCTCGCCTCCAAAAACCAGGGCTCGCTCGGCGGCAGAAGCGGGTATGATCTCAGGTTCTCTTACCCCATCTTTGCTTTCTTCGTTTGATGTTAATCATGTCATTGGTCCCTCTACACAAACCTCCATGATTCACTGCACTTTATCATCATCTCCACTTACCTGCAACACTGATCCCATTATTTCCACAACATCCCCTGAGGCTTGCTCCTCCCCACGCCCGTCCTCCCCACCTCATCCATACTTTCTCCGGTCTAGGAATCCTGCCAAAGAGCCATCAGCCAGACATTCTGGTCTGGGCATTGTTATTCCTGAGGGGGTTTCATCGAATACCAGAGGGAGAAAATCCCATCTATCAAAGGCCATTAAACAAGCTGGGGCAGAGGTGGTATCTGGCCGGCAATCGACCATTGATGGGGTCCTTAGAGCAGGACACACCCCGAGAGGTGTTCCCCCATGAAGTGCCTATCCTTTAACTGCAGAGGACTGGCTAGTTCCTCCAAAAAACTAGCCATGAAGCGGCTCATTGAAACTGAACCTATTGACATTATCATGCTACAAGAGACTCTCTGCTCAGCAGATCAGATTACTCGAGCCATGCAAGCCACGGCCCCTGGATGGAGCTTTTATGCCAATGATGCTGTGGGACGATCTGGGGGTCTAGCCATTGGAATTAACCCTCGCTCCATTAAAATGAATTCGACCTGGGGGGGTGCAGGGTTCATTAGTTTGGATTTTTTCTCTGCTGAACTCAGCATGGATCTCAGAGTTGTCAATATATATGCTCCCTGCGCCCAGAGAGAATCGTTCTGGCAGCATATTCTACATCTCCCCTTGATGAATGAAGACCATGTTATTATTGGAGGAGACCTCAATTTCTCTCTGGGGTTCAGGGAATCATGGGGCTCAGAAGCTCAAATCGACCCTATTACTGATTATATGACCAATCTGCTGGAGCAATCAAATTTCTCGGATATACCAATGCAGCGTCTCCTTCCTACTTGGCGGAATCGACGGGTTGGGGATGCTGCACTTGCACGCAGACTTGACAGATTTCTTCTAAAGGGGACTCTTCTACAGCGCCTGCATCTCTTCAGACAATGGGTTGGCTCGGGGGGGTTATCGGACCACAATCCTATATACCTGGAGATTCAGGGTCCCTCCAAGAAACCAAAGGCACCCTTCAAATTCAATCACATTTGGCTGAAGGATCCATCATATATCAAGCTGATAAAGGAATACTGGATCGCACACCCTATCAATGACTCTGAATCTCTCGCCAAAGGGTTCTGCAGGAACCTCTCAGAAATAAAACATATTTCTATTAAGTGGGCAAAGGAGAAATTGGAACGTGAATCAGCACAGCTCTCCCAAATTGAAGCTGATTTATGTTCACTCACCGATGACAGAGGATTGGGGTTCATCTCAGCTGCAGACAAATGCAGGCTTATTGACCTTGAGAATCAAAAAGCTAAGATCCTCAAAGAGAGAGAGGAATCCATTAGATTAAGGAGCCGAGCTTTATGGATACAAGCTGGGGATGACAACACAAAGTTTTTTCATAACTTTGCAAAGTGCAGGAAAGTATCTAATACAATCTGGAAGCTCCCCTCCCCGGATGGCGACTTCGCAGATAATTTTAACAAGCTCGCTCACCTGGGCACCACCCATTTCAGGAATCTCTACAAGAGCCCACGGGAAGCCAACCTACTTGATATCATTAATGTGGCTAACCACTTCCCGAGATTCGTGGAGGAAGATGATGTGGAGGCTTTAACTGACCCGGTATCAGCTGAGGAACTCGAAGGAGTGCTGAAATGGTTCAAAAAAGACAAAAGCCCTGGCCCGGATGGTTGGACCATTGAATTTTACTCAGCCTTCTTCGATGTATTGGGACAGGATCTGCTGCGGGTGGTCGAGGAGAGCCAGACTACAGGATCCATATATCATGCTATCAATTCTACTTTCATTGCTCTCATTCCCAAATCAGACTCCCCGACATCCTTTGATGACTACAGGCCCATCTCTTTGTGTAACTGCCTCTATAAAATCATCTCTAAGACCATTGCAACCATCTTAGACCTATCCTCTCCCGATCCATTGCCCCGCAGCAATTTGCATTTCTAGAATCTAGGCAGATCCACGAGGCCATTGGACTCGCTCAAGAAGCCCTACACTCCATCTGGTCGAAGAACCTAAAAGCCATCCTCCTCAAAATCGACCTTTCCAAAGCCTTCGACCGAGTCAGCTGGCTCTATCTAAAAATGATCCTCATTCATCTGGGGTTCCCTCACGCCTTCATCACTTGGATCATGGCCTGCATAACCTCACCTTCCTTCAGTATCCTCATTAATGGCTCGGCCTCTACATTTTTCCACTCTGAAAGGGGTTTGAGGCAGGGGTGCCCCCTATCGCCCCTTCTCTTCCTCTTGGTCATGGAAGGTCTCAGCCGCCTCATGGATTCTGCTAAGCGGGATGGAGACATTGGGGGTCTTCGCATAACCGACCTATGCTATCTTACTCATCTACTTTTTGTGGATGATGTCCTTATACTTCTAGATGGCAGTGTACGAGACTCTCGGACCTTCTCAAAGATCCTGCAACGTTTTTCTGCAGCTACTGGTATGCTGCCAAATCAGATGAAATCAACCATCACCTGCGCTCGCACATCTGTTCAGGAGACCCGGACAACCCTACAGACATTCCCCTACTCGGTCCACCCTCTGGATAGAGGTCTCAAATACCTGGGGTTCAATCTGAAGCCAACTTGCCAAAGGATAGCTGATTGGGTCTGGTTGGTTGCCAAATTAGAAAAAAGACTCACTGGCTGGAGCTACAGATATCTCTCTAGGGCTGGCAGATTGGTGCTCATTAAATCTGTGCTAGAGGCTACCCCGGTATTCTGGATGGCACTAGCCTGGATACTGAGGAATATACTAGGGCGGTTACAGCAGCTGTACAATCGATACCTCTGGAATGGAAGTCAGGACAAAAGAATCTTTGCATGGATCAGCTGGAAGAAAATCTCTCTGCCCAAAAAATGGGGAGGATGGGGGCTCAAAGACCTTCCTGACTTCGCCAAGGCACTGGCTGCCAAGATGGGTTGGACTCTACTTACTAGCCAAAACCTTTGGACACAGGTAACCTATTATAAATACATATGGCCCCAAAATATTCTGGATTGGGCCCGACTACCAACTTGGTCATCAAAGGGATGTTCATCGGTCTGGAAGGCCTTGATACATTCCCTTCCCCTCATTCGAGACAATCTAGCTTGGCGAATAAATGATGGTTTGACGGGCAGGATTGGCTTGGACCCATGGATCAACAGTGGGGGTAGACACATCCTAAATCGGGATCTTATTACTCATCTTCAGGCCCGGGACATCCGGCATTTCGCACAGATCGCCGATCAGCATCGCTCTGATATCTTCACCCAAGCTTGGAAATCTGCCCAGCAGCTGGATCTCCCTCTTCAATGGCATCAGGAATGGGATCACTATACTGAGGCATTATCAGAATCACACATTCGAATCAAACAAGGTCCGGACGAACTTATTTGGTGCATTGCGGATCATGGTATATATGCTCCAAAATTTGGATACAAAGCACTCATATCTCACAGAATACCTGATCCGATTCATTCGTGGTGGCAAACCATTTGGAAGCTCAAGGCTCCACCCCGCTCCAAACTTTTCTTTTGGTGCGCCCTCAATGGTATTGTTCCCACAGGTGATCATCTTACCCGCAGAGCCATCTACGGCCCATCATGGTGTACTTTCTGTAAAAATGCATCAGAAAACTTGGATCATATTTTCCTCCTCTGCCCTGTTATCCACAATCTATGGAGCAACATCTGCAACCAGTTGGGCATAGCTGGCAATTGGACTGGGAACGATATACCGAGCGCATGGGATGCTTGGTCACACAGTCATCCGGGCACAAAACTTCAAAACCTTCCCCCTGTGGCTACATGGCATATCTGGCTCGCACGGAATCGGGCTATCTTTGAAGATCGATTGATATCATGGAGCCGGGTAGAAGTCACCATCATCGCTGCTTATCATGAGCTACCTGATCCACCTCCTCCTAGACCTAGAACCATTCAGCCCATGCCCAACATCGACAGAACCACCCCGTGGGCTTTCTTCGACGGAGCAGCAAACCAAGCCGGGTGTGGAGGGGGCTTTGTTCTGCATATAAACAAACACCATCGATACCTTGCAAAAATGGGTTTCGGAAATGGATCAAATAACTATGCTGAGCTTTCTGCTATCCGCAATCTACTTCACTTTGCATTATCGCATCAACACACAAAGATCAATATATTTGGGGATTCAATGGTGGTCGTTAACTGGATTAACAATGTCACTACTTGTCATACACACACACTCAGCAATATATTACTTGATGCACTCACTCTCAAAGCAGCTTTTAATCATTTCTCTTGTTTACACATTTACAGAGAACATAACAGCGAGGCTGACAAATTATCCAAAGAGGCCTCGACACTTCCCAGAGGCGAATGGCTAATAGTGGAGCAGAATGGAACAGAAGAGCACCAATTTTACCACAGGCCATACATAGATCAGAGAGAACAGAGGGACAATAGTCCCGATAGCTGACAGTTAATGGAGACTATTTTGATATGATGAAATGTATAGAACAATGGCTATATTGTTTATAAAACAGAATCCTTTTTTGGATAGCGAATAGGCTGAACAGCCAGATGAATGTACTCAGCTCAATTTTGCAACTACCTTCTGAACAACACCTTGATGAGGTGAATTTTGTATGAACAATACAGTAATGCCATGGCATCTACTATATGTAATTTTCTAATATTAATGAAAATTACTGATTTTTCTAGTGGAAAAAAAAATTGTATTTCATTGTCTAATAAAATTTATTGGTTTTAGAGGATGGTGAGCATCATCATCTTTTATCTTTTAATTATTGCCAAATAAATAAAGGAATTAAATATTGAAAACATGATAACAAATTCTATGAACTTCATAATGGAAAGGGCATGTAAAAAAAATGTAAAATTTATGAGATAAAAAGGTTAGAAGATGAAAATTATTTTAATATTCTAAATGTTAAAACAAAATTTAAAGATTTTAGATTGAAATTTAGAATTGGATCAAAACTAAAACTCATTGATATTTGTAAAATTTGTGAGATAAAAAAAAAAAAAAAAAAAAATTAGATGAAAAATATTTTAATATTACAAAGATTAAAACAAAAGTTTAAGAATTTTATAATAAAACCTTGCATTGGATAAGTAGAACCCCTTAATATAGGAAAAAATATAAATTGATAAAATAAATTAATAAAATTAAAAATAAAAAATATTTTATCTTGTGAACTTAATTTTCAAAAATTTATATTTAATTATTATTTTTTTTAATAAAATAAATTACATAACTCATATATATATATATATATATATATATATATATATATATATATATATCCAAACTATTTTCCTATAAAATAGGATAACAATAATAAATAATATATTAAACTTATAAATTAAAAAAAAAAATTAAAAAAAACAAAAAACAAATTAATTTTAACAAACACTTATCTTTTCTTTTAAGCTTTATATAGACATTTATATAATGAAATGATTGATCTTATATTGATGGCTTTTGTTTCCCATAAACAAGTTGAATGGACAAAACATGTTCCCATGATCCCAAGTATAGAAAAAAAAAACAAGAAAATGTTACTAACGTTCAAACTATCTAGCCCATAGGTAATTACATGCATTGGTGTGTGTTGAACAATCAAACAAAACAATGTTCACATATAACATACTAAGACATATTGAGAACCATAGAAACATAGGAGAAGTAGGCATAACATATACAAAAATGAGGAGTCGAGCACCATAAGAGACTATTAGTCTAATATAATGACTAGAGATAGAGCATTGGAGTTGCCTTGGGGTGAATCCTCTACTAGTGCATTGATAACAGCTGGTGTGTGAGGCTGCGAGTTTGGTCTAGGGTCTGAATCAGACACCACGAAGCGTTTCACTCACATGTCAATCTGGTGATGATATTGTCCATATTGTATTTGATGTCGCGGAGGACCTGTTTGATCTCCTCTTGTCCTACAAATAACAGGTAGTGGTCGACTTGCTTGTCACAGATGACCATGTCAAGCAAGGTTTCTATTTGACGGTGCAGAGCCATTGAGTGAAGAAAATGAACTCTCTTTTTGCAAAATTTGTCTGGATCCGAAATCCACCTAAAGGTGCTGCCACTAAATTCAAAATCGAAAAAATATGTATAATCGTCAAATTCCTTAACTTGCAAGTGAAAATTTTCATTTCTCACTTTAAAGAGAAGAAAATCAAAGTGTTAATTCACTGAGTAACAACAACCCATTATTATTATTATTATAATAACAAATTATAGTTATTATATATATTCATACTCTTAAACGATTGAAAAAAAAAAATCATATAAATTTGAAATTAATTTTTTACAATAACTAAAGCAATGCAGAATCATGTATACATATATCTAATTAGAAAAGTTAGAGTACACCTAGGGAAAAGCCCCATGTATACATATATCTAATTAGAAAAGTTATAGTACACTTAGGGAAAAGCCACTTAAAAGAAATAATATAATAAAGATTATCTTAAATAGTTTTGGAATTTTTATTTTTGAAATAAAATATAGTTTAATTATTTTATAGCAGAATCATGTATACATATATCTAATTAGAAAAGCTAGAGTACACCTAGGGAAAAGCCACATGTATACATATATCTAATTAGAAAAGTTATAGTACACTTAGGGAAAAGCCACTTAAAAAGAAATAATATAATAAAGATTATCTTACATAGTTTTGGAATTTATATATTTGAAATAAAATATAGTTTAATTATTTTATATTTTAAAATTATTGAGATTACACATTTGAGTTATATATATAAAGTTTTCATTCGATTTCACGGTATTTTAAAAAATATGAAATTTGGCTTGATTCAAACTAATGAGCACCCGAAAGATAGGGGGGAACTATTCTTCAAAACAAGTTACTTTGAAATAAAGAAAACCCGAAACCTCTCACGGAATTGTTCTTTGAAACTTGTTATGATAAATAAAGGAAGTAGGCCCGGAAACATTGATTCCATAAAAAGAAAAAAAAATGATAAATATTTAAATTAAAGGGAAAAAAGTTTTGAATAATCTTTAAACGACGTTTGTACAACGTGTCGCTATCAATAAAGTGTTTGTCTTCGCCTTTGCTTCCTACAAAGCCAGCGTGCGTTCATCTCATGCCGTCACCCTCGCTCTTTGTTTTCTACCAACGCATACGTGTCTGTCGCTTTCTATCAGAGAAAGTGGCAGCGGGTGGCCACTCAAATGTGGTTGCTGGTGGGAGAAAGGTACCGTTTCAGTGGGTTGTTGGGAGAGTGGCGGTCGTCTAAAATTGAGTGGTGCCATCATGGCATGTATGATGTGACTTGTCTATGGTTGGTCACAATGGGAATTGGTAAAGGGGGTAGGTAGACTAAGACGGCACACCACTAAAAAATCGAATTGTCTAGGTGGCATGGCCCATCAAGGTTAGTGGGTTGGTCATCTTCTTGATTCTAGGCATCATACCATGGAATATGAAAACTACTCCTCTACCAACCCTAAAGTAAAGCTATGCAATGACGTGGAGGGATAAACACAATTGTAAATCCTATATCTTCATTTTGATAATAAAAAGTTATTGTATGTGAGGTTGATTGTGTAACATATATATAATTGTTAATTGGATTAGTTTGAGGTGGTTGGGAAAAATGATTGTTATTTTTTTATTGAGATTTAATTAAGTTTATTTTTTTTTGTTTTGATATGTATAATATATGTTTTATGAGTTTCTTCCTTTTTACTTGAAGTGCATTAGTATTATGGAGTTTATAAGAAGTTTGTAGGTTGAAGAAGGTTATAAGGATATAGGAATGAGATAAGAAGAAGGTGGGTTTGGCATAACATGAACCATATGGTGGATTAAAGGATAATGAACAAGGACAAATATTTTGAAGGTTGAGTAAGATTCTCACTCAAAACCTTGATGGTTATTGGATGGAGTGTGATTAACAAAAGAAACTAATGGTAGATGATATTTAAAGGAGATGTTGCATGCATCATTAGATTAAGGAGTAACAATGATCAAGATGTGTGATAGAAAAGGTATGGAGGAAACCAAATAGTTGTTATATTTTGGGGAAATTAACATTAGTAGTGTATATTGCAATTATTTGGTGAAGTTCAAAAGATTCTCACAAAGAACCCTTGAATCACTACTGGATGATGTGAGATCAACAATCGATAATGTATACAACTCACAAGATACTTAAGAGCACTCAAAGAATGTATCTACTTCGACCACAACAATGGGTAAACATCGGGGTTATGCATTATAAGTCACAAGATTGCAAGGTGGATTCCATTTCATGTTTCCCATGTAAGGAATATGTTAAATTGTGAAATTGTAATAGTTGAAGAATGTGAATAATTAGATTAAAGAGTTGAAACAAGAGCGGGAGAATGGGTGTAGTCATTATAGTAGGTTAGAGAATAAAGAAATATTTAAAGACGTAGGATAAGGACTTCGATTCATAAATTTTTGGAAGAATTAGATTGTTAGAGAGTATAATGCTCAATTGCAAATATCTTCATGTATTTGTAAATACTCTTAATAAAAGGAGTAGAATTGTTCTAGGAATATCATATTAAATTTCCCATGGATGTCTATAATTCCATATTGTGTGTATTACGCAGGTGCTAACTAAAGGTGCGGGTTGTCAATGACCATGAGGACAAAGTCCTGTATTAAAAAAATCAACTTTTCCCTTTTCTAAGGCACATTTTGATTCAACCACGCCATTTTGGTTCCATAGTTGAGTTCAGTTCTTTGATGAATTTCAAAGATAGTGAACTTGGGAATTACCATGTGAAGCAATTTGTAATTACTAGAATGGCACGTGGAGGTAGAAGAGCAGTTATCACTAAAGAACATGAGGAATTGAGAAAGATGAATGATGTATTAGAGAGTAGATAAAGTGAAGATGTAGAAGAATAATTAAAACTTGAGAAAAATGAAGAAAGGAAAATTAATCAAGAAGGGAACCTAAGATTCCATCTACTAAAAAAAATGAATGATAGAGGAAACACATGTATAGAAGTTATGCATTACCATGAAAGTTTGAAAGAAGAGACCTTAATGGAATAAATAGAATAGATAAAATGTTATTTCAATATGAGAGAAATGAGTATCTCCTCAAAAAATGAATTTCTTTACCATGTGATTATAGGGACACATTTCTATGTGGTGAGACTATGTGTGAGTGAGAATAGATTCAAAAGTAGAAGGAAAACATTCAGACCTAGAATATGATGGAAAGGAAGTTGTGAGACAAAAAATATGTTAGTCAATTATCGATAAACCTTGTATGGATAGGTATAAAATTAAAGGAAAAGGAAATGAGTGTACAATAATACACCACATAATTTTACAAATTTGTGATGAGATATATAATTAGTGATTAGGGAAACTAAAGAGTAACTAGGGGTCTTAATGGATTTAAATTATATTCTTTATGAATTAAACATTCATCATATTCATTCTAAAGAGGAAGCTTATCAATTATAGTTCAAAGTTGGAGGAAAAAAACCTTAAAATAATATAAGAAGAACCGTGTTGGAAAATAAAGAAATAGACATGAAGGCAAAGGTGGTAAATTAAGAAGAGGAGATGCTTTGATAAATATGGAGAATAAAGGCTACTTTAGGCATGCCAATAGAGGGAAAGTTGGTCACTACAGAGTTGAACATGGAGAGAATCATGGTAAACCATGTTGCTATGTAAGTGGAGAACAAAAACATAGTGTATTAATGTCCATATAAGTATGGAAGAAGAACAAATACAAGTAGGGACACCATTAGAGAGTAAGGAAAATTTTAAGGATGGAAAATTATCTTGAAGTTTAAAAACGTTGGCGAATCTCACTATTCCCTAATATGCAAACTATAAAATGTTTATTGATATATTTGTAAAATAATTCAAATTTATAATAATTTTATATGTAGTGTTTATATAATATTGGTAATTTTTAAGGTAAAATAAATTTATATTGTAAAATTTGGGCGAATCATATTTATAAAAAATGGAAATTGACGAATCTTTTTTGTGGAAAAATAATCCACTTTTAGCCCCTAAAATTTTCCATGTTAGAGAGAAAGTGGAAATTGCATCACAAGAAAAATGAGAAACTCCAATGTTGAAAGGGAGTGTCGAGCAACAAAAACTTGTAACGATGATGAAGAAAACTGGATAAAAATAGTGTTTTCCCAAGAAGAATATGTACGTAATAAAAATGGTAGAGAAGATGATGTTAGCGAGACAAAATCTCCCTAAGCCTTACAATTTATCTTGATTTTAAGGAGGACATGAACTGATAATTAAAAAAAACAAAGCTTGGTAAGCTTTAGTGTTATAAACTATAAGGATGAAATTATATGTGATATTATTTAGGTGGATGCATGTCGTGCTTACGCAACCCTAACATCAAGTCCTAACATCAAGTGTTGGTAGTGATAAATCCCTCTACTACTGCGTCGAGTATGTATTATTTCACATGTAATGGAATTATGATAGATAGGAAGTACATGATGGGAAGAAGAATATACATGCTATAACCAAGGATACTTGAATATTTGAATGGTTTGCATTAAAGGAAGAAGAGTCGAGGGCTCTATTCTCATTGTCTATGATATAGTTTCCATGAGAAATGAAGAAAATGCAACAATGTTTCACATTGGTACCAAAGAGAGCTATTAAATTTTATAAGATGGAAGAAGATTTTGGTTGAAGCATTTAAATTGTTGGAAGATTTCAATATAGTGGTTGAATAAGTTAAATGATTATGATGGAGGAGAAAACTAGTTATGATATTTACTTTATCCTTGGAGTAGCATTACCAAATCAATAGAACATCAAATAATCCTTAATGAGAGTAAATAGATGTATTTTCAAGTAGATATGTTATTATAAAAAGGATTGACTCAAAAAATCCAAATTACATGTGATGTCCCAATATTAGTAATGCCAAAAAAAATATGGTGAATGGAGGATGAGCACAAATTTCATGGCCCCAAATAAGATAACAATAAATTTATAGATTTATGATACCTAGGATGGATTTTTTATTGGATTATTTATGTCATCGTAAGAATTTTTTAACTATTTATTTAAAGAGTGGATATGATTAAATTAGATTTGAAGAAGCCCACGGGGTAAAGAATAAATGGTGATGGGGTGTATTGTTAAGTCACTTCATGATGTGAATGTCACTGATTCGAAACTCTGTGGGAAAAAATCTAGTCATGTTAAGGGTTGGTGTGGCGCAGGTCGTGTGTGATCCTCAAGTGATTTTGATGGCTTAGATGCCCCTGGGTCGTGGTTTTTCAAGCCACGGATCAAGCCTAATGTAATCTCTGATTAACTCAAACCACTTGACAAAAACAAAAACAGATTTGAAGAAGGTGATGAATGAAGAAAAAAATTCAAATCAAATAAGGTTCATACAAATGAATGGTTAATCATGACACTAGGACTAGCTAATGGCTTTAGTACAATCATGATACCATCAAATGAAGTGTTGAATTGATCCTTGGTAAGTTCGTAATTTGTTATTTTGATGGCATCTTGAGTTTTAACAATGGTATAAAAGAGTACATTAGACATTAGAAAGTGTTTGAAACATTGATACTTCTAATTGATCTTGTTATCAGTGGTATAAGAGATATTTTCGGCCATAAAGATAAGATAGAAAACATGTGCAACCAAGATGTTTAGAGGAAATTAAAAATTAATTTGAATAATTTAAATTATTCAATGAGGAGCTAAAAACTATGGAATTTTTGGTGTCAAATAATGGCTTAAAGATGGACATGAAAAAGTTAAGGCTCATTTTCAAGTGTCTTACATCTTGTAATGTCACAAAAGAAAGAAACTTTCAAGGGGTTGCTAACTTTCATAAGAAGATTATTACAATATTAAATGGAATATGTGCTCATATGATAGAGTGCATGAAGGGTAGATATTTTTAATGGAAATTTGTTGAAGAGGAAGGTCATAAAAGTAATAATTTTATCTTTTTCATATTTTGGAAATGTTACAAATTTGATTGTGGTGTAAGTGAATTGGTAATAGGACCTATGTTGATGCAAGAAGGGAGAGAGATAACATATTTCAATGAGAAGCAAAATAAGGAAGGAAATAAGTATTCAACTTATGGCCTTGAGTTTCATGCAACAATGCAATATTTGGAGCATTAGGGGCACCATTTTCTCTGAAGGAATTTATTTTATCTATGGATCATCAATATTTGAGGTTTACTAATAGCTAAAGTAAATTGAGTTAGAGACATGCAAAATTAATATTGTAATTTTTCTTTTTCATTGAAACAAAAAGCATGGAAATAAAGCAAGTTGTAGATGCATTAAATGGGGAAAATTTTAAGGATGAAAATTCGTATGAAAGTTTAGAAACCTCGACAAATCTTACTAGTCCTTAATATGAAAACTGTAAAATGTTTAGTGATATCTTTGTAAAAATACTCAAATTTCTAATGATTTTACATAAAGTGTCTATAAATTTTTTGGTGATTTTTAAGGTAGAAATAATTTTATACGATAAAAAATTTGGGCAAACCATTTTTAGAAAAAAAATGGAAATTTGCGAAAAGCATGAAAAACTAGCCCATTTGCAAATATTAGCCCCTAAAATTTTCCCTAATTAAGTAAGATACTTTGTTGTGATGACAATGGAGATAGAGATGACTAGATTCAAGTATATTAAAGATATGTATATCATTGACAATTATTTTGGAGAAATCACTGAGATATGTAAAGATCAACCAAAGCAAAAAATAAGTGCAACGTTGGACTATTTCACCTAGGATGGTTAGTTATTCAAAGATAATATGTATACTAGTTCATTGTTTAAGAGAAATTTTACTTCAAGAATTGCTTAGTGGTGGATTAGGAGTACATTTTGGGTGAGCTATGACAATTTTTTTAATTAGAAGGGAGGTAGTTGTAGGATTTTCCAAGCAACAAAAGAAGTGAATAACAACACATTGTTACACACTTCATTAATAGTTCCAATAATATTGTGGGGGTACATTGCAATGAAATGTGTTAAGGTTTCCTCAAACACAATGTGGATTTGATGTAGTGTTTATAGAAGTTGATAGGTTTACAAATATGGTGCATATCTTACATTATAAGAAGACTAATGATGTGATATCATGCATGGAGACATTCCACAAAGACATTATGTGACTACATGGATTGCATAGGATAGTTACATTAGGTTAAGGAATGTTTGAGTCATTCCTGAAGGACACTATAGAAGGTGTCAATCAGATTGCATTACATCTCAACTTTTCATCCATAGAAAAATGGCCAAACAAAGTTAGTGAATAGATCTCTTGATAACTTGTCAATATGTTTAGGATATAGAATGAGGTAGTGTCATCAAATATCAGGACATGATGATTTTTCATATAATATTTATGTGAGAAGATATATAGGATTTTACATTTCATATTGTTTATAGGTCAAATATGAGAAGAGTTACATATTTATCAAGTTTCCAATTGATATGGAGAGGCATGGCTATATAGAAATTTGCAAAGTAGATGAGGTAGATCCATGCATAGGTGAGGAAAAATGATAAAAATTAATGTTGTGTATAAGGAGAAGTTTGATAGGCATAGAATATACAAGTAATTTTAAATTGGATAACAAGTGGTGGTTCACTTAAGAAAATATCATTAGACAAGAGGTGAATACAACAAGATTAATGTGAATAAGATAGGACCCTAAGAGTGAAATGTAAGCTTGGACATAATTCTTATAAGATAGAATTACCAGGGGATTTTGATATTTAATGATATTTAACATATCATATTTGTATGAACTTATGGGGGGGAATGCATAAGTTATAATTGATAATGAAGAGGATGAAAATGACTTTATAATTGAGAGACAATGACTTGTTCTAAGAAGAATCCTAAAGATATTCGAAGATTATTAGAGAATAACTTCACGAAGAAAATGAAGATAGAGTATAAGAAATATTTATTTCAATGGAAAGAGGGGATGGATGAAGACTCAACATGCATTTTAGAACAAAATTCTTCCAAATGTGAAGAGAGGTGAAGAAATTGAGATAGAGATTGGAAGTTCATAGTTGGCATGAGAACATGTTTTACTTTTTCGTAAAGGGCGAATGGTGTAAGAACATCCATGATATCAAAACCCAAGTATATTGAAAAGGATAGAGTGTGTGATGAGAGATACTTATCCTATGACTCATATTTCATAATACATATGTAGGTCAAAGAAGGCTACGAGGATGTAGGAATGAGAACAATAGGAGACAGGTCCAAGGAAATAAGAAACATATGATCAATCTAATATTGATAAGCAAGTATTAATATGGGGATTCTTCATATGTTCATGTGATATTTTCACTCAAAATCTTGATGGTCGTTATACGAAGTAAGATCGATGATAAAAGTTGATTGTGGAGGATATGACGAGATGGCTAGAGGATTGTTGGATTAAAGAAGATTGATAAGTAGGATGATGGCAACGGTATAGAGGAAATTTGATATTTATCAAACCTTAGGGAGATTGAGATTCAATAATTCATATCAAGAGCATCTATAATACTTAAAAAAATTCTCACCCAATAATTGGATTATCACTAGATGATGTGAGATCAACCATTATAGTCCATAATGGATACAACTCTAAAGAGGCATAAGATAAATGAAATGATGAAAGGCATTTTTTCACATCAAAGAGTAGATATTGGGGTTGAGTGTTGTAAGTCATGAGATCTCTAGGATGATTCCCCATAATATTTCCCATGAATGGAATAAGTTGGATGGTGTTGTTATAATAGTTGTAGAATGTGAATGGTTGGATTGATCAAGGAGATCAGTGAGAGGACGATCACTAACATAGTAGTTAGGAGAGGATATATAATGAATAAAGGGAAAGGTAGAGGGTCAAGGGTTCTATTTAGGGGTTCTTGGAAGAATTGGATTACTATATACTATAAGTTCTTAGTGCAAAATGATCATTATAATTGTAAATATTCTTAGAAAAATGAGTAGTTTTGTCTCATGAATCTTTTGTTGGCTTATTTGTGAATGTCTCTAACCCCTACATGTGTGCTTTGTGGTTTACATATAGACTAATTAATAGTGCAAGTAGTTAAAGCCTAATAGGACAAGTTTTTCTCTAAAGGGAAAAACATTCTTAGTCTATCAAAGGCCCATGGTAGTTTGACTACACCAATTATAGTGCTTTTAGGTTTTTTCTTATCATAATAACATCATAATTTTTTTTTTCAAAATAGTACCTCATGGGGAACATTGAGGGATACTTCCCCATATTGGTGGATGACATCCATAGTAAACATATTGATATAGACCAGTACGCGTAATCCAAGGGGATTGAAACTAGGAACTTATTAACACAAAACTAAACAAACACCCAAAAATATTAGTGAAATCTAGCTAAATTAATCCCTTGAAATAACATCATACATGTTTTACTTCCACTTATATCATCTAAACTTGGAATTTAGTATTTATAAAATTATCCAAACCATTATTACTCATATATACTAGTTCCCTAATACTTATTCTTATAAAAAAAAATTAAATATATAAATTTACATGATTTAATTTTAAATAAGTTATAATTGATTTTTTATAAATATTAAACTAAAATAAATATTAATTCTATTTTATTAATTTTTTTATAAATGAAATATTAATTTTATAACATAATAATAATTTAATTTTTAAAATATAACCAAATCAAATGTATAACACTTTCTATATTTTCATATTAATATCTATATATATATATATATATATATATATTATTTTTTATAAAATATAATAATTTTATATTTATATAATATATTTTTTTCTTGTTCTCAACTAAACTTTTATTTTATTGATAAGTTAATTTTTATTTTTTTTTTATTGGTGTTGGGAGTGGGATTTTATTGCATTATCATTATTTGTGTCGCTGATTGTGTTAGGTTACTCTATCACAAGTCAGAATATGTGCATCATGTGTAAAGTGTACAACATGCACTTGTTTCTACTAAAGCCATCGCCACCCATAGTGCCACAATGACCCTTGCCTTTGTCACCTTAGGAATGCGTTCGTTTATAACAATTAGCAACAATAAGTTAATAGCTCATGCCCCAAGATAATCTAGGTTGCATTAGATTACATGTGTTAATTAAGGGAAATTTGCATAGTATCATTGATTTTAGATACATTGTAAGTTTTGTAGTAAATATTTATAATAATGATAGTAAACCTTGATAGATGGGATTGCATGCTAGCTCATCACACACTATTTAATGAATCTTATTACATCATTCTGGAAGTTCAAAAGTTAATCTTATAGCAATATTTTAATAAAAACATTGATGCACATCCTAGCGCTGGTACTTGAAACTGACAAAGTCTTGGTAATCTCATTTTCCTAAGATCATTTTTCCTTTCAAATTAAACATGAAAACATTCATCTTGCAATCAATTATCATTATCAACCCACTATTGTTCATTGTCACCAAAGGGAAAAACGGGAAGAGGTTTTTTGTCTTTTATCCATTTTATTTATTATTATCCATGCAGTAGTAGGGCATAACGCATTCAGAAATGTGTTGACCTTTCAATTTTCTTTTGTTGACTAAAAATTAATCCAACAATGTATAATGTCGACATTAGGAATATATATATATATATATATATATATATATATATATATATATATATATATATATATATAGTTGTTTTTGATTGGTATAGTGAGTGGGGGTATTGTTGCACCATCATTATCTACGCCACCAATTGTGTTGGGTAACTCTACCACAAGTCAGAACATGTACAACATGTACCTGTTTCTGCCAAAACCACTGCCACCCATAGCTCCACGACGACCTTCGCCTCTGTCGCCTTAGGAATGCATTCTTTTATAGAAATCAGCAACAATAAGTCAATAGCTCACACCCCAAGATAATCCAAGTTGCATGAGATGACATAAATGTTAATTAAGGGAAATTTGCATATGATCGTTGATTTTAGATACATTGTTATTTTTGCAATGAATATTTACAATAATGATAGTAAACCTTGATAGATGGGATTTCATGTTAGCTCATCACATGCTAATTAATGAATCTGATTATATCATTCTGGAAGTTCAAAAGTTAATATTTATAGCAATATTTTAATAAAAAGGTTGATCCACATCCTAGAGCTCTTACTTGAAACGGAAAAAGTCTTGGTAACCTCATTTTCCTAAGATCAAATTTTCTTTCAAATTAAACATGAAAGCATTCATCTTGTAATCAATTACCATTATCAACCCCCTATTGTTCACACTCACCAAAGGGAAAACAGGGAGAGACTTTTTGTCAATTTTATCCATTTTATTTATGATTATCCCTACGACAACAGGGTATAACACATTTGGAAATGCGTTGACATTTCAATTTTTTTTTGTTAACTAAAATTAATCCAGTAATGTATAATGTCGACATTAGGAATATATATATATATATATATATATATATATATATATATATATATATATATATATATATATATATAGTTGTTCTGATTGGTGCAGGGAGTGGGGGTCTTGTTGCACCATCATTATCTGTGTTGTCGATCGTGTTGGGTAACTCTACCACAAGTCAAAACATGTACAACATGTACCTGCTTCGGCCAAAGCCACTACCACCCACAGGTCCACGACGACCCTCGCCTTTGCCACCTCGAGAATGCATTCTTTTATAGAAACTAGCAACAATATGTCAATAAATCATGCCCCAAGATAATCCAGGTTGCATGAGATTACATAAATGTCAATTAAGGGAAATCTGCACAGAATCATTGATTTTAGATACATTGTAAGTTTTGTAGTGAATATTTACAATAATGATAGTAAACCTTGATATATGGGATTGCATGCTAGCTCGTCACATGTTATTTAATGAATTTGATTACATCATTCTAGAAGTTCAAAAGTTAATATATATAGAAATATTTTAATAAAAACGTTGATTCACATCCTAGCGTCGGTACTTGAAACCAGCGAAGTCTTGGTAATCTCATTTTCCTAAGATCAGTTTTCCTTTCAAATTAAACATGAAAACATTCATCTTGCAATCAATTACCATTATCAACCCATTATTGTTCATTGTCACCAAAGGGAAAAAGGAGAAGAGGTTTTTGTCAATTTTATCTATTTTATTTATTAGTAATCTTCTTGTTATATGTAAAATATAATTATTAAAAATATAATTTAATATCCAATCAATAATTAAAAAATATTTATATTAACTATTATTTACATTTGTATAAATAAATATACAACACACTAATATAAATTTATTTTAAATCTAAATCTTTTAAATAATTAAATACACTCCCAAACACAAAATATACATTGTTGTGTATCATTTGAAATATTTGTATCATTCAAACAAATTAGATATTTTTAAATTTAAGATATAATAACATTTGCATTTATCACCATATTCGGTTTAATAAAGTCTTTTCGTAGTGCATATCTCTAGTGGACTAAATACACGTCTTTGCATATCAGTAATTAAGTAAATGTGTGTCTTGTGATTAACTAAATGCATACCGTATGGCTTTAACTTATGAGCCACTACACCTCACCTCTGTCACCTCTAGAATGCATTCTTTTATAGAAATTAGCAACAATACATCAATAGCTCACGCCCCAAGATAATAGAGGTTGCATGAGATTACATAAATGTTAATTAAGGGAAAAATGCACATAATCGTTAATTTTATATACATTGTAAGTTTTGCAGTGAATATTTAGATCAATGATAGTAAACCTTGATAGATGGGATTGTGTGCTAGCTTGTCACACGTTATTTAACGAATTTGATTACATCATTCTAGAAGTTCAAAAGTTAATCTTTATATAAATATCTTAATAAAAAGGTTGAAAACATCGTAGGCCTGGTACTTGAAATCGTCGAAGTCCTGGTAATCTCATTTTCCTAAGATCAATTTTCCTTTCAAATTAAACATGAAAACATTCATCTTGCAATCAGTTACCATTTTCAACCCACTATTGTTCACAGTCACCAAAGGGAAAAACGGGAAAAGACTTTTTGTCAATTTTATCTATTTTATTTATTATTAATCTTCTTGTTATATGTAAAATACAACTATTAAAAATATAATTTAATACCCAATCAATAATAAAAAATTATGTATATTAACCACTATTTACATTTGTATAAATAAATATACAATACTCTAATATAAAATAATTTTAAATCTAAAATCTTTTAAATAATTAAATACACTCCCAAGATCAAAATATACATTGTCGTGCTACCCATGGTAATATCGATTTAGCCCGTGGAGGTTTAAAAGATTGACAATATTTTCATCATTTGAAATATTCATATCATCCAAAATTATCAGATATTTTTAAATTTAAGATATAAAAACATTTGCACCACCGTATCCAGTTCAATAAAATATTTTTATAATTAGTTTAATAAAGTCTTTTCGTAGTGTATATCTGTAGTGAACTAAATGTACATCCTTGCATATATTTAATTAAGTAAATGTGTGCCTTGATTAATTAAATGTGTGTCCTATTTTCATATTAAAAAAAATTTAATAAAATATAATAATTTTAATATTTATATGATTTTATTTTTTCTTGTTCTCACCGAAACTTTTATCAATACTTTTATTTTATTGATAAGTACGCATCAGAGGAAAAGGAAAGACATGGTGTATCATCATTTAACCCATGCACACAACTCGCATTGCGTTAGATTATACTCCCATTCTTATTTTCTGTATGACAAAGTCAAATTCCTTCGATCATCTTTTGGATAGTTTTATAGTGGTTTGGTACTGAATTGAAATTAATTTGAACTTATTATTCCCGGGGAAGCAGGGTATAAGGCATTCAAAAATGCATTGAACTTTCAATTTTTTTTGTTGATTAAAAATTAATCTAGTAATGTATAATGTGAGTTTGATGTGCTAGGGTTCGCAGCAGCTCTAATCGCAACAAGCTCACGCAGCTGCCCTCAGTGGTCTCCTGCTGTCAAGGAACGATCCACATGGAATCATCAGAGGACAAAGAGCCTCCCTCGGATAACCAACGAGAAAATGAAGGAACAACAAAAGCTTTTGCTTCTCTCATTTCTGCAATGGGTCCGGCAAAGAACCGACCATCAGTCACCAAGTTTGTTAAAAGATTGGAAGACGACCTGGAAATATTACTCCCTCTAGCTCTTCCTTGTAAAGCAGCACTCTCCCTAGCGGAACGTGGATTAGTTGGGAAGTTTACAAGGTTATGGCCATCGCCCAAAACTGTCCAAAAATGGGTAGAAAGGAACTGGTCTGCAACAATAAATGGAAAAATCTCAATCAGGTTCTGTGGAAGAGGATACTACACCTTCCACTTTGAAACCAAGGAGGATCGAGATCTAATATTTAGGAATGGCCCATACTTTATGGATACAAGGGGTTTGTATCTAAACAGATGGATGTCGGATTTTGACCCAGAAATGGATATACCCAATGTCGTCCCCGTTTGGGTCAGATTGCCGCATCTTCCCCTCCACTGTTGGGGAGACGATTCAGTTAAAGCCATAGGAAATGCAGTTGGGAAATACATAGACAGGTGTGAGCCAAAGGAAAACATGCATGCATGTGCCAGAATCTGTGTAGAGGTGGATCTAGGAAAAGGGCTTCTAGAAGCCATCAAAATCAAAGTGGATCAGTGGACGCATATACAACAGCTGGACTATGAACAAATCCCCTTCAAATGCAAGGTATGTCATGAATATGATCATTTTGCTAATATATGTACAAAAAAAAAAAAAATGAAAACGAAAAGATTGAAGACCTGGAAAACAAATGGGAACAGGTCAAAAGAAAGAAGGCAGTCCATAAACAATCAAATCTTTCTTCTACGCAACCCTCCATATCCTCTGATCTCCATTCTCTATCACCAAAAGCTAACAACAATTCTCTAGCTAGCCTCAACCCTTTTGAGCCACTGGATCCCTTTGTCCCCCCATCCCCTGGACCCAAATCCATATCTAGATCCAGATCCCCTCAACACACTCCCACCCCCTGCCCGCCCATCCCCTCTAGCCCCAACCACCCAAATCTCACCCCCTCCATCAGTAAACAGAATCCTAACTAGAAAGCAGTCAAAGGAAGCTCTCCGAAATGTAGAAAAAAAAAAAAGAAGAAGAAGAAGACAGGAAGAAAGACAAACAAAGCGCTGAGGGATGAAGCAGCAGCAAAGAAAATGGCATTAGGAACGCAACAACCTATGGAAACCTTCTTAGGAAGGAACACAGGAAACAACGAAAAAATCCAGCAAAGAGGGAAAGGAGCCATGCACCACCCAACAAGTAAATAATGATAGTGGTCTCCTGGAATTGCTGAGGATTGGGATCATCCGTTAAAGAAAATGCCACAAGAGACATTCTGGCAAAAGAAAACCCAGACATCCTTATGATTCAGGAGACAAAAACAAATAGCCAAGAAACTGAAAATAAAAAAAAATAAAAAAAAAAAAAATCAGAAATTATGAAGGTGAAGCAATACAGGCAATAGGAGCGTCAGGAGGTATCTGCACAATATGGAAGAAAGGAATATGGGAATTAATACACCACAAAAAAGATCAACATTGGATACAAATGGATCTAATGCAAATTAGTACAAAAGAGAAGTATAGTGTCATCAATATATATGCCCCAAACCACTACAAGGAAAAAGAGCAATGCTGGGCCACCATAAAAGAAGCACTAAAAGAAACGCAAATAGGAAAAATAATTCTAGGAGGAGACTTAAATTTGGTAAGAAGTATAGAAGAAAAGTTTGGAGGCATATATCACACAGACCCATCCAGGGATGCACTAGAAGAAATAATGGAACAACACAATCTTTTAGACATCCCCCCAAGCAACGGGAAATACACCTGGAGCAATAAAAGAGTGGGCAAAAGCAACATAAAAGAAAGGTTGGACAGAATCTTGATACAAGAAAACATAGCAGCAGCGTACAGTGCCATTAAAACAAAAATCCTCCACACCACAGCATCCGACCATAAACTGGTGGCAATAGTCATGGGCAAAATGGAAAATCAAGGACTGCTCCCATTTAGATACAGCTCAATTTGGGACAGCAATACAGAAATCAATGAATTAATTAAGGAAGCATGGGAGCCAAGAGTATCAGGATCACCACAATATATTTGGGAGACAAAATTAAAAAATGCAAGAATCAAGTTAAAGGAATGGGCAAGAGCAAATGAAATTAAAAAAAAAAAGAAAAGAAAAAAGAATTACAGCAGAGAATGGACAACATGCAAATTGAAAAAGAAGGCAGAGAAGAAGGCAAGCAAGATTATCTAAGAGAAAAGGAAATCTTTTGGGAAATATACAGGGAAAACAGGAAAGAAGAAGAAGAGGTTAGACTGAAATCCAGAAGCCTGTGGCTCAAGGCAGGGGATAAAAATACATCTTTTTTCCATAACTCAATGAAGATTAGAAGAGCAAGAAATCAAATAGAAAAAATCCAAGTGGAAAATCAAGAGGTAAAAGGTGTGGAGGAATTAAAAAAAGCAGCCCACAAGCACTTTAAAAATTTACTGTCAGCAAAAGAAGAAATGGTTGAATATGAAGATTTCCTTCAGCACACACACAAAAAAAAGAGAGATCAAAACGCAGAAATGTGTAAAGAAATCACAGAAGAAGAGGTAGTGGCGGCTATATGGAGCCTGCATCCGGATAAAGCCCCAGGGCCCGATGGATTTACAATAGCATTCTTCAGATCTCATTGGTATACAATCAGAAAATATTTCTTAAGAATGGTGAAGAATGTTTTCAAAATAAAAAAAAATAGGAAGCAACACAAAATCCTCCTACCTCGCTCTAGTCCCAAAGGAGTCAAATCCCTCCACCTTCAATAGGTATCGCCCTATATCTCTGTGCAATTCCTCTTATAAGATAATAACAAAAATAATTGCAAATAGAATCAAGGAAGTGCTACCAATAATCATATCTGAAAATCAAGGAGGATTTGTGCCCAACAGGCAAATCATAGATAATGTAATTATTGTACAAGAAGTTGTACACTCTAGTATGCTAAGGCAAGAAAAAGGCATAATAATTAAATTAGATATGGCAAATGCATTTGACAGGGTCAGCCATCCATATCTCATGGTTGTTCTTCAGAAACTGGGTTTCTCAAGAGAAATAATAGAAGTCATCCAGGCATGCATCTCCACCCCTTGGATTTCCCCCCTCATAAATGGAAGGCCAAGTGAATTTTTTCAAAGCACAAGAGGACTCAGGCAAGGATGCCCTCTCTCACCCTTCCTATATATTATAATGGCTGAAACTCTAAGCAGAGCTTTGGAAAAACAAAGAAAAGAAAGAAACATTACAGGGCTCAGAATAGCAAAAAGAGTAAAAACAATCAACCACTCACTTTTTGCGGATGACACCCTACTGCTAGGAGGGGCATCAACAATAATAGCAAGAAGGTTCAAAAAAAATTAGATGATTTTTTACAGGTTTCAGGTGGGCTTCTGAATAACACAAAATGTAGAATATATGGATGGAACACCCCCCCCCAGAATCATGCAAAGGATTTCACAAATATTAGAAATCCCAGTACAGGAAAAATGGACCCATTTCTTTTACCTGGGACTTCCAATCTCAAAAGAGAACATGAAGGCAGAAATATGGACTAAGCAGATTGAAAAAATGAAAAACAAAATTCAGAGCTGGGGTATGATGTGGTTAAATATGGCAGGAAGGGTTATTTTAATCAAAGCACTCCTTGCAGCACTACCTATCTACCAATATGCAATAATCATGGCCCCAACAAGTGCACACAAACAAATGGAGTTAATCTTAAGAAGCTTTCTATGGCGGGGGGGGAAACAAGAAAACAAAAAATTCAGCCTGGTGAGGTGGGAGCAAGTAGTGCTACCATACGAACAAGGAGGCCTTTCTATTTAGATACCTGGACTCATGAATGCAGCCCTGGGAATGAAGATAGTATGGAGATTGATCACGGGAAAAGAGAGCTGGTGGAAAAAAACTCTCATCTCAAAATACATGGATGGTTCAAGGGAAAGATTGCTCAATGGAAATATCCCAACAAGACAATGTACTCAAGCTTGGAAGCTAGTAAAAAAAACAATTCCTCTAATGAGTAGCTACATCTCTAAAACCCCAGGCAATGGAAAAACAATATCGATATGGGAGGACAGAATCATGGGAAAAGAACCACTGAAGACTCATCCAGAAATAGAAGGCATCCAAGAGTGGATGAAAGGAAAAGGTATTAACACTCTATTCTCAATTTCTCTATGGAACCAAAAGGATTGGCAAGACTGGAAACTCTCAACAATACCTGCAAATCTGGAAGGGCAATGGAGCAAAATCAGGCAGCTCCTAAAAGGGGCAGCACCAATCAACTATGATGAAGAAGATGGATACCTCTGGGATCCTAGTGGTGGGCATTACACAGTCAAGACGGGATACAAAATCCTACAAGAACAACCAAACCAACAAGATTGGGACCCTTGGAAAATAGCCTGGAAATTTGAAAGCTTGCCTAAGATCAAAATGTTCATCTGGACTCTTTTAAAAGGGAAGGTATTAACTAGTGAAAACTTTAAAAAAAGGTTTCCAAGGTCCATCAAGATGTCCATTATGCCAACAGGCTAAAGAAAACATTCAACATTTATTTCAAGAATGCAGTTTTGCAAAAGAATGTTGGAAACATCTTATAAGCCCCTTGGAAATAAGAATAAATTTTGAAAATTCGTTGCCAGATTTTCTACAAACACTAGAGAAGGCCTATCCATATACAACAAAGAAGAAAGTCACAATTCAAAGAATATGGAAATGCATCCCAGCAGTACTATGCTGGCAAATTTGGTTGACAAGAAATAAGTGCATCTTCAAAAACCAAACTCCAAGAATAGGGAAAACTCTATAAAAAACGTGGGGATTAACTTCTGAAATCCTCAACGTTAAAGGAACAGCACCAACAGATCACAACATTCTACAACAAGAAGAGCAATATTGGCTCAGCAAAGCCATAATAAATAACAATGGACAAAAAGGACAGAGGAAAGCAAACTCAGGAAATATTTGGAAAATAAGAATGAGTGAAGAGGAACTAGAAATATGGAAAAAAAAATCAGAACAAATATTGCCTCTACTTTGATGGGGCCTCAAAGCATAATCCAGGAAAGGTGGGGGCAGGGGGATTAATCCTTGATCCTAATGGGAGAGAAATTGTCACATATGAATGAGGACTTGGACAAATCTCAAATAATAAGGCTAAAGCATACACCCTGTTGATGGGATCAAGAATGATTAAAAAAAAAAGAGAAATACAAAATCCTATAATAATAGGAGATTCGGCCATAATAATAGAGGCAATGGCACAAAATAAAAGCCCAAGTAATGAGTTCATGAACAGAATTCTCAGAAGAATCAGGAAGAACCTTGAAGACTCTGGCGATATAATCTTCACACATGTCTTGAGAACACATAATCAACAAGCAGATTATTTTGCAAATCAAGCAGTGGAAAAAATTGAAGGGAATATTTGTGAAAATTAGGAGGAATATCACAACTCAGTCCCATAATAATCAACAAAAGATCATAAGTATGAGGATCCTCAAAAATAAGGAACAAAGCACAATGATAAAAGAAACAAAAAATAAATCAATAGTCAAAAATCATCAAAGGACACTCCATTGCAGACAAAGGCAAAAAGTCACGAGAACGCAATGGAAACAACTCAGTAGTTCAGAAATTCACATGAGTATAGGAAGGCAACAAGATTACAATCTTGGTCACGAGAATCATGTTGCAGACCATCCTATCGGAGGTAGTCACTGGAGTGCTCAGAAATGCTATAAAAGCAGAAGGAAATCAAATATTTCAAGCAAGCGTCTCATGCAAATTTGTGCTCACTCAGAGTTTCTTTGCTCCCCAGTTCAGCGATCAGGGTCGTCACCCTCTCCAAGCCCTTCACGCAAATCTATTACCTTCCCTGCCTCTCTGCGAATTAATTCGCATGGAGCGGAGTTTGGGAACGAGAGTCGTCTGATCGATAGATCGACAGATCTAACAGTCATCGCAAGGGGAAGGCACGCGGAAGATAGCCAACGAAAAGGTGGTTTTCCTACAGGAAATGGTATTTCGGGCAAGCAAAAAGTAGTAAGTGGTAATTCGGGTTGGGCACCCGATTCCATTAACTGCTCGACACGTAGCAGTGGAGGAGAGAGGAAAAAACAACTTTTTGGGCGGGTAACCACCATGCAAGTGGTCCACCCGAAATCACTGTCAGTCATTGGATCCAGTGGTGATGATCAACAGTGGAGGATCGTCGATCATTTTGTTGACTAGGTGAAGTCACTACCGTCGGATCTAAAATCAGATCAATGGCTTGGAGCGGAGTATTCATATCGCATCGGCGGATTGTTAAAGGGGAGCGAGAGCCGTCCGATCGATAGATCGACAGATCTAACGGTCATCGCATGGGGAAGGCACGCGGAAGATAGCTAGTGAAAAGGTGGTTTTCATACAGGAAATGGTATTTCGGGTGAGCAAAAAGTAGTAAGTGGTAATTCGGGTTGGACACCCGATTCCATTAATTGTAGTTGTAGAGGAGAGAGGAAAAAATAGCTTTTCGGGCAGGTAACCATCGTGCAAGTGGTCCACTTGAAATCACTGTCAGCCGTCGGATCCAGTGGTAATGATCAACGGTGGAGGAACATCGAACATTTTTTTGACCAGGTGAAGTCACTACCGTTGGATCTAAAATCAGATCAACAACGGTGAATTAGATCCGATGGAGTAATGGACCGCAGAGATTAGAGTGGCGTAGGGAAATGCGATGAAGTTTGGACCATCGGAACAGAGAGCTGGCAGGGAATGGATGTGCCGATTTGCGATGGGCCGATACTCTGATGGCTGATGAAGCACAGATCAGAGATCAGAGATTACGAAGGAACAACGCTCCCATGAAAGGCATTAAGCAGAACTTGACCTCAGTTCTATTATGTCACATTCAAAATAGCACTCAGGAAAGCGCAGAAAAAAAGAAGCGTGGATAGCAACAGTGAAGGAAGCAGTAGCTCAGGCAAAATAAGACTCAGGAAGCACAACAGAGAAAGGAATAGTAAGCATCACAAGAGGAAGATCAAGAATGATTCATCGACTGCAAGAGTCACTCAAGGATCTCAGAAGAAGCAGTGGCATACTACAAAAATAACACAATGAGCAATGAAGGAGAGAACTCGGTCAATTACGACAAGAAGAACCAGCCAACTCAGGAACAATCAGTCTACAAGCCATGAAGAAGTTACAGTGAATCTATGATTTGTAAATTTACTTTCCTAGTAGGTCAATTTGTTAGGCAGTATTCAAGAATAGTCATAAAAATACATGAAATTTTGAACTCAAGCATAGGAGAGGGGACTGCGCTCCCATCTCATTGCTTAGTTTACTATCATGCTATAGTCGATTGTAATAGGAGCTTGCTCCAACACAACTTTTGGTAATATATCAACTACTCGACCTTGTTAAAAATAAAAAATAAAAAAATGTATAATGTAAGTTTATATTTATATATATAGATATATTAAATTTTATTTTTTTGTTGTTTTGATTGGTGTTGAGAGTGAGATTTTATTGCATTATCATTATTTGTGTCGTTGATCGTGTTAGGTTATTCTATCATAAGTCAGAATATGTGCATCATGTGTAATGTGTACAACATGTACTTGTTTCTACTAAAGTCATCGCCACCCATAGCTCCATGATGACCCTTGCCTTTGTCACCTCAGGAATGCATTCGTTTATAACAATTAGCAACAATAAGGCAATAGCTCATGCCCCAAGATAATCTAGGTTGCATTAGATTACATAAATGTTAATTAAGGGAAATTTGCACAGAATCATTGATTTTAGATACATTGTAAGTTTTGTAGTAAATATTTATAATAATGATAGTAAACCTTGATAGATGGGATTGCATGCTAGCTCATCACACACTATTTAATGAATCTGATTACATCATTATGGAAGTTCAAAAGTTAATCTTATAGCAATATTTTAATAAAAATGTTGATCCACATCCTAGCATTGGTACTTGAAACCGACAAAGTCTTGGTAATCTCATTTTCCTAAGATCAGTTTTCCTTTCAAATTAAACATGAAAATATTCATCTTGTAATCAATTACCATTATCAACCCACTATTGTTCATTGTCACCAAAGGGGAAAATGGGAAGAGGCTTTTTGTCTTTTATCCATTTTAGTTATTATTATCCATGCAGTAGTAGGACATAACACATTCAGAAATGTGTTGACCTTTCAATTTTCTTTTGTTGACTAAAAATTAATCCAATAATGTATAATGTCGACATTATCTCTCTCTCTCTCTCTCTCTCTCTCTCTATATAGATATATATATATATATATATATATATATATATATATATATATATATATATATATATATATATATATATATATATATATATATATATATATATATATATATAGATATATACTTGTTTTGATTGGTATAGGGAGTGGGGGTCTTGTTGCACCATCATTATCTACGCCACCAATTGTGTTGGGTAACTCTACCACAAGTCAGAACATGTACAACATGTACCTGCTTCTTCCAAAACCACCGCCACCCATAGCTCCACGACGACCCTCGCCTTTGTCGCCTTAGGAATGCATTCTTTTATAGAAATTAGCAACAATAAGTCACTAGCTTATGCCCCAAGATAATCCAAGTTGCATGAGATGACATAAATGTTAATTAAGGGAAATTTGCATAGAATCGTTGATTTTAGATACATTGTAATTTTTGCAATGAATATTTACAATAATGATAGTAAACCTTGATAGATGGGATTGCATGTTAGCTCGTCACATGCTATTTAATGAATTTGATTATATCATTCTGGAAGTTCAAAAGTTAATATTTATAGAAATATTTTAATAAAAAGGTTGATCCACATCCTAGAGCTGGTACTTGAAACCGATAAAGTCTTGGTAATCTCATTTTCCTAAGATCAAATTTTCTTTCAAATTAAACATGAAAACATTCATCTTGTAATCAATTACCATTATCAACCCCCTATTGTTCACAATCACCAAAGGGAAAAACGGGGAGAGACTTTTTGTCAATTTTATCCATTTTATTTATGATTATCCCTGGGACAACAAGGTATAACGCATTTGGAAATGCGTTGACATTTCAATTTTTTTTTGTTGACTAAAAATTAATACAATAATGTATAATGTCGACATTATATATATATATATATATATATATATATATATATATATATATATATATATATATATATATATATATATATATAGATATATATATATTGTTGTTATGATTGGTGCAAGGAGTGGGGGTCTTGTTGCACCATTATTATCTGTCTCATTGATCGTGTTGGGTAACTCTACCACAAGTCAGAACAAGTACAACATGTACCTGCTTCCGCCAAAGCCACTGCTACCCATAGCTCCACGACGACCCTCGCCTCTGTCACCTCGGGAATGCATTCTTTTATAGGAATTAGCAACAATAAGTCAATAAATCACGTCCCAAGATAATCCAAGTTGTATGAGATTACATATATGTCAATTAAGGGAAATTTGCACAGAATCGTTGATTTTAGATACATTGTAAGTTTTGCAGTGAATATTTACAATAATGATAGTAAACCTTGATAGATGGGATTGCATGCTAGCTCATCACACACTATTTAATGAATCTGATTACATCATTCTGGAAGTTCAAAAGTTAATCTTATAGCAATATTTTAATCAAAACGTTGATCCACATCCTAGCGTTGGTACTTGAAACCGGCGAAGTCTTGGTAATCTCATTTTCCTAAGATTAGTTTTCCTTTCAAATTAAACATGAAAACATTCATCTTGCAATCAATTACCATTATCAACCCACTATTGTTCATTGTCACCAAAGGGAAAAAGGAGAAGAGGATTTTTGTCAATTTTATCTATTTTATTTATTATTAATCTTCTTGTTATATGTAAAATATAATTATTAAAAATATAATTTAATATCCAATCAATAATAACAAAATATTTATATTAACTATTATTTACATTTGTATAAATAAATATACAACACACTAATATAAATTTATTTTAAATCTAAATCTTTTAAATAATTAAATACACTCCCAAACACAAAATATACATTGTTGTGCATTATTTGAAATATTTGTATCATTCAAACAAATTAGTTATTTTAAATTTAAGATATAAAAACATTTGCATTTACCAACATATTCGGTTTAATAAAGACTTTTCGTAGTGCATATCTCTAGTGGACTAAATGCATGTCTTTGCATATCTATAATTAAGTAAATGTGTGTCTTGTGATTAACTAAATGCATACCCTATGGCTTTAACTTACGAGCCACTACACCTCACTTCTGTCACCTCTAGAATGCATTCTTTTATAGAAATTAGCAACAATACATCAATAGCTCACGCTCCAAGATAAATGCATACCCTATGGCTTTAACTTGCGAGCCACTACACCTCACCTCTGTCACCTCTAGAATGCATTCTTTTATAGAAATTAGCAACAATACATCAATAGCTCACGCTCCAAGATAATCGAGGTTGCATGAGATTACATAAATGTTAATTAAGGGAAAAATGCACATAATCGTTGATTTTATATACATTGTAAGTTTTGCAGTGAATATTTAGAATAATGATAGTAAACCTTGATAGATGGGATTGTGTGCTAGCTTGTCACACACTATTTAATGAATCTGATTACATCATTCTAGAAGTTCAAAAGTTAATCCTTATATAAATATCTTAATAAAAAGGTTGAAAACATCGTAGGCTTGATACTTGAAATCGGCAAAGTCCTAGTAATCTCATTTTCCTAAGATCAATTTTCCTTTCAGATTAAACATGAAAACATTCATCTTGCAATCAGTTACCATTTTCAACCCACTATTGTTCACAGTCACCAAAGGGAAAAACGGGAAGAGACTTTTTGTCAATTTTATCCATTTTATTTATTATTAATCTTCTTGTTATATGTAAAATACAATTATTAAAAATATAATTTAATATCCAATCAATAATAATAAAAATATTTATATTAACTATCATTTACATTTGTATATATATACACTCATATAAATTTATTTTAAATCTAAATCTTTTAAATAATTAAATTATATATATATATATATATTTTAAATCTAACTCTTTTAAATAATTAAATACATTCCAAACAGAAAATATGCATGGTCGTGCCACCATGTGGTAATATCGATTTAGCTAGTAGAGGCTTAAAAGATTGACAATATTTTTATCATTTGAAATATTCATATCATCCAAAATTATCAGATATTTTTAAATTTAAAATATAAAACATTTACATTTACCCTATATCCAGGTTAATAAAGTATTTTTATTTTTATATTTAGTTTAATAAAATCTTTGCGTTAGTATATATCTCTAGTGAACTAAATGCACATTCTTGCATATATTTAATTAAATAAATGTGTGCCTTGTGATAGTATATATCTCTAGTGAACTAAATGCACGTTCTTGCATATATTTAATTAAATAAATGTGTGCCTTGTGATTAATTAAATGCGTGTCCTATGGATTTAACACACACATTTGGGTTGTGTAGCTAGGGGAATCTTTTTCTTAGTAGGTCTAAATTTTATATTATTGTGGAAAAAAAAAGAAAGCTATTATTGTGTTGACATCTGACTACAGGGTTAAATAAAGTTCTAGTGTAATAGCAAGAAGTTTAAGCATAATATGACCGCCATATATATAGATATGGCACAATAGTCTAATTAGAATTTCAAATTTCAAATATTTGTTAAATTTAATTGTCTGTACAATTTTAGTTTTAGTTTTGATAATTTTAATAAAGATTGTTGAGCGACATGAAAATGTTTTGGTTGTATCTAAAGAGTATTTTAATTGACAATTTTAAATATATTTAAATCCGTTCATTTAATGCTAGAGGACTACTCTAAATTTCATTAATTGTTGGGCGTGATTCAGGATGTGTGGTATGTCAAATTAATTTATGTTTAAAACACGATTGAGGGGAAATTTGTACATTTAAGGACTCAAATATTTAGTAACAGTGGAGCCCTTTTCTAATTTAATCAGAAACTATGCATAACTAAAATATTTAGTAACAGTGGAGTTCTTTTCTAATTTTATAAAAAACTATAAATAACGACGAGTTCTAAACTAATGTAATAAATTCTAACTAACATAGCAATGTTGTATTTATTCTGACTCTTAAGGAGTTATTATTATGGATGTCTTTGCGATTAAGGCAATGCAAAATCTTTCCCAATTTTTATATTTAAAATGTTCTATTAACTTATTAACTGATTCTCTTAAATAATTGTATTATTAAATGTAATTGGAATCTTCGCGGACACAGTAAAGGTTGGACATATGTAGGAAATTCTAGCTAACATAGCAACGACAAAGATTTATTATCACCGTTAAGTGGTTATTATTACTGCCTATGTGATTTAGGCCATTTAAAACGTTTTCTCAATTTTAATTTTTAAAAAACATTTATCACTGAATTTGTGATGCAGGCATAGTGTATATAATAAGGGAAATATATTTTCAATTTTTATGTAAATAAAACATTTTAGGAAGTAATTTTTAAATTGTTTATATTTGCAGAGATCATACATAGCAATGTAGTATTAAATGTAATAAATGAAGCTAAACATACTATTCTACAACATATATTGCATTTTTTGTTCGGTTATAAATCTTTATATAGTTCTCACGTGGGGATGGATTTTGGTTGGGTGTTTGTGATAAAGCTTATTTTATAAGCTGGGGATCTTGTATTGATTGCTAAATCAGCTTACTGATTGTAGATGCACCTATATCCTTTTGAGAATTTTTGTTACGCAATGAGGATGCAAGTCAATACCAGTAAGACCTAATGATTTTCTCTAATAAAAGGAAGTGAATCCAATATAGGTTCTTCTTTGAAGGAAATATTCTTGAAGAAGTAAATGAATATAAGTACCTCGGGATCGATTTCGACAACAAGCTTAATTGGGAGGACTACAGAAAGAAGAGAATTTTAGGAGAGTGGAAAGTATTATATGCACTACAAAACATATGTAAAGAGACATAGTTATGGGATTGGAAAACGATTAAAGTGCTTTTTGGCCTCTTAGTTTGTCCAGTGATATTATATGGGTGTGAACTGTGGGCTAGCATCATCCCTATTTCAAAATGGAAACAAATTGAGAAAATCCAAAAATGCTTTATCATAAGCAAGCTCAAAATAAAAAAAATTGGTTCCTTATGAGATAATGTTGAGTGAAACGGGAGTAGCTCCAATCGAAGCAATTGCTATGGTGCGTCTTATAAGGTATCTACAAATAATTTAGTAAACGAGAGTAGGTAGATGGCCAAAAGTTACATTCAAAGAAGACATGAGTGAAAGAAAGAAATCATGGATGAGACAAAACAACAAATGGATGCAAAAATGAAATATTTACCTCAGTGCATGTCCCACAAATACCAAGGAGTTAAAGAATTTTGTTATGGAGAAGTTTCATAAGCACATATGGTGAAAACAGTTGGGTAGAAAGAAGAAGTACTATGTTTAGGAACTTAACCCCACTTGTGATCTCCAACAAAAAGAGTACAGTGTAGCTAGCATTCCGTGGAGAGAAAAGATGCTTATTGCTTAATTAAGAACTAAATCACATCAACTTCAATGTGAAACGGGATAGTGGAAGATACCTAAAGAAGATTGGGAAGAATGGGTGTGTAATTTTTGCATTTCTGAGGCAGTGGAATCGGAAAAGCATTTCACTTTGTAATGTGATGCTTTTAGAGACATGAGGGACAATTATGGCAGTGTGTTAGCATCAATTCCTTGGCATTGTCTTTTCATTGAAGGGACTGTTAGAAGGTTGGGTCAGCTCATCATCAATTTGAGTAAGAAAATGATTGAATTACAAAAGAAAAAAAACAGGGACACTGATAGTCCCATAGACTATTTTTAGTTTTGTGAATGTCAAAATATCATTCATTCATTCAATCATTTACATTTAATGTTTTATAACTTAGGTGAAAAAATGTGTTAAATATATTAAAAATATAATGGAATATATAAGTTAAAAAAAATGATTGTAATATAATATATATTAATTAAATTAATTTTAACCTGATTTTTTATTTTATTTTTAATTTTTAATATTTTTTTAAAGGTTAACGTGTGACTAAGATATGCATTCATTTATGTTTTACCTATTTTTCATATAGCTCACAAAACATGGTAGTTTTGTAATTTTTTTGGGTGAGATGTTTCGAATTATTTAGTTGATTGGTATTTATTTATTTTTATATATAAAAGATTTTGGAAAATGCATATAAATGGGTTATATAAGTAGATATATAGTGCTAGGGAGCCAAAATATTTTTATGCCACTCAACAATCTTTATTAAAATTATTAAAATGAAGATTAAAATTCTGCAAACCATCAAATTTAACATATATTTGAGATTTGAAATTCTAATTAGACTATTGTGCCATATATGTACATATAGAAATCATATTCTTCTTAAGCTTCTTGCGTACCATCAATGAAAACAAATTCGTGTGTGAAAGCAATAAACCTATCATTTAGAACTATCTCAACATTGAAAACCACCCGCCCAATGTCGCATGAAAAAAAAGACATCAAATTTGAGCTGCCAAACTGCGTAGCAGTCAAATCCTACCCAGGTTTACCTAAGTTTATTTTGTTGGAATTGTAGAGGTTAGCTTTGGAGGAGGGGACCTGGGTTAGGGCCTATTGCGGAAGATAGAGAGATAATTTGTCTCACGGAAACTCATGAGCATGGTGGTTGCAAAACTCCTGTGTTTGACGGTTATTTGATGTTGACAGTTTGGAACAAGGTAGCAGAAAATGGCAAAGGGTATGGGGGAATACTAGTTTTAGTGAAAGAAAAAGAAGGCCGTCACATTCAGCTAATTAAAGAAGATGCAAATAAACAATATTTATGGTTGAAAATATCAAAAAATGAGAATCACATAAGAATCGCAGCATGTTATTTTTCCCCTCAAGTCTCAAAAGCTTACAAAAATAAGGGACTTGACAGCAAGGATCTGTATGCAACTTTAAAACAAGATATTTCCATGTACTCTCAATAGGGAGAAGTTCTTTTAGTGGGAGATTTCAGTTCTAGAACAACAAATAATCAAGCTAGCATTCTTTGTTGCAAAGAGGATAACAATCCTATTTGGCTCATTGAAGAGGAGAATCCCCAATGGGTGAGGTAAAAGATGACAAAGTTAGTAATAATTTTGGAGAGGAGTTGCTTACACTGTGTGGGGCTTTCAACTTAATTATTTGCAATGGTTTAGATAGATGGAAAAGGACTGAGAACTTCACTTGCAACACATACAATGGGGCAAGTGTTGTTGACTATGTGATGTGTTCACAAAGCTTAATAGAAAAGATAAACGAAGTTAGTATTGGAGAGCATATTTGGGACTTAAAATCAGACCATAACCCAATTTATATAAGGTTATCATGGTTAGAAGAAAGGCAACACAGGAGGAAAACCCAATGCTCTCGACAATCACTATCAAGGGGAAAAATTCTTCTAACATAGGAAAATTGTACTATCTTCAAGACAATGTTAGAGAGATTAATTCGGAAAGAGAAAACGGGTTTCAAAAGCTTCAACAGTCATGAGTTAACAAATATAATTCAAAGTGCACTTGAGAAGTGCAAAAGAGAAAAAAATAGGAAATCAGAATCAAATTATTTTCTTGTAAATGCTTGGTTTGATGAGGAATGAAAAATGGCAAGAAGAACCTTGAAAAAGGCAGGAAAGGAGAAGATGAATGTAAAGGTATATAAGCAACTACTAAAAAGGAAAAAAGATGACTTCATGAAAACAAGGAGAGAAGAGTTAATATATTTAAGCAAAAATAATCCAAAGCTTTTCTGGCAGGAATTGCAACCAAGGAAGAAGCAAATTGAAAATAATATTACAACCAATAAATGGTTTGAATATGCAAGACAACTCTATGAGAAAGAATCTGAGGCGGAGTCCCACCCCGCCCCTCCCCCAGGATCAACACGAATTCAAAGCTCTTCACATTACAGGAGGTGGATAATGGAATTAAGGAGTTGAAAATAGGAAAGGAAAAGGACTTGGTTGAAATTCAAGCAAAGTATCTAAAATGGGGAATGAAACCTCTTGCACCGCACGTCATGGAAATATTCAACAACATCATTTAGAAAGGATTCCCAAGAGATTGGACAACTAGCCTAGCAATACCCCTTTTTAAAAGTGGAGACATTAATAATCCATCCAACTATAGAACAATTATGATTAATCCTTTGTTTGCAAAGCTTTTTGGTAGCATGGTAGAAGACATAATTAGTAATTGGGCAGAAGTAAAAGAAAAGAGGGCAAGAGGACAAGCGAGTTTTAGGCCGAAACATTCTACAGTGGATCATGGCATCACGTTGAGACACATTGTTGAAAAGGTTTGGGAGGACAAATAAGAAGTATTTTTCTGCTTTGTTGACTTCAAAAAAGCATTTGACATAGTCCCTAGGGATAAGTTGTGGCGTAGAATGGAAGAACTTGAAATTCCTGTGCATTATAGAGTCGTTATCCATAGACTTAATGAAGAAGTGAAAGTCAAAATTAGAACCTTAGCAGGTATTTCAGAAAGCTTTAGAACTAACATTGGAGTCAAACAAGGTTTCCCTCTATCCCCTACTATTTTTCTATCTATATATTGATAAATTGGAAGAGTGGCTAAATATGCAAAGTGGAGATGGTGTTCAGTTGGGGGAGTTTGTGATAAAGCTTCTTTTATATGTTTATGATATTGCATTGATTTCTAAATCGGCCCATGGATTGCAAATACACTTATAAGCCCTTCAGCATTTTTGTAGAGCAGTGAGGATGGAAGTCAATACTAGCAAGACCAAAATAATCATTTTTTTTTTAATAAAAGGAAGCAAAGTCGACATACTTTTTTATTTGAAGACAAAATTCTTGAGGAAGTAAATGAGTACAAGTACCTTGGGATGGATTTCAACAACAAATTCAATTGGGAGGACTGCAGAAAGAAGAGAATTTTAGGAGGGTGGAAAGCATTATATGCTCTTCAAAACAGATGTAGAGAGGCAGAGTTATGGGATTGGAAAATGATTAAAGTGCTTTTTGGACTCCTAGTTTGTCCAGTGATGTTATATGGGCGTGAATTGTGGGCTAGTAGCACTCTTGTCTCAAAATGGAAACAAATTGAGAAAATCCAAACATGTTTGATCATGAGCAAGTTCAAAATAAAATGTTCAGTACCTTATGAAATAATGTTGAGGGAAACAAGAGCAACTCCCATTGAAGCAATTTCTATGGTGCGGCTCATAAGATATCTAAAAAGAATTGAGAAAATGAGAGTAGGTAGATGGCCTAATGTTATCTTCAATGAAGGGATGAGTGAAAGAAAGAAAACATGGATGAAATAAAACTACACATGGATGTAAAAATGGAATATCTACCTCAATGCATGTCCCACAAATAGCAAGGAGCTAAAGGATTTTGTTATGGAGAAGTTTCGTAAAAAGGTATGGGGAAAAGAGTTGGGTAGAAAGAAGAAATATTACATTGAGGAATTCAACCCTACGTGTGATCTACAACAAAAAGAGTTCATTGGAGCTAGCATTTCGTGGAGGGCAAAGGTTCTTATTGCTCAATTAAAGACCAACTTACATCAACTTAAGTGTGAAACAGGACGATGGAAAAGGCCTAAAGAAGCTTGGGAAGAACGAGTGTGTACATTTTGCACGTCTGGGACTGTGGAATCAGAAAAGCACTTCATTTTGGAATATGATGCATTCAAAGACATCAGAGAAAGTTATGAGAACATGTTAGCGTTAGTTTCTTGGCATTGTCTTTTTAGCGAGGTGATTGTTGGAAGGTTGGGCTAGCTCATCATCAATTTGAATCCGAAAATGATTGAATTGGAAAAATCGAAAAACAGGGAACTAATGGTCTCATAAAGCCCAACCTCATCATCAATTTGAATCGGAAAGGGATTGAATTGCAAAAAGCAAAAAACAAGGAACTAATGGTCTCATAGACTATTTTTAGTCTTGTGGACCTTAAAATATCATTTCATTGCTTGACTGCAAAAAAGTTACTTGAAGGTGTGGGTTCTTAGGTACCTTGCTATTGAAGAATGTTGTGTCGTTCCAGTCAATTAAAAGGAAATTTACATGACGAATGGCGTAGAGAAGCGACATGGGAGCCCAAACCGGCGACAAAAATATACACAAACCAATGAGGATATTCTCGCTGAGAATTTGCAAAAAGCATTGGATGGATGAGGCGTTGCAGACCAAACAACATTCGATTATTAAAAAAGTAAATTGAAATTATAATAAATATATTTATTTGACAAATAAAAATATAAATTTGTTGAAAATTTTATAAATATATATTTTAAAATTTTAACAAAAAAAATTGACAAATAAAAAAATATATTTATTTAAATTTTTAAAAATAACTTAAATTTTATAATCCATAATAATTAAATTAAATTAAATTACATCGTTAATAGAAGATATTAAAATAATTTAATAGTAATATTAAGTGTTAATAGTTTGTTTAGTTTATGATATAAATTAAAAATAAAATAATGTAAGCAATTTAATAATAACAAATTTATTTAATCAAACAATTTTTAATATTACATAAATAATTCTATAATTAAATTAGTTTAATAAATTTTTATAAAAGTTATTTTTAATATTTAATTGTTGTAAATAAAAACAAAATTAAAAAAAAAAATGAAAATAATGCAACAATAATATTTTTTAGTTGCTTTGACTTAGAGGCATTTTAATTTTGAATTTCATGGTTTACACAATACTTCATAAGAAGGTGTCACATAGAATTTTAATTTTAAGGTGCCCATGAGCTATGTAAAGACAACGAATTTTTTGTAAGCTAGCTTTGGTCCTTCTATTTCTTTCAAAAGACAGATTGTACATGCAAGTTCAAAAAAGAACTAGATGATCTCAACTTGGCTAGAGGGCGTTGAAAATTGCAACAAAAAAGGTTGAAAATGGCATCAAGAAATATTCTAATTTAGTTTTGTACTTGAATTAAATTAGGAATAAAATTGTAATTCCACATCACATGACAACTTGTATTAGTTAACTAAGTTAATTTGACTTAGTTGACTCAGTTAATTCGAGTTGAGGGTCTAACTCGTGTCATGTAGAGTGTCTCCTACTTTATAGGAGCCCTGGTTGAGTTTATTTTTTATTATAATTAATTAATTCAATTTAATTGAATTAAATTAATTTAAACTAGTTTCAATTGTTGGAGGAACTAGTGGGAGTTCTAGAAGTGGGGTGCTTCCTGCAGTGATCAACTAGTTAACTGATGATTCACTCATAAATAACTCATGTATGTCATATCTAAGAGTTACCCCGTTGAGATTAAAATTCGTTGACAATGTACTATCAACTGTATAATCCTTTGAATCATATAGGTGGTGCGTGTAGTCAGAGGAAGGCCAAGTCCCTTGAGGAATATCCCTAATTAATAGGGGGCTAATTCCAAAGGAAACAATGTAAGGAAATAATGTTGAAAATTACAACAAGAAATGCTAAAAATAGAAGTGCTAAAAATAGCATTGCTATAAATAACATTTCGGGATGCATTCCAATTTTAGTTAGTCCCTAAAAAAAATTTGTGAATTAAAATTCGAATTTGATCTTAGCAGTTGTTTGCAAAATAATTAATTAATTCATCTTGAGTTAAATAATTGTAGGAAATCAAACATGAAGTCTATGTGAAGACATGCAACAGTTTCTCCATTGATTGAGGAAGTTATCCCTTGATTAAAGGAGATCAGGATGAGTTGTACTTTGAGTTGTAATTAGGTAGCTCAGTTAACTGAGTTAAGTCCAGTTATATTAGTTCAAATAGTTTGCTGAACTGATTGTGAGTTTAGTTAGTTAATGCATGCATGCATGTAACTGCTGCACTTCAGATAACTGAATATTCTCTCATAAATAACTCATGTATGTTATTTCAGTTAGAGACCCAGTTGAGATCAGGTGATGAGACAGTGTATTATCAGTTGCAAGAATATTCCATGGAGGATATCTTTTGCATGCAGAAGGAATTCATTCCTTGGAGATTGCGTAGTTACTTTTGAGTTTGATGAGTGTGTGATGAGGCCAATTCACACAGGTGGTAGCATTGGACCCCAAGAGAAATTGCGCAAGGAAATAGGAGGCTTGGAGGGCTTAGGGAAGGCATATGTTGTGTCTATTCAGTCTATGAGCTATATTGTTGGATTGTACTCAGAGCTGGATAGCTTGTGAGCTAAAGCTTTGTGTAATCTGTACATATTTCCACTTGTATGATAATACAGAGATCAAGGTTTTTAGCTGAGGCTTTCCCCAGAGTATTCTTCTGTTTTCATGTGTGATTGCTTTCTCATTCTTAGTTATATGTGTTCTATTTCATCTTGCTCAAAATCGATTAAGATTCCGCAAGTTTTTTGTAGAAGTAGATCTTGTATTTTGCTTTAGTATATTGCATAATTTGTTGATCTACAGTGGGAAATTTCTACATGGTATCAGAGCAAAGGTGATCAAAGCAAAGAACAATATACAAAGAAGGGAGAAGTTTCAAGTTTCAAGTTCCTGATTATAGAATTCGAATTCTTATCACATCTCAAATTTCACCAATGGCGTTCAACGGTTTAAGACTCAAGTATGCCCTTGATGGCAACTCGAATTATATGGCCTTGAAAGATAGCATGGAAGAAGTATTAGAGGACAACGGTCTAAAGGAATTCATTGATCAAGAACTCCCCAAGCCAGCATCGGCTAATGCTACAAAATTGGCGGAATGGAAGAAATGTGTGGCTAGAGCGAGGAGAATCCTCTTGGAGGGAGTTCGAAACCACATTGTCTCGAGCCTCCATGGGAAGGAGACATTGTTTTCAATGTGGAAAACATTGAAAGATCTATATTAGAATAGCAACGATCAGAGGAAGCTGACGCTGAAATACAAGCTTCGGAAAATCAAGTGTGAAAAGGGCGACACAATCTCTACATATCTGAACAAGCTCACCACCTGCAAGGATGAGCTTGGAAGTGTAGGGATCATGACAACCGATGATGACATGGTGAGTATTGCTCTCCTCGGTCTTCCTAAGAGGTGGCATAGCTACCAAGACTTGGTAAATGGAAGAGAGAAACTGCTAGATTGGGAACGGCTTTGGTCGGATCTGATGCAGGAGGAGATAAGGAGAAGCACCAGAGATGAATCTTCAGCAAAGCAAGATGATGAATAAAATCTAGCCTTAGCGAGTAAGGCGAGGAAAGGGAAAGGGAAGGCATCCAATTCCAAATCCAGTTCTCCCCATGGTGGGAAGAAGTTTGACAAATCGAAAGTGTGATGCTTTCATTGTCATGAGGTGGGCCATTATGCTATGAGTTGTCCACAGAAGAAATCCAAGAAGGGATCCTCGAAGGGATCAGATGGTGAGGCACTGGCCTCACAGTTCAAATTGGATTTCTCTCTCATCGCATGCATGGTTTCATCCATGGTGGGATGTGTTTGGTACTTGGACAGTGGAGCCTCTTTCCACATGTCCGGCGACAAGAATCTTTTCAGTACCCTAGAGGAGAAGGATTTCCAGATGCAGATCGAAATGGGAGATGATGGAAAGTACCATGTTTTAGATGAAGGTACGGTTGTGTTTCAGAGGGAGCATGGAGCTCCTCTCACCCTGACTGATGTAAAGTATGTACCGGGTCTGAAGAAGAATCTTGTGTCTATCGCTATGCTAGAAGACAAAGTCTATGATGTAGTCTTTAGTAAAGGAAAGGTATTCCTGAGGCATATCGATACCGGACAGACCAAGAGGATTGGGATTCGAGTAAAGAATCTCTACAAGCTAGAGGTAGATGACTGTGTTGCATTGAGTTCCAAAGCAGAGTTGGTGCAAAGCCAAGATGTTGGCGAGCTATGTCATAGAAGATTGGGCCACTTGCACCATGGGGCCTTAAAGATCATGCAATAGATTTCTACCGGACTTCCCAAGGGAAAAATGGAGTAGATGGATACATGCAAAGGTTGTACCTTTGGTAATTATGTGAAATCTTCCTTTCAAGATCGAGATAGTAGAGCTGGAGCAATCTTGGAGCGAGTTCACACAAATTTTTGTGGACCATTCTCTACAGCCTCCACTGCTAAACAAAGGTACTATGTCATTTTTATTGATAATTTTTCTCATAGATATTGGATCTAATTTATGCAAAAGAAGGATCAGACCTTCTTGAGGTTTTGTGAGTTTAAAGCCTTGGCAGAGAAAGAATTTGGAAAGAAAATAAAAGGCTTGCGTAGTGACAATGGCAGAGAGTATGTCTCCCAATAGTTTAAGGACTTCTGCATAGGAGAAGGAATTAAATGAGATTTGACGGCACCCCATAATCCACAACAGAATGGGGTGGCCAAAAGGAAGAACAGATTGATTGTGGGAGCAGCTCAAGCAATGTTGCATGACCAAAGCCTACCACTTCATTTGTGGGCTGAGGCATGTAATACAGAAGTATACTTGCAGAACAGAAGCCTGCACCATATACTGGGAATGAAGACACCTATGGAGGCCTTTTCCACGAAGTGACCAGATGTGAGTCACTTCAGGATCTTTGGATCATCAGTTTATTGCCATGTGACCAAAGATGCCCGGAAGAAGCTAGATCCAACAATTGAGTTGGGGATGCTTGTGAGGTACACTGATACACCCCAAAACTATCGGGTGTTCCTGCCTACCAGTTAGAGGACAGTGGTATGCAGAGATCTGAAGTTTGACGAGTAGAAAGCCATGCGAGTATCACTTGAGAGGGAGCTCAAGTTGCATGCAGAGGAGGAACTTTCAGTTCCTAAGGAGGAGAAGCCTCACATTGATGCAGAGCAGCCACATGCAGAGGATCCGGGAATGGAGACATCAACTCATGCTGAGTCTTCTAGAGATGAGCGGTAACTCTCAAGGGAAGTTGACGGGTTGATGTTGGATGCACGAGAGAATGTGGGACAGCCATCTTCTCAGCGCAGATAGAGGAGGTCACCCGAGCGGTACACTGGTTACATGGCCCTGGTTGGGGAGTGTGTAGAGTCTGAACCTTCTTCATTCGAGGAGGCAGTGAAACAACCAGTCTGGGTTGATGTAATGGTGGAGGAGTACGACTCCATCGTTAAGAACTATGTTTGGGATGTTGTCCCAAGACCTCAGGACAAGTCAGTGGTGAGTTCCAAATGGATTTACAAGGTAAAGCAGGAAGTTGATGGCAGTGTTGAGAAACATAAGGAAAGGTTTGTTGCCCGTGGTTTCTCACAGGTTGATGGGATCGACTAAAATGAGACCTTTGCTCCTGTAGCAAGGTACTCATCTATCAGATCGATGTTGGCACTATTAAATCAGATGGGTTGGAATATCCATCAGATGGATGTGAAGACAATGTTCCTTAATGGGAATTTTGAGGAAGAGGTGTACATTGAGCAGCCAGAAGGTTTTGAGACCTTCTATCATGAGTCGCATGTGTGCCAACTCAAGAGGGCTTTGTACGAGCTAAAGTAAGCACCTCGTGCTTGATACACCAGGATCGACAAATATTTCACTGAGTTGGGCTTCACCAAGAGTGAAGTAGATGCAAACCTTTACCACATCATGGTAGAAGGTAAGCCATTGATCATTGTTCTTTATGTCGATGATTTGATTTTGACAGGTGATGATCAATGGATCAAGTCTTGCAAGGAGGACCTTGCAAGAGAGTTCGAGATGAAAGACATGGGTCTTATGCACTACTTTCTAGGCATGGAAGTGTAGTAGAAAGATGGGGAAGTATCTGTGTCTCAAGTCAAGTATGCCAATGAGATTCTCAGGCGGTTCCACATGGAGAAGTGCAAGCCCATGCAGACTCCTATAGCTAGTAACTGGAGGAAGGAGGATGCTACTTCAGGTGAGGTAGTAGTTGCTACTGTTTATCAGCAGCTTGTGGGTTCACTGGTGTATCTAGTGAACACATGACTAGACTTATGCTTTACGGTGAACCAACTGAGTCAAGCTATGGTTTAGCCTACCAAGATGTTTTGGAAGGCAACGAAGCATGTGCTGAGATACCTTAGAGTCACATCTTAGTATGGATTGTGGTACAGATAGACAGAGGGAGTAATGCTTCAGGGCTTCATAGATGCAGATTAGGCATGGAGTCCATCAGGCTAGAAGAGCACCTCTGGAGGAATCTTCAACCTTGGTTCAGCTGCAGTTTTCTGGTACAGCAGGAAACCTAAGTCAGTTGCACTTAGCTCAGCAAAGGCTGAATACATGGCTTCCAGTCAAGCAACATGTGAGGCCATTTGGATGCGGAAGATTCTAGTGGGATTGTTTGGTCAGAGGATGGATCCAACTGTGATATACTGTGATAATTAGAGTTGTATCAAACTCTATGAGAATCCAGTATTTCATGACAGTTCCAAGCACATCGATATCCAGTACCATCATCTTCGAGACTGTGTGGTGAAGAGGATCATGTTGTTGTTATATGTTTCGATCGAGGAACAGGATGCAGATATTTTGACTAAGGCATTGTTAAAATGCAAGTTCGAGTTCCACAGAGATAGGATTGGGGTGACTGATAATCCCTTTCTTGTTGAGAGGGAATGTTGAAAATAGCAACAAGAAATGCTAAAAACAGAAGTGCTAAAAATAGCACTGCTCTAAATAACATTTCGAGATACATTCCAATTTTACTTAGTCCCTAAACTAAAATTGTGAATTAAAATTCGAATTTGATAGGAAATCAAACATGAAGTCTATATGAAGACATGCAACAGTTTCTCCATTGACTGAGGAAGTTATCCCTTGATTAAAGGAGATCAGGATGAGTTGTACTTTGAGTTGTAATTAGTTAGCTCAGTTAACTGATTTAAGTCCAGTTAGATTAGTTCAAACAGTTTGTTGAACTAATTGTGAGTTCAGTTAGTTAATGCATGCATGCATGTAACTACTGCACTTCAGATAACTGAATATTCTCTCATAAATAACTCATGCATGTCAGTTCAGTCAGAGACCCAGTTGAGATCAGGTGATGGGAAAGTGTACCATCAGTTGCAGGAATATTCCATGGAGGATATATCTTGCATGCAGAAGGAATTCATTCCTTGGAGATTGCGCAGTTACTTTTGAGTTTGATGATTGTGTGATGAGGTCAATTCACATAGGTGGCAGAATTGGACCCCAAGAGAAACTGTGCAAGGAAATAGGAGGCTTGGAGGGCTTAGAGAAGGCATATGTTGTGTCTATTCAGTCTATGAGCTGTATTGTTGGATTGTACTAAGAGCTGGATAGCTTGTGAGCTAAAGCTTTGTGTAATTCAGACATATTTCCACTTGTATGATAATACAAAGATCGAGGTTTTTAGCTGAGGCTTTCCCCGGAGTATTCTTCTATGTTCATGTGTGATTTCCTTCTCATTCTCAGTTATATGTGTTCTATTTGATCTTGCTCAAAATCGATTAAGCTTCCGCAAGTTTGTTGTAGAAGTAGATCTTGTATTTTGCTTTAGTATATTGCATAATCTGTTAATCTACAGTGGGAAATTTCTACATGGTATCAGAGAAAAGGTGATCAAAGCAAAGAACAATATACAAAGAAGGGAGAAGTTCGAAGTTTCAAATTCCTGATTATAGAATTCAAATTCCTATCACATCTCAAATTTCACCAATGGCGTTCAACGGTTTAAGACTCGAGTATGCCCTTGATGGCATCTCAAATTATATACTTGAAGGATCGCATGGAAGCAGTATTAGAGGACAACAGTCTAAAGGACTTCATTGATCAAGAACTCCCCAAGCCAACATCGGCTAATGCTACAGAATTAACAGAATGGAAGAAATGTGTGGCTAGATCGAGGAGAATCCTCTTAGAGGGAGTTCGAGACCACATTGTCTCGAGCCTCCATGGGAAGGAGACACCGTTTTCAATGTGGAAAACATTGAAGGATCTATATCAGAATATCAATGATCAGAGGAAGCTGGTGTTGAAATACAAGCTTCGGAAAATCAAGTGTGAAAAGGGTGACACGATCTCTAAATATCTGAACATGCTTACCACCTGCAAGGATGAGCTTGGAAGTCTATGGATCATGATAGCAGATGATGACATGGTGAGTCTTTCTCTTCTCGGTCTTCCTAAGAGCTGGCATAGCTACCAAGACTTGGTAAATGGAAGAGAGAAACTACTAGATTGAGAATGGCTTTAGTCGGATCTGATGCAGGAGGAGATAAGGAGAAGCACCAGAGATGGATCTTCATCAAAGCAAGATGATGAAGAAAATCTAGCCTTAGCAAGTAAGGCGAGGAAAGGGAAAGGGAAGGCGTCCCATTCCAAATCCAGTTCTCCCCATGGTGGGAAGAAGTTTGACAAATCGAAAGTGTGATGCTTTCATTGTCATGAGGTGGGCCATTATGCTATGAATTGTCCACAGAAGATATCTAAGAAGGGATCCTCGAAGGGATCAGATGGTGAGGCACTGGCCTCATAGTTCAAATTGGATTTCTCACTCATCACATGCATGGTTTCATCCATGGTGGGATGTGTTTGGTACCTAGACAGTGGAGCCTCTTTCCACAGGTCCGGCAACAAGAATCTTTTTAGTACCCTGGAGGAGAAGGATCTCCAGATGCAGATCGAAATGGGCGATGATGGAAAGTATTGTGTTTTAGGTGAAGGTACAGTTGTGTTTCAGAGGGAGCATGGAGCTCCTCTCACCCAGGCTGATGTAAAATATGTATCGGGTCTGAAGAAGAATCTTGTGTCTGTCGCTATGCTAGAAGACAAAGGCTATGATGTAGTATTTAGTAAAGGAAAGGTATTCCTGAGGCATATCAGTATTGGACAGACCAAGAGGATTGGGATTCGAGTAAAGAATCTCTACAAGCTAGAGGTAGACGATTGTGTTGCATTGAGTTCCAAAGAAGAGTTGGTGCAAAGCCAAGATGTTGGCGAGCTATGTCATAGAAGATTGGGCCACTTACACCATGGGGCCTTAAAGATCATGCAATATATTTCTACCGGTCTTCCCAAGGGAAAACTGGAGTAGACGAATACATGTAAAGGTTGTACCTTGGGTAAGTATGCAAAATCTTCCTTTCAAGATTGAGATAGTAGAGCTGGAGCAATCCTGGAGCGAGTTCACACAGATTTTTGTGGACCATTCTCTACAGCCTCCATCGCTAAACAAAGGTACTACATTATCTTTATTGATGATTTTTCTTGTAGATATTGGATCTATTTTATGCAAAAGAAGGATCAAACCTTCTTGAGGTTTTGTGAGTTTAAAGCCTTGGCAGAGAAAGAATTTGGAAAGAAAATAAAAGGCTTGCGTAGTGACAATGGTGGAGAGTATGCCTCCCAAAAGTTTAAGGACTTCTGTGTAGCAGAAGGAATTAAATGGGAGTTGACGGCACCCCATAACCCACAATAGAATGGGGTGGCCAAAAGGAAGAATAGATTGATTGTGGGAGAAACTCGAGCGATGTTGCATGACCAAAGCCTACCACTTGATTTGTGGGTTGAGGCATGCAATACAACAATATACTGGTAGAACAAAAGCCTCCACTGTATATTGGGAATGAAGACACCTATGGAGGCCTTTTCCAGGAAGCGACCAGATGTGAGTCACTTCAGGATCTTTGGATCATTGGTTTATTTCCATGTGACCAAAGATGCCCGAAAGAAGCTAGATCCAACAACTAAGTTAGGGATACTTGTGGGGTACACTGATACACCTGACAACTATCGGGTGTTCCTGCCTATCAGTCAGAGGACAGTGGTATACAGAGATCTGAAGTTTGACGAGCAGAAAGCCATGCGAGTATCACTTGAGAGGGAGCTCAAGTTTCATGCAGAGGAGGAACTTTCAGTTCCTAAGGAGGAGGAGCCTTAGATTGATGTGGAGCATCTGCATGCAGAGGATCCGAGAGTGGAGACATCCACTCATGCTGAGTCTTCTAGAGATGGGCAGAAACGCTCAAGGGAAGTTGATAGGTTGATGCTGGATGCACGAGAGAATGTGGGACAGCCATCTTCTCAGCGCAGACAGAGGAGGTCACCCGAGCGGTACACTAGTTACATGGCCCTGGTTAGGGAGTGTATAGAGTCCGAACCTTCTTCATTCGAGGAGGCAGTGCAACAACCAGTCTGGGTTGATGCAATGGTGGAGGAGTACGACTCCATCATTCAGAACTGTGTTGGGGTGTTGTCCTAAGACCTCAGGACAAGTCAGTGGTGAGTTCCAGATGGCTTTACAAGGTAAAGCAGGAAGTTGATGGCAGTGTTGAGAAACGTAAGGCAAGGTTTGTTGCCCGTGGTTTCTCACAGGTCGATGGGATTGACTACAATGAGACCTTTGCTCCTGTAGCAAGGTACTCATCTATCAGATCGATGTTGGCACTATTAACTCAGATGGGTTGGAAGATCCATCAGATGGATGTGAAGACAACGTTCCTCCATGGGAATATTGAGGAAGAGGTGTACATTGAGTAGTCGGAAGGTTTGGAGACCTTCGATCGTGAGTCGCATGTGTGCCAATTCAAGAGGGCTTTGTACAGGCTGAAGCAAGCACCTCGTTGTTGGTACACTAGGATCGACAACTATTTCACCGAGTTGGACTTCACCAAGAGTGAAGCAGATGTGAACCTTTACCACATCATGGTAGAAGGTAAGCCATTGATCATTGTTCTTTATGTCGATGGCCTGATTTTGACAGGTGATGATCAGTGGATCAAGTCTTGCAAGGAGGACCTTGCAAGAGAGTTCGAGATGAAAGACATGGGTCTTATGCACTATTTTCTAGGCATGGAATTGTAGCAGAAAGATGGGGAAGTATTTGTGTCTCAAGGCAAGTATGCCAATGAGATACTCAGGCGGTTCCACATGGAGACGTGCAAGCCCATGCAGGCTCCTCTAGCTGGTAACTGGAGGAAGGAGGATGCTACTTCAGGTGAGGTAGTAGTTGCTACTGTTTATCAGCAGCTTGTGGGTTCACTGATGTATCTAGTGAACACATGACCAGACTTATGCTTTACGGTGAACCAGCTGAGTCAAGCTATGGTTTAGCCTACCAAGATGTTTTGGAGGCAGCGAAGCATGTGCTGAGATACCTCAGAGTCACATCTTAGTATGGATTGTGGTACAGACGGACAAAGGGAGTGAAGCTTCAAAGCTTCACAAATGCAAATTAGGCATGGAGTCCATCAGACCGGAAGAGCACTTCTGGAGGAATCTTCAACCTTGGTTCAGCTACAGTTTCCTGGTACAGTAGGAAACAGAGGTTAGTTGCACTTAGCTCAGCAGAGTCTGAATACATGGCTGCTAGTCAGGCAGCATGTGAGGCCATTTGGATACAGAAGATTCTAGTGGGATTGTTTGGTCAAAGGATGGATCTAACTATGATATAATGCGATAATCAAAGTTGTATCAAACTCTCTAAGAATCCAGTATTTCATGACAGGTCCAAGCACATCGATATTCGGTACCATCATCTTTGAGATTGTGTGGTGAAGAGGATCATGTTGTTGCTGTATGTTTCGACTGAGGAACAAGATGCAGATATTTTAACTAAGGCATTGTCAAAATGCAAGTTCGAGTTCCACAGAGATTGGATTGGGGTGACTGATAATCCCTTTCTCGTTGAGAGGGAGTGTCAAAACTAGCAACAAGAAATGCTAAAAATAGAAGTGCTAAAAATAGCACTGCTACAAATAACATTTCGGGATACATTCCAATTTTAGTTAGTCCCTAAACTAAAATTGTGAATTAAAATTCGAATTTGATCTTCGCAGCTATTTGTAAAATAATTAATTAATTCATCTTGAGTTAATTAGTTGTAGGAAATCAAACATGAAGTCTATGTGAAGACATGCAACAATTTCTCCATTGATTGAGGAAGTTATCCCTTGATTAAAGGAGATCAGGATGAGTTGTACTTTGAGTTGTAATTAGTTAGCTCAATTAACTGAGTTAAGTCCAGTTAGATTAGTTCGAACAGTTTGTTGAACTGATTGTGAGTACAGTTAGTTAATTCGTGCATGCATGTAACTGCTGCACTTCAAATAACTGAACATTCTCTCATAAATAACATTCATGTCAGTTCAGTCAGAGACCCAGTTGAGATCAGGTGATGGGACAGTGTACTATCAGTTGCAGGAATATTCCATGGAGGATATCTCTTGCATGCAGAAGGAATTCATTCCTTGGAGATTGCGTAGTTACTTTTGAGTTTGATGAGTGTGTGATGAGGCCAATTCACACAGGTGGTAGCATTGGACCCAAAGAGAAGCTACACAAGGAAATAGGAGGATTGGAGGGATGAGGGAAGGCATGTGTTGTGTCTATTTAGTCTGCAAGCTGTATTGTTGGATTGTACTGAGAGCTGGATAGCTTGTGAACTAACGCTTTGTGTAATCCGAACATATTTCCACTTGTATGATGATACAGAGATCAGGGTTTTTAGCTGAGGCTTTCCCCAGAGTATTCTTCCGTGTTCATGTGTGATTTCTTTCTCATTCTTAGTTATATGTGTTCTATTTGATCTTGCTCAAAATTGATTAAGCTTCCGCAAGATTGTTGTAAAAGTAGATATTGTATTTTGCTTTAGTATATTGCATAATCTGTTGATCTACAGTGGGAAATTTCTACAAATAGGGACTTGGGAAAGTAAGAAATTGGTTCAGTATTGGCCTAGATTTTCTAGCAAGTAGTGAGACAGATACAAATAGTGCAGAGGTTGCTCGTACCTGAGCAAAGCATTGTAATCTTCTCATATTTTCTGACTAATGCAATATACAGATAGCAGGGGTTTTTAGCTATGGCTTTCCCTAGAAAATCATTGTGTAATGTGTTGATTGAATTCGTTCTCTTGTATGCTTCATGATTTCACAATCGTTTAATTGTTTATGCTGATGAGTAGAGTAGATTCAAGTCTATTGTTTTAGTAAATTACAATTAGCAGTTTGAATATACAAGGAATTTCTACATGGTATCAAAGCTATATTTGAAGGAATTTATATATGGTATTAGAGCATAAATCACTCTAGAAGAGAAGAATACGAGTTTTCCTTTTGCAGTTGAAATCAAATTTACAGTATCATTCTTCAGAGTCGTTAGGATGTCGTTCTACAGATTGATATTGAATATGCCCTTGAGGGTAGTTCGAATTATATTTATTGGGAGGAATGGATGGATGCAGTGTTGGAAGACAATGAGTTGAAGGAATTCATAGACAAATATATTCCTAAGCCTCCAGTAATTGATTCTCAAGAGCTGACAGAGTGGAGAAAATGTGTTGCAAAGGCGAGAAGGATTATCATAGACAGAGTTTGAGATCATATTGTCTCGAACCTCTATGGTAAGGAGACTCCATATGCAATGTGGAAGGCCTTGATAGACCTATTTCAAAATAGTAGTTACCATAGGAAGTTTGCACTTAAGGACAAGCTCATGAAAAGCAAGATGGAGAAGGGAAAAACAATACCAAAGTACTTGACCAATTTCACCCAATGTCGGGATGAGCTTGGAAGTGTTGGTGTTACAATCGTTGAAGATGGTCTGGTTAACCTAACACTTCTAGGCCTTCCCAAGATCTGGAAAAACTACCAAGATTTGATAAATGGGAGGGAGAAGCTATCATATTGGGAGCATTTGTGGTCCGACTTGGTGCAAGAACAGATTCGGTGGAACACCAGAGATGGAACCTCATCCAAAGAAGTGGAAGAGGACTTTTCATTAGTCAGCAAAGTAAATAAGGCCAAGGGAAAGAAGTCCCAAGGTGAGGAGGGAAAGAAGAAAGACTTGTCCAACATCAAGTTCTTTCATTGTCATGAATTCGGGCATTATGCCGCTAAATGTCCACGAAAGAAGGCAAGCAAGAAGGAGCCTGCACTTGCAGCAGCAGGTGAATCTCTAGCTTCACAATTATAAATTAATTTTACTCTCATTACTTGCATGGAAAGCACTATAATGGGAAGCATGTAGTATCTCGATAATAATGCCTCGTTCCATATGATGGGGAATAAAGATCTCTTCAGTGACTTGGAGGAGAAAGACCTCAAGAAGAACATTGAGTTTGGAGATGATGGAAGGTATGGCACGACCAACACCATTACTTTTCAGAGGGATTCTGGCTCCCCTCTCAAAGTCAAGGATGTGATGTATGTACAAGGTCTAAAGAAGAATCTAGTTTCCATTGCGGTATTAGAAGACCATGTCTACAATTTTATATTTAGAAAAGGAAAGATTTTCCTTAGACACAATGCCACGAGATAGGTGAAATGGGTCGATGTGCGAGTCAAAAACTTGTATGAACTTGAGGTGCAAGATGCATGCAAATCCTTAAGAAGAAAGGAAAAGGTTAGAGACTTTGTGCTTAAGAGGGAGAATGCATTGCCTCTCAATATGCAGCCTCAGAAGAAGCCTTGGCAAGTTGTGCAATAGCCACAATTGGAGAAGCGGAGAGGAGGCCGAGTGGAGACATCCACTCAAGCAAAGACCTCCAGTAGGGGAAATTTCGAGCAAAGTGGGTGTTATGGTTATTTCTAGCACCTGTAGCATGAGTGCTTCAGGGGACATAGAAAGCCTCCTAGAGACTTCCTCTTGGTTGATTGTAGACCAATGACTAGGACATCTTAAATAGAGGAGTTCATGGAAGATTACGAGTGTGGTTTCAGTTACACTCCAATTGTCATGTAAATAAAAAGAGGATAAAGGGGGGATTGGTTCAATAGTCTGTCATGCAGGTAAACTCAAGCTGACACATGGATCCAAATGTTCAGGGAGTAAATCAGGCCAAGCTCAAAGAGAAATGTCTGGTTCTAGTGTCCGAAATACAACAACATGAAACTTTATATTGAGGTTGTAGTAAAGTGAAGAGGAGGAAAGGAAGGAGGGAATTCGATGTAGAGGGTTGTAAACAGGACATAATCCTAATCAACGATATTCCAACAGAAGTATGGAAGAGAGAGGAGGTGGAAAAGTGGAAACAACAGAGTGCTTATTGAGGTTTCATACTAGATATAACATGGGTACCATTAGTCCTAAACATCAAAAATAAATATGGGCTCACACAAGTACTGCAGGTTAATCAAATAACACAAGCAAATATGTCTTATACACATGTACTGTAGGTTATAGGCTAACACAAGTAAATTTTTCTTATGCACAGGTATTGTTTGCTTATTTAGTAGCCTAAATAAATCCATGAATCATAAGGAAACCGATAGATTCATCACACTATTTTTAGAGAAGGAAAACACATATGAATGAGATTACATAAGGGAAAACATATTGCATGTTGATCTACTTGGAATCACCGGGGAGTTTCATTAATCCAATATGAGTCCAACATACCAGTATGCTTACATTCAATCAATATATCACTCAAGTACCTCATGGACAGGCAAGTAGAACCAAAGTGGAATCACAGAAATCCCCACCTGTAGGTGCAGAATTCTGGAACCTCTATTAATTATTTCTTCCCTTTATTAATAAGAAGAGCTTGATTTTCAGTTACAAAAGATGTCTTCACTGCTAGACTAGCTATCTCGGTGTGCAAGGCTCTGTTGCCCAAAATGATTACAATCAGGATCTGGTCCCTTCTTGGAAATAAACAGAAATTACATAATAAACAGAAATCAAGAAAACTGAAAGATGATGGAGGAGGTATCCCTCTACTGCTCTTGTGAAGGCCCCCTTGATCAAGCCACGTCTTTGCCATGATGTGTCGTCCAGTTCACCTGTCACTTTTGGCTTAACTACTTGAGTAGCTCGTTCTCTAGAGTTGGTTGTGGGTCGACTGTGAATTCCTGTCATGGAGTGGAAATGAAGCATGTCGCGGTAGTCCTTTGCTGCGTGATGGAGTTGAGCACCATGTTGAGGTGCTAAGTCTTCCTAAGCCTCCCATACTATCATTTACTCACATCAATTTTGCAGTGAAACCGTCGAATCCATTTCTGCGATCTATGTAGTCCTTGGTTTCTTGCTGCAGGGGTCTACAAGATTAACCCATATCGGTATGTCACTACCCCATGCCTTCATTCAATACCTCAACTTTCAACCCATCCTCCCTTTAAATCTATGTACAATTCTATTGGAGCATTACCGCATTGAGACCTTTACTCTAAAAGGCATTGCAAAACGATGGGTTCTGGTGTTCCTTGGCCCCCCCTTGGTTTATCCCCTTTAGTTCAGCCCCTTTCTGTAATTTCCTTCATATGACTGGGGGCTTGAACCAGATACTTAGCCCTCGGGTGCTAAGGCCTTTAGACTCTTGTCTGGGGAGCTTTTCCTTTGTTAATTATAATCCTGCACACCGACAGTTAATAACGCTTGCCTTTGATAACACCCCTTGAAACTTATGATCTGCAGGATTGGGCCCACCAAAGATATCACAATCACAACACATGAGAGGGGGACCTTTTACCTCCTTTCATAGTATTGTCCAATTATCCAGACGCAAACTCCTTATAAGATAGAACACATGAAATATCGCATCAAGGAGGATCCCCCGCATATCGCAATCGCAAGCCGGAAGGGACTTCGATGGAGGAGAATATTTGACCTGTGCAATCGTCGATATGCGATTGCGATGGGTGACATCATCACTGCCACATGTCACCCTATGGGTGGTGACACGTGTCACCCAGAAATGCCCCCTTAGGACCTTGAAAATGTCAATTTTGCATGACATGTGTCCTTCGTGCCACCACGTTGTGGTGACGTCAGCTACCATTTCATTTATAAGGACCAATGGTAGTCCGCCACGTGGCCCCTAGAGGAGAGAGAAAAAGGTCTGCTTGTCCCTATTTTTGCATTGATTTCCTTTGTTAATCATTTTTCGGCCCTCCCGATGCTTTAACACTAAAGCCCAAATTTAGTGATTCCCTCGATATCGACATTCGATAATGATTCTGGCCCTGCCCTTGTGTGCACCTCCTTATGCCTACGATCGTCGATTTGCGATATCAACATTCAACATCATGAACTGTCGATAAGTCATAAGCCTGTGCCCAGAACCCCTCCTATAGCCGATTTACGATAAGACTGGACTCGTCGCTATGCGATTTGTGATATCGATGATCGGTCGATCATTGATCTTAATGCCCTCCTTTGCTGCTGCTGAAGCTCTGATTACAATTTGCGATGAGCCTTTTCCTTTGGGTCATTTCTCCTTGTTTTCTTGCTTTCCAAGGGTATCTTTAATATTCTTTAACTTCTGATCCAGGAGTCCATTTTTAGACTTCCATATACTGTTGGAAATCTTATCACGAGCATTATGCAATGGAGAAGAACTGAATAAACTCCAAGAGCTTATGTGGCTTAGGAAATGGCTTCAAAATTCACTCCTTTTTTGCACTCTGGGTAACTGATAACTTTTAAAGCAGTGAGTGACAACAGTGGGCAGAGGGAGCACATGTAGCCATACCTCTAGGTGAGAGGTGGGGTGATGTGCAGTAATAGTCCCAAGTGTGCAGAAATTTGGGCAGGATCCATTGAAGCATTTTTGTCTCATGGATCATTACCTTGCTATGGGGGCCCACAGTATTCAGTAGCAGGAGAATCAGTGTCAATCAGATGCTGAGGAGTGTAGAGCAGAGTTGAAAGTAGAGCAAGAGGCTCAATAGCAGAGTCGTCAACAACACATTTTTCCTAGTATACAGTTGCAGACACAGTTGATTCAATTTATGTTGGATGATTTTTAGTTGCATATGTTGCAATAGCAACAATAATGACAAAAGTTGCATGCAGAACATTCCAAAGGTATTGGAATGGGATAGATGTGAATCCCTTTCTTGTTGAGAGGAAGTGTTGAAAATTGCAACAAGAAATGTTGAAAATGGCATCAAGAAAGATTCTAATTTAATTTTGTACTTGAATTAAATTAGGAATAAAATTGTAATTCCACATCACATGACAACTTGTATTAGTTAACTAAGTTAATTTGACTTAGTTGGCACAGTTAATTCCATTTGACGGTCTAACTTGAGTCATGTAGTGTGTTTCCTACTTTATAGATGACCTGGTTGAGTTTATTTTGAGTTGTAATTAATTAATTTAGTTTAACTGAGTTAACATCAGCTAAACTAGTTCCAACTGTTGGAGGAACTAGTGTGAGGTCTAGGAATATGGTGTTTCTTGAAGTGATCAACTAGTTAAGTGATGGTTCACTCATAAATAACTTATGCATGCCAAATATGAGAGTTACCCAGTTGAGATTAGAGTTCATGGAAAATGTACTATTAGTTGTATAATCATCCAAATTGTATAGGTGGTGCATGCAATCAGAGGAAGGCCTATGATGGATTGCACAATTCCTTTGAGGAATTTCCCTAATTAATAGGAGGCTAATTCCTAAGGAAACAACACAAGGAAATAGGGATTCGAGAAAGTGAGAAATTGGTTAAGTATTAGCCTAGGCTTGTCTAGGAAGCAGTGAGACAAATAGCGATAGTGCAAAGGTTGCTCGGGCTTGAGAAAAACATTGTAATATTCTCATATTTTCCGACGAATGAAAAATACAGATAGAAAGGGTTTTTAGCTTTGGATTTCCCCAAAAATCATTGCGTAATGTGTTGATTGAATTCTTTCTCTTGTATTCTTCATGATTTCATGATCATTTAATTGTTTCCACTGATGAGTAGAGTAGATTCAAGTATGTTGTTTTAGTAAATTACAATTAGCAGTTTGAATCTACAAGGAATTTCTACATTGTATCAGAATTAGATTTGTAGAAATTTCTACAGACGGAAGCCAAGTCTGTTGAACATCTAAAAGAGTGATTATCCAATTCTTTTGCTACAAGAGTAGGAGTTCAAGGAACTAGTTGCAGATTCATTTTTTTCCATTTTCACATGATACTCGAATAGCGAATCCAATGATTCTAGTTACATATATCATAGAGTTAGATGCAAATATCGTATACATGTTTAGAGTTTTCTAAGCATGTTGTCAATTTTTAATGTGTATCTAAATTTGATTTTTCTTGGAAACCATGATATAATGAATTAAAATTTTTATTTTCCTTGTAGGAATCGATTCAACAATCACCAGATCCTGAAAAGTTAACAATTTGAGGCTAAAAATTGCACTATTCTTTGTCTTCATTATGCAATGAAATTGATTGCTTGTACTTGTTTGAGTGTAATTCATTAATAAGCAATGTTATGGAACTGTGAATAGTTTGAAAATATAATCTATGGTCATGCAAGCATCAAAATATCTACAACAATACATGGAAGAGGAAGCGGTTAATAGTCACAAAGTGGATTGTGGAGGTGAGGCAAAGACAGGAAACAATAGCGGAAACTTTGGATATAGATGTGCTAGCAAGTGGATTAGATGCAATTTAAGTTGATGCACATGTTGTTTTTGTTGGGTGCAATATGTATGTTCATATCCATATGATGTTGAGTGAGTGTCAAAGGTCACCATGCAATAGATTTATTTGTGTTGTTCAACTTATGGATTTATTGATTCATGAAACCTGATGCTTTTACTCGATGTAGAGATGTGAATCAATATGAAATTCATAGTTTATTTTTTGACACTTAAAACCAATGAAACCTTAGTAAGAGGAAATGGTGACAAAGTTATGCATATCTAAATTTTAGAGAATCTTTTTACTTTTATGATAATGAGTGCTGAGTTATTTTTTGAGTCTTTTCATGTTTCTATTTTTTGGAAAAATACCCCTAAAATTACCAAGAATATTTTCTATTATGAAACCATCTCACAAAAAGATAGAAAAAAGAGATCAATGCCTTAGAATTTAGCCTCTTCGAGGGGGAAACCTCCTTTACATTACACAAATGAAAAATTCTTGGATGATACAAATGACAAGACCTCCTTTCTATATATAGGAGTCTAAGGGGTCATAATATAATAAGAGGCGACATAACAATAATAATCTAAGGGAACAATAATAACAATAGTGGGCTTCTATGGGGAATAATAATAACAATATGGTGACTACATGGCTACAACGATATAATAAGGGGGTTGTACTAATAACAATAGGGGGTTACACTAGTAGTATAGGGGCCTAACATTCCCCTCTCCTTCAAAAAGTGTTGTCCTCGACGCTTGAGTAGTTATTGATGCTTTTGTATAAAATTATTGTCCTCCAATGTGGAATCTTCAGTAGGTAAGTTCTTCCACTTGATGAGATACTTTGAAATTGATCTATTTCGTAGCTGTCGAGTTCTTGTTTCTATGATTGCTCCAGGTTCCAATATGATTTTTCCTTCCTCTTCAATTTCTGGAAATATTGTTTGAATTGGGATCTTTTGCAACTTTTGAATAAGTGGCCATACTTCTTCGTTCCTCTTCCATTCATCCCTTGCTTCATTTATCCATTCTGGTTGGATAATAGAAATAACACAAAACAATGCTTCCACATCCTCATCCTTTCTTGAGAGTGCATCTGCAACAAAATTTTGCTTGAGGTGACAAAGTTATGTTACCTTGAAGTGTCTTCCCATTCGGTAAGGTTTCCATTTCTTAAGTGCATGTAGTATTGCCAACATTTCCTTCTCATAAATAACTTGCTTGAGATGTAGCAGTAAAAATACCCAATCACCTACATCAACACATTTTTCACTACGATGTGGATCTACCTGTTGTTTCATTCAATTTTGCACCAAAGTGGCATTATCCTTTAAAAGTTGGAGAACTTTTTGTTGATGCTCGATGTGATCTTTCACTGCTTGAACCTTTTTCTTCTTGATATGTCCTTCTATCTTTAGAGTTTGAGGAGTGGTAATTTCTTCCAATCCTTTACAAGATATGGTCAGATTCATTTCTTGATGCTCAATGTGATATTTCACTTCTTGAACATTTTTCTTCTTGATATGTCCTTCTATCTTGATTATTCCTCCTCTTCACACTCTATGTAAAATAATTTCTTCTCAACACACTTATGACCTTTAGTGCATTTTCTATCACAATTGTAACAAAGCCCTTTTTCTCTTTTTCTTCCAATCGTTGTGGTGTAACCTTTGTAGGTTGTGGAAGGCTAGAAGAAACAACATTTCCATCTTTATAGTTGTGAGGGGTAGACTTCCTTGTTGCCATAATTTTACTTTCCACTATGTAACAAAGCCCTTTTACCCTTTCCAATTGTTGTAGTGTTGCTCTAAAGAAGGTGTTGCTCTTTGTATCCTCATAATGTGCTATCATTTTCTTCGTGAAAATTGACCACGTAACAAGTTGTTTACGAGAACAAAACCCTTTATACCATAAAAATTGATCTAGTTCTAAATATTAAGATGCAATACATACCTTGTACACCATGTAGATCAAAATATTGCTCCATCTGAAGTATCCAATTTACTGGATCCTTCCCATCAAACTTCCTCATCTTGCTTTTTCTTGATTTTAGGAGCTTTTTCTTGAAATGATTGCAACTTTGTACTTTCGGATATTTAAGTTCTGAAATTGTGATCCGCAGTAGCCCTCTACGTCCTCTTTCCAATGCCACCAGTCTGATCCAAATTGGATTCTCCAAGGAAGAGTTATGCCAAATCTCCCACAGTGACCTGATTATAGACTAGTTTAGTAGAGCGAAATTGTATGACGTGCCATGTGTCACTGTTTCGACCTTTGGCTCTAAAAAATATATATAAGAAACTACAGTCTGTCCTCTTTCTGTACCTTCTTATGAAATTTCAATCCGATGCTCAGAGAGAAAGTTATGACGATTTTCCCCAGGTCACCTTTTTGGAATGTAATTCATGAGTCTGCAAAAAGACCAGCTTCCTCAGATCATATCTCTGCAAATATAGTGTGAAAAGCTCTAAAATTTGGACCCGATGTTTAGTGCAATTTCGTCTCAAATGGTTTTTTTTTTTTTTTGAAGCGTCACAAAAAAAAAAAATCAGAGCCGACATAACAATAATAATCTAAGGGAACAATAATAACAATAGTGGGCTTCTATGGGGCATAATAATAACAATATGGGGACTACATGGCTACAACAATATAATAAGGGGGTTGTACTAATAACAATAGGGGGTCACACTAGTAGTATAGAGGCCTAACATTTTCACCTTGCATTATGATTAAAGAAGGAATTTACAAAAATATTTTGAATAGTAAAAAGACTCAATATAGATGGAGTGAACTTAGAAGTATTTATTCCTATATATGTCTAAAACTTCTAGGTTTGAACTAATAGTTAGAGAGTGAAAGTTGTCAATTGATTGTCATGGTTTTCTAATTCTCTTAGAAATTTCACTTGTGGACACAACCTACGAAACTATTTCAAAGATAATTTAAGTGAAATCATTTGGACAGTTGACAAGCCACCCCGTGAACACTTCAATTTTCTTTCCAATAAATCCAAGGCTACCTTATTGCTTGAATATGATTCAAATGTACAATTTATTTCAAAGAAAATCACAAAATTTTCCATCTTGAACTCATGTTCAAGGCGAAATTAGAAACGTCTAGGAACTTGTGAATGTTGATCAAGTTAAAATGGTTGTTTCTCCTTGCAATACAATCTTTTGGGGTAGTTTAGATCATGGGGGCTACACCAGGGGAGCAATACAATAGCACGTGGGTTCATATTGTGGGATATATATTGAAAAAAAATGACATAATATATTGGGGGATATATAGGGGGTAAAGGGTTTTTATATTGGTAGGTACAAAAAATGGAGCTCAAAGTTAATGGAAAAATATAAAGAGGTATAAAAATGTTAATGAAAAAATGGATACCTACAATATCTAGTGAAAGTAGGGGTTTTTTAATTGCGAAGGTGCATTGGGTTTGTATTTGTATGGGGTTAAATAATGTGATTTTTATAGGTGTTTTCCAATATGTAATCAAATTAGGGATATTTTTTAGTATGTCATGAACGCACGTGATATGCAGGAGGTTCATTGAGTGAAGCTCCGTGGGTCAAAGGTCCTTTTCTAGAATGCTCTTTGACATTCCCTTCCACTCTCCATCCAATTTAGAGCTAGATATTATTGAGTTACATATTCTTCAAGATGAAGTACATTTTTTATGTTTTAGTGATTGTGTTGAGCCAATACATGAACTTAGGTTGAAAGACTTTGTTTTCTTGAATGATGGATTATATTAAATAATATTATGCATCATCATGTTCAATGTGCCCTTGTAAGATGATTTATTGTATTCATGAAAAGTTGGATGTTGATATATCGTGCCAATTAGTTTTAATCTTGTTTTGTCTTCTAACTAGTGATATTTGTTATTAAACTAATTTGATCGCCATGTACTAAGTTTAGGAATTTTCCATTTGCATCTATTTCTCCTCATTAATATCAAGTTCCTGAATAAAAACATTCTCCATATTTGTTTTCATTTTCATGATCTGCACATTTAGTCTAATTAGGCGATTGCAAAATCTTGTTATAGGGAAATTAGAACCATAGAAAAGAGAAAATGCCTTTGCTATAAATAAAGTTTAATTTCCTAATATTTCACTCCCAACAAAATGATTTCCAATCAAAAAATACTACATACTTTGTTACCCAAGAGTATGTTTCTTTATGGATGCAATAAGTGGTTGCAAAAAACAATCATGTCTTTTATTGCAATTGCAACTTGCATCTGCTTGTTTCAAAGTTCAATATCATGCTTTTAGTTATTTTGAAAGGGTCAAACAATATAGATCAAACTACCAGGCAAGACAAACTAGACAAAGCATGTCACGTTTGGTCGACTCATTGGTCATCATTGTCCTTTCTTAACGTCTCCACCTTATTTCGTTCTATATCATATGTTATTGGTTCCACATATAAAAACTCATATGGTAAACTCATTGTATTCTCCTACAGAGGTGTCTTTCTAATACGTGGGGGTAGAAACATCAAGTTAGTTTAACATTGCATTTCACTGTGTTCTTTCTATTGTTTAATTGCAAATACAAATTTCCTATACTATTGCAAATATCTGAATTTTTGCAATAACATAGTTTCATTTAGCTTGGCAATTTTAACAAAATACTTCAACAAAAAACTATAGAAAGATGGTTGAAATAATTGATGTTGACAATTGTGATTCAAAACAAAAATGTGATAATGATGCCACCATTGACGATGTCTTGAAATCCAATAATATTTTTAGACTTCAATCATTTTCATACACTCCGGGGGATTGTCTTTTCAATGCAATTGAAGCACTTCTACATTTTCATTATACATATATTGAATTGTGAAACGGAACAATAGATCACTTCTTGATATGCCTTCAACAAGGTCAAATAGAATCAATATAATCACTCAATTACAAACTAGCACTTGACTTCGTGTATCAAATTCATGGAATTCATGACGTAGAAACATATTTGCGTAGAATGTGTCTCCCTGCTTCAAATAGTCCTATTTATAATGAAAAAGGACTATGGGGAGATATATTTTTCATACGCTGGCTAGAAAAATGGTTGGATTTGTCAAAAGGAATTTTTTCAATCACAATAATGAAAAGGAATTTTCTCTTCAACTCAAATAAAATGACAAATCCATTGCATATATTGTTCCATGATGAGAACCCTCTCAATGGACACTATGAGCCATTGTTGTACAAAAAAATAGATGATCAATTGCAACATGCACTAAATAATTTTCTCCTTGTTGAAAATATCTATAAAGTTATTGGCAAACAATGAATCATAGAATACAATTAGATGCATTGCACAAAGGAACAAATACTACATCCATTTGTGGAGATAACATTTTCTTTTCACTTTGTCATTTGATGTCAACTAACTTTGATGTAGAATCCTTAAGACTTTACATTATACAATCATTCTATAAATCAATCATGTGTAAATCACAAGATGCATTACATTGTCCACAAAAATATCCATCAAATGATTTCATGAAAACTCAAAAAAAAAGGTGCAAATTGGCAAGCATACCTTATTAATATGGCAATGCCATATGAAAAATGTGGCATCAAAGGTGGGCCATTTTGTTTGCAATGGGTAGCAATAGTATTCAAAGTAAACATACAAGAATGGTCCTTTTTAGTAAAAGAGCATTATCAATTATTACCAATGCACAATGTTTCAAATCAAACATACAACATTGTTTCATTCTAAATAGATCCGTTGCATAAACATCATGCACGTTTGTCAATAGATGAGCATATCGACATGAGTAATGTCCATTTTCAAATAATGCTAATAGAAACAACCTTGTTGTGCAGAGAACATGAACCCATGTCAATAACTACACATAAGCATGAAGACAAATTGCACAATGGTGTGATGCCAATAAAAAAAAACATCAACAATAGGATCAATGTCCATAGATTAAAACACATGTTACGTTTACAAACAAGAAACCATAAAAAATCATGCTACCATAAGTTGCAGAACCAACATCGTTACTTATCCAAGAAAAATCCTTTAACAATTTACTTAGCGAAAATAGAAGACACACTTGAGAACAAATGTACAATATTTAAACAATTTCAATTTCGAAAGAATATGGAAATAATTGGAGAGAAGTTGGAACAAATATATATAAATTTGTCTTAAAATCATAGGAGTTTGTGCAAGAAAGTAATATGCAAGGTTTGCAAAAAAACACTTCAAAATGGAAAATTTCCACAATTTGTTTCACTTGAGAACATTAGGCGAAACAAACCATTCCCAATTGTAGCCACACTCTTAGAACTTGAAGAACATCTTGTGGCATTAAGAATTGCATTTACACAAATAAGAAAATGGGGACACAAACGATCACAACTAGGTTTAATAGGATTGATTATCAATGTTCATGTCCAAACAAACATTGTTCAAACTGCATTGCCAGAATCTATGGAAAACACAACAACGGTCGTTGTTGCATTGAAAATATGACTGGAATATAAAAATGCATGCAAAACAAGAAAATTTTATGTGCATAATGTCATGAAAGAACTAAAAGAACTATGTTCTCGACAACTTTACAAATTTGAAACCATACGCATAAATAAAAATTGGAATAGTGTCCTACAATCAACTAGTCCAGATGCCATAATTGAAAATGCTAACATTTAAGAAAAAAGTGAAACAACTAGCGATTCAGAAAAATAAATACCAACTGAGACATTGGTAAATGGATACATAGGTTCTCAATGCATCCATGATTTGCAAGACAAACTAATTGAACTTTCTCTAGCTGAAGGACAATGTCCGCTTGGAATTTTCAAAGACAAATATATAGAGGAAATGAACTTTCCAACCCTTTTCTTTGGTGACCCACATGATAATAACATTGTAGAAAAAAATCGCTACCAAAAAATCGCACAATGGGAGTTAATGCACTATAGTGGTTATTTCTCTTGCCACATAACTACTTTGTGTTTCAAAACATTGTGAATAATAATTGAGAAAATCCTCACATGAATTTCAATAAGAATAAAAAAGGGAAATTAAAAGGAAGGAATTTATTGGCAAAAGACGTGAAATATAAAGCAAACTTGGACAACATTCTCAAAAGTGACATCAGTTACATGGATTTCAAGCACATAAGAACTTCTCCTGACTTCCTGCAACAAATGAAAAAAAATAAAAATAAAAATACTTGCCATGATATGTCAACAAGGCCCATCGAATTTCTTTGTGAAATTTACAAGCGTTGAACATTGATGGACTCCATTAGTGAGTACATTGGCCAAATTGCATGACAAAAGAAAAAGAAAAAAAAAACATATTGAAACAATAGAAGACTATAACATTGACTATCTCATAAGAAAGAATCCATTACTTGTACTCATTATTATAGAGATAGAATTAATGCCTTAAAGCATATGATATCACAAGAAAAAAACATTCTTCAGAAAGATAGTTGGTTACTACTTTGTAATTGAATTCCAATATAGAGGAAGTGAACATGAACATGGATTGTTATCGGTATAAAATGCACCAATATATGGAGTTAATAGTAACTCTGACATTGAAAACTTTGTTGACAAATATCTAACTTGTAGCACATATCACCTTGATCTAGAGCTTGCAAAAATACATGAACACCACCACACAAAAAGTTCTAAAAAGAGAAAAAAAATCACATTGTAGATACAAATTCCTAATTCCGCCCATGAGAAATACAAAATTTCTTGAACCAATTGACTTGGTAGATAACACACTAAATGAAAAAGTAAAATTTTTATATAACATCTTGGAAAATAAACAATATGATAGAAACAATACTTCCGACCAATTTTTAGATGAATTGCATTTAACTGAAACTGATTACATTAGAACAATTCAAAGTACATTGAAGGAACCAATGATTTTATTGCAATGAAAACCCTCACACAATTGGAACAATAGCTTTGCAAGGAATATTTTGTAACTGCGAAATGCAAATAGTGATGCACAATTTGTCCTCAATGCATATGCAGGTACATCATATTTCACTTCTTATATGACAAAAGTTGACAAATCAATGACAAATGAATTTAAAAGGATAAGAAGAGAACATGAAAAGAGCAGACTAAATTCTATTGAAATGGTAGGTTCCTTGGGCAATGCTTTGCTTAATCTACAACAGATGTCAGCTCTGCAAGAAGTCCATATAACACTTTCTCTTCCATTGACCCATAGTTCTCGAGAATGCATATTCATAAACAAAACACCAATGGATGAACACACATTTATCCTCAAAGTATCGTTCCTTCTAAAACAAGAAGATGGTAACTCTGAAAATGTAAAGTGTAATTCCATCATTGCCTACTACATCAGTTGACCCAATTCCACTAAGCACATATGCCTTTCTGAATTTTCCTCAATGTACAACAAAAATGGCACACCCATTTCAAAAAAGAAAAAACCAAAGGTAATACAATTCATCAAATACAAAAAGCACACTAACTATTAGAACTATTGCAAGGAAAAACTTCTGCTATATGTCCCATTTGAAAAAAGAAAAAATGCATTAAAACAAAACTCGTTATCATGGAAAGTTTCTTATATTTTACATGAAAACACAATAAAAACAAATGAATCTAAATTAACATATAATATAAACCCACTATGGTGTGATATAGATATTTCCATTCGAGATATCCAAAATAGCTCCATAGATATTGTTGATACAATAAAAAAAAAAAATAGAAAATCAATGAACAACCTTGTGAAAAATGTGATTTGCAGATATACTTGCAACATTCCTATCTCCATGAAACAAAAATACAATTAAATATTGGATACCATTTGTCAGAGCATCCATTCCTGTTTCAAAATGCAGAGTAATGCATATTAAGAAGAATGCTCAATAGGTAACAACAAGCAATTATCAAAGACATTGCAATGAAAAAAAGTATGCATATGGACAAACCATTATACATATTCTTGACTGGAGGAGACGGAACCGGAAAAACATTTACGAAAAAAGTAATATTCCAAATTCTCATACGGCTTTATGATGCACATCATTCAACTGATCCTTTAAAACCAAAGGGATTAATACTAGCATACACAGGCGAATTTGCATATAATGTAGGTGGTACAACAGTCTAGCTTTCACTAATTATGCCTTTTAACAAATCTACCCCCAGACCACTAAGCAATGAAACATTGGATGTGTTCGCAAAACTTTACCAAGATTTGAGACTAGTTTTCATTGATGAGATTTCCCTACTCAGAAGTTGTTTCCTATTTTGCATTGATGATTGATTGAGAAACATAAAACATGTCCAACAAAATATTTTGGAAATGTTGATATCACATTTTGCAGTGATCTCTATCAAGCACAACCTATAAAAGGTTCCTTGATATTTGAACAACCTATTGTCAACAGACAACCAGTCCCATATGACTTTTGGAAAGAAAATGTAAAATGCTACGAATTTCATACCATAATGTGCTAGACAGACGAGATATTCATCTCAATATTTAATAGAATACAAACAAACACTCAAACAGAAAAAAATTTAGCATATTTGAAAAAATATTGTGTTAGATCTACACCCATTGATCCTGCTTTCCCCTATCTTTTTTACAAAATAAAGATGTCATGTTGCATAACAAGAGAATGTTGTCAATTGTTCCAGGTGATGAAATTGTCATCATGATATTGATCAAGAAGAAGAAAACCACAACGATTACCCTTCCCACTTACACACAACGACGTTGCCTTCACAAATAATCATAAAACTAAATAAGATAGTTGAGATCTATGCTAGAAATTACGATTCACAAGATGGCCTTGATAATGGACCAGATGTATTGATTAAAGCGTACGCAAAGACAACCAAAATTGATATCATATGGATTAATTTCTATGATGAAAACATAGGGCATTTCCAAATATTGGTTACCCATATTACGAATAGAAAACCCAATAACAACAGCAAAAAAAAGAAGGCTATATCAAAATACGAAAACAATTTCCTGTCCAGTTGGCATGTGCATGAACAATCTATAGATCACAAGGCCTCACACTAGACAACCTTGCATTTCATCCTACTATAATACAAACTCATGGATTAGTCTACACAAGTTTGTCTCTTGTTAGAAATATGCAATCGTTGTTACTGCTAAAACCACTAAAGAAAGAAGAAATCAAAGTTAAAAAAAAAAAATAGTAGCTGAAATGGACCATCTATGACAAACAACAAAATGGGAACTAGATTACAATTACCAATCTTTTCATAGACATTCTTTCACATTAGTTCTTTCTCTAAACACTCACAACCTAGAAACCTATATCGAAGATGTCCTCCATGACTATGACTTAATGGATGTTGACATTTTGTGTTTGCAAGAGACACATTTGCAAAAGAACATATTCTAACAAAATTTTAAGACCTTCAACTACATATCAAGCCATAACAAATATGGATTGCTCACATGTTTGAAAGAGAACATTACAATTCTTGAACATATTCAGTTTCAAAAAGACAATGTAGAAGCATTGATGGCAAATGTTGTTGTGCACGGAATGCAAATTTAGATTGTTAATGTCTATTCAGTTCCATATGCCACATTGCCCAACATACTAGGTATTCTTGAAACAAAAATTTTCAATGTATCCATTTGTAAACCAATACTCATCGTAGGATATTTCAATGTTAACATGCGTCAAACTAATAATAGAACAAAGAAACTAAAAGACTATATGAATAGTTGTAGCCTCCATTTCCTTCTAGATACAAATGCCTATATGCACACATCACTCATTGATCATGTATGGTCTAACATAACAAACAATTATAAGATTCACAAGCTAGATACATATTGGTCAGATCATGACACAGTTTTTCTAATAATGGACCATATATATGCAAATGAATCGTAAAACGTATTTTACTATTTCCGCATTTGCAATTAATATCATTTTTTACCCCCATTTTTTTTGTTTCCATTCAAACTTGAATATTTATAGTGTTCTTTTTCAAGCATCTATTGCATGGATATCCAAAAAATCTCCTGATGCAATTTCCTTTATGATATAGAACAAAGATGGATCAAAGCTAAAATGGGCATAAACATAGAAGACAAGTATTTGCAAATGTTGTTTATACTTTTCTTTCATTTCCATGTATCAATTATCACTAATTACATCCTCCACTCATTGTTTTTTGTAATGTAATAAATACCTTACAACCTTCAACAACGAATTCATACGGCATCATAATAAGAAACACAACTAGCAAAAGAAGTAGCAAGGCAAGTCAATCAATGCCCATTGCTTGTTTGCATTTGTAAAATTTGTAAATTACAAATGAACATTGTTTCCATGTCTTTAACTCTAATTTGTTTGACATCTACACAGCTCAAATGCATTATCAACCAACCTAATATCAATTGAAGAATTGAACATATGCAAAACTCGAAAATTGTTTCATGGAAATGTCATGGTTGTCTATAACACAATTCTAGACAAAACACAAAAAACTCGTCAAAAGCTGTGTGCAGATCTGACCGATCAACAAGGATTGATGACAATTACATTGGTTGTTCCAAATGACCTCATTGAAAACCATAGTCGAAAGATATTGTCAGGAAAAGGAATTGTAGTGACAAATTTCCAGATTCTACCAAGAATAAATTACGACCATGGTGACTGCGACCGTATCTTGTTGTTAGACAACACAAGCACTGTGGAAAACATGAACCTAGTTTGTTCAGAATACAAATTTGTTCCCAACACAACAATAAAACAGTTGGGAGAAAGCATAGAAACATTCCCAATAGGAACAATTGTAGCACTTGTAATAGCAACTCAAAAATTTGACATGCAGTATATATTGCAGATAGAAGACAGAAGTTCCGAAGATGACAAGGCATAGGTAACATGTTTAACCTTGCACCATTCACTCATCAACATTATGAATTTCGAGTTAGTGTCCATATACGATGATAAAAAATATTTTTTTCTCTCCTTTCTCTCACAGTTGCAACTATTTGAAAATTTGGTGTCTATCTACAATGAAATGGAAGAGAAATTTCAAAATGGAGATATTCCTATTATGCTGTTAAAAAACATAACAAAAAGAAAATACCTCAAGGAAATTAAAAATGTACAACGCAAGCCACATTTATCACATATCTCAACACTGACATGGAATAAGACCTAATTGACAAACAAATCCAGGTAAGTACATATTCAATGATCCACTTATTTTTCATTACAAAATTACTTTCTTTTTTCATTTCACATCTATTGAGTAGTCTTCTATTTTAACACGTGCAAGGAGCACTTGTGGTTACAAATGCATACTCTAAACCATTTGAACCTGTTTGTGCACTCTATAGTTGTCTAGTGCCACCAACTGCAATGATAGAAGATATGCCAATATTTTGCACTAAATGCAAACAAGAAACCCTTTTTCTCTTTCTACATTGTCTTAACTGCGTCATCAGAAATCCTGATAACAACACTTTGCGACGTTTCCTTAGAAACAGACTTGTTCTAAAGCAGATTCTATTTACATTGGCTCAAATGTCTTACCAGAAATATCTGCAGAAAAAACAATAACTTATATGTTGTGCAATCTCCCAATTCATGGCCTTTTTATTCTAAATAGTGACAATGAGATTTTGAACATTGACAAAAGCAATAAACAGAAGAAAGGAATCCAAAGCTCCAATTAACAACTTTGTCTTGTCTCTTTAGGTACCATTCTCATTCTTTGACCTTTAATTATTAATAATTTTAAAAAATTCTTCAATCTTTTATCTATGTAACCATTATAACAATTTTGTATTATTTTTCTAGTGCGAGGTTGTTTAAAGTTCACAAAAAATACTACAAATCACAATAGACCTTGAGCATTGGTGCTGAAAGGAAAATGGATAGCCATAGTTCCAAATTTCTTGTTTGAATTATATGTTTTGAAAACTGTCACTTTCAAGTCAGTGACACTATATTAATACTAAACGCTAAAATCCTGTTACTTCATGCAAACTTTTTGTCATTCTCGGGATTTTGTTTACGTATTAATTGGTCCAATAAATATTAAATAACTTACAACTATGTCGTTTTTGTCATACAAATCTCTTTTACTTCAATTATATAAAGAAAACACTTTTGTTCATTACCTTTACAAACAAGTGTATGAAACTTAGCTTTCTGTTATTAGTTTAAATATATATGAAATTTAAAATAATTAAATGATATGAATATTTTTATCATTTAATTTATATTAGGTATGATTTTCTATTTAATTTTGTATTACTTATTAATTATATATGATTTTTTTATATAATTTAGTGGTCAACCACTTTAGATTATAAAAGGTTTTAGTTATAGTGGGCAATTTTATCTCTTTTAATTTATATTTTGTATGATGATTTATTTAATTTTGTATTCTAAGTGAACTTTATATTATGTATGATTTTTTTATATGATGGTCAACACTCTCAGCTACATAATTTGTATGGTTAATAGATTTGTATTAGTTAGCACGCTACATAGTGTATATCTCTGAAATTTATGATGCCTAGTTAAATAAAAATAGCTATAGTTCCGGTGATTCACAAGGCCCAATGAATTTGATACTTCTCTCAGCTCTGCATTCATACAACAATCGTCTTTCTGAAATGTCATTATAGCCTTGAAAATATATTGGATCTACTGCTCTATTGTTAGGGATATCATTGAAGTATGGGTGTTGGATGCTACTCTGTATCTCAAGACCATTTTTCTAGTAAAGATAGTAAACACCATATTGTTGCATATATCATCTTCATTAGACAAGAAATTAAGAGTGAAAATCACCAACAACAGTCATTTAGTTGTCTAGATGTCAATGGGAAAACTATGTAACGATGCTTAAAACACCTCACTTTGAATAAAAATAAAAATTAAATAGAAAAATAAAGTCCTTATAATTAAAAAAAAATGGGTATGCTATAAAATAATTAGAATTAAAAAAAAAAAAGTGTGAATCAATGCTTACACAATTTAAACAATGAAAAATAATACATTGTATTTTGCACTTTAAAAAAAATTGCTCTAATCCATACTTAAAATGAATCTATGTTAGTTTAAAAAAATCATATATTTATTAATAAATTATTATTTTGTGTTGTGATTTTATCAGTAATTTAGATTATTTATTTTACGTAATTTTTTTATTCTACATCAAAATGATTCTACATTTATTTTACTATTTGCATTAGTTTTAAGAGTATATTTAATTATTTTGATTAAATTTGATTTTAATTTTTTTTATATAGATTAATATTTTTCCAAAAAAATCTTTAAATTTAATAAAAAAAATTATTAAAAATTTTAATTCAATGTAATTAATGGAAATTTCAATCCTATAACTTTGACCTGTGTTTAAATTTCCTCAATCAAATATCTGCCTATAGGCGGATCTAACATGAATATTTTGACTGGAACTCATATGTTTAAGGATGACACAAAGCAAAAAACACACCATCCAAGATGTAGGTTCGTGCTTTTTGATGGGCAAAGAATGCATACAGAGTAATAATGCATTCAAAATATTCTTAATTTATTCATTAGCTTGTAAGTGATAGTTTCTTTAAAGGCGAATTGTGGTTTTGAATTGGCTTCATTTGAAATTGTTATTTTTTTTCTTTCTTAAATTTGCAAAAACCGTGTGGAAGAATGGTAAACATTTTCGAATGGTTGAAAAAGTTTTATTAGAGTATATTCAATTAAGTATAAAATCATGTTTTATGTTTTCTAATTCTGTTATTATATACATCCAATTAAATTTATTTAAATCTAGATTTATCATTTTCCGAGAAAGATTAAATCTTTCAAAATACAAACGTTATTTTGGATATATTAAATTGTAAGATGCACTAAATATTGTGTGCAAAAATTTAAATTTAAGAGAAACATAAATCATTTATTTTATAAAATATCATATATATTAATATATTTAAATTAATATTATTATTAATTAATACATACAAATATATTTAATATTATTATTAATTAATACATACAAATGATGTGATTAATATTAATAATGCAGTATATTTTCAATATTTAATATATTAATATATCTAAATTAGTATTATTAGTTTTATTAATACAAATGATGTGATTAATACTAATAATGGGTGGCCAAGTTTATTAAAGAATAAGTTTAAACATTTTATTTTCTGGCTCATCACTATTTAAATGTAATTATATCATTATTATAAAATTATATATTTTATTATTTAAATTAAAATTTTATTGTTCATTAAATTAATTTAAAATATATCATTGTGTATCTTGACAAATCAACATGAATGGGTGATATAGTCTAATAGTACTTTTACCAGGTCCACCAAACTTATGACTATTTAGACTTTACCAGCTCATATATTCCAATAGTACTTTTACCAGCTCCACCAAGCTTATGACTATTTAGACTTTACCAGCTCAACAACCCCCTCTGACTATTCAAACTTTACCAGCTCAACAACACCCTCCGACTATTCAGACTTTCTCGTGTTTATAATTCAAAATCTCAAATACAATTTTACATCAATTTTTCCTAACGTATTTAATAATGTCTAATAAATGAAGTTAATACGCTAAATTATTATTAAGAATAATATTCAATTTTATGCGTAAGAATAAAGTTATTTTTAAATAAAATAATAAAATGAATTAATTTCTTACTTTCCAAGTAAAAAGCTAAATTATTATTAAGAATAATATTCAATTTTATGTATAAGAATAAAGCTAAATGTTATTAAAATGCATTTGATTATATTGAACATAGTTTAAGAGTTAAGAATAACCTATCTTAATATTGGCTTTTTAGGTAGCTTTAAGTTTTCATAATTACCAAAAGTTATTTTTGGGTTTTTGAGAAGGAAGTGTCAATTATACTTAACAAACAAAGAACTAAAATTGTTTTTATTGAATAAGAGCTCTTGAAATCTACATTTTTACTATTACCACTTGTTTATCAATGAATTTATATTTTATAATATAAATTAGATGTGCAATTTCATGTTTATTTTAGGATGAAAATATTTGAAGATTTTTTCTCTTTACATTACAAAGAAGACATTCATTTGTGCTGAAAAATGAAATCGAGGTGTCCCCCAAGGTTTAAACTTTTCTTCAATTCTTTTCAATTTAAAAATAGTCTCATCTCAAGGGACTTGATCACTTTTCCCACATTATAGATATTAGAGTTAAAATGGATCAACATAATGGGCATGCTTTCCATATATAAATATGAGGGAAATTTGCAACACCCTCTACATTGAATGTGGAGTTAACTCATGTCACCAAACTTTTTATAAAATATTAGGTGAATATAATATATACAAGTCATCTTAATTTATAGATTATATATATCATTATGACACATTAATATATCTTACACTTTACTCAAAATCACCAAATAAATAGGAGGGACATAAAGAAAAATCCAATTCTAAAATTCTCCTTTGTTATGCTATTAAACACAAATCAAAAAAATCCAAAAGAACAAAATCCCTCATTTGAAATTCTTGACAAAGATTATAAAAAAATAAGATATTGAAATTAATAACAAAGGGTCTCTACAACTTATGAATACCCACTTAAAATTAATCGACGTAGCCCATGTCCATGTTAGTGTATAGTCTCTCTGCTTACAAATCACAAATGATGTCATATCTAAATATGTCTATAAGACATACTACAAGGAAATTCCACATGTACCATCATGGAGTTATCCCACCTTAACATGGTTATGACTAGTAAAAACTTAAAATATTTTGCACATTTAATGTATAGTTATTGAGATGACTTATTCTATATGCTGTATCATAATATTCTAATTTAAAATATTTTTAATATTCAGAAATTTAATTACTATCTTGATTCAAGTAACTTTGCAAAATTATTGAAAAGTTGTTTTACACTTAGGATAATTTGTCTAGACATAGGGAAAGACATGCCCCAAGTAAATTACCTTATTTATTAGAAATCCAAATAAACAAAACCATTGTTCAAGATTTGAAAACAAGCCAAAACTAATATCTATAATTAGGATGGATCTTCATTGCAATAAATTATTATTATTCATCATTCAGATATAGTATCTAAATTATTTCATCAATAAATTATTATTTTTTGTCATTAAGATATAATATCTAAATTATTTCATCTTAATTTTTTTTATGGCCACATTATCATATCATGTTATTAGTTTTTAAATTGTTTCAAATATAAAATAAAAAAAAGTTAGTGATGATAGTTTTGTCAATTTGGTTTATCTTGGGTGATTAAGAGGGATGATTATTATTATTCTCTCACTTGGTTCAATTCTAACCAGGTTCCAACTATAAAAATTAAAAAAGAGTGCAATAACAATCATTTACTACATGCATTGCTTGTTACACCAACATGACAAAACAAAATAAAATATATTGTTTTTAATGATACTAAAATTAAAATTTATTTAGAGAAATCATATAATTACACTGATTTTAGGAATCATTTCTCTACATCAATGCAATTCACATAAAACAAGGATAATTGGTGTTGTGGTAGTGCTAAAGGGAAACTAGTGTAGCAGCAATCCCTGCCCACATGCAATTTCAATACTATATTAGAACAATTTTCTTTATGTTGCGTGTTGGGTTGCAATTTTTGTACTATGAATCAATTTATTTTATGCCACTTGTTGGGTTGCAATTTCAGTACTATGAAGCAATTAGCTTTTTGTCGTCTGTGCGTTGGGTGATAGGAGATCAAGGTGCTTTTTGCCTGGCATCGTTGGTAAATTTTATGTGCACACATAAAACTTATGCACATTAAAAAGAGAACTTCAGGTACCTCCTTCTACAAATGAAGTAAAAAGTAGAAAAATGATATTAGCAATAACATATAATATCACAGTTTCCAAGGATTCCAATGAAAATGCCTCAAATGTGCTAATAATGTTGCAGCCTTAGGCTCCATGAACTAGACAATCTATGATAGCTTCAATTCCTTCCTACTCTTAGCCAAGGTTCATTACAACAATTCCAATAAAACCATAAAATGACTTTTTATTATGCTCGCCACCTACATTAGTGATGAGCCTCATCATTAAGTAATTATATGGGCCTTAATTGGCCTTAATTCACCTCCTAGCTTAGTCAAACCAACTATTCTCACAACTTATTGCATACTTTTGATTATATTTTTCTTATGAGATGAGTTAGAGTTGGATATTCCGCTTTGAGGTATAATGTGCACGTAATGCAGGAATAAAGGATAAAAGCAAGGAAAATGCAGGGATAAAAAGATAAAAGCGAGGAACTATGGTAAAAGACCTTGGTAAAAACTCGAATGGGACAAGGGAGAGAAATTACAGGAGGTAAATCCTCCTCAATTACTACCCCTCCATTCGAATATCCCTCCATCAGCTGAAAGTACACGCAGACAAGCAAGTAAGAGCACAAAACAAGCCAAATCAGGAGTACTAGAAGGTTTTCGAGCTAGTGAAAGGGAAAGCACGAGTTTATCATAGAGTTGGGAGTTGTGCCTCCCTGATTTTTGAAGGAAGTCGTTGGAGACTTCAGATGTATAAATAAAGAGGCTTAGGACCTTAGTTTTTTTTAGTCACAGTTAGTTACCTATAGTCACCAAAAGTTAGGAAGAACTCTACTTTGTTTTCAAGCTGAAAGTCTTGTAACAGTTTTTTATTTATAATGAAGATGAGTTTTGTTTTGAGCCAACACTAAGTTAAATCAGAGGGCTGAAGCTCTTGGGTTAGAGCCTGACCCTAGTAGCCAAAGCTCCTCTTTATTGTATTGTTAAGTAGCATAACTTTCTGTTCATTTGTTGAAGTAGTTCATTTCCATTACAGCAGTAGCATAGATGCATGGTTTGATTGTTCATTTGTTCAAGTAGATTCATTTTCATTATAATAGTTCAACATAGATTTATGGCTTTCTTGTTCATTCAATGAAATAGCTTCCTGTTTTCTGTTTATTTGTTTAAGTAGTTGCAGTTTCATTACAGTAGTGTAGAGTAGATTAGCTGTGATTCAGTCTGCTTCCATTTATGCTCTCATTTAACCAGTAGGTTGGCAAAGAAAATATCCACAAGGTTGCTCACAGGTGTCTCGGCCTCACCTCCTCCCTCTGGGACCATGACGTGAGGAAGAAACCCTGCAACAACCCCAAAAACATATGGTTTTGGTTTTTCACAGGTGTTGAAGCCCCGAAAATCGGGTCTACAACAAGGGGGATACCCACCTGGTCCGGACCTTGGTTAGCAGCTCCTTTTCCGTTTGGTATAGTGGGTCCGACTGGGGATATGGGACCAGTTTCCCAATTTATGTGTGTGTGTGTTGAGAATTGATATTTCCTTTCTAATAATTTCTAAGTAAAATACTTTTATTCTAAATCTAATGTAATTGTAATCTAATGAACATAAATATCTAATTCTAAAACTAACACAGGATTTAATCTTTCAGTTATGCGATCTAAAATGATTTCAAATGGCAATTGGTAATAAATATCATTCAATTACTATGAGAAAAGAATTCAATAAAGATAAACCATTTCGTATAAAAAGTTAGACGAAACAGTTGTGGAAAACATATCACATAATAAGTTACTCATATATTAAGCATAAATAAATAGCTATCACCGTACAAAAGTGCCAAATGATAACTCAAGCATTCAAGCATTCATATATAAATAACTGAACATGAATATCACCTTAACACATAAGCATAAATAGTTAAGAGATAAAAGTACCATTTATAACTAGTTCTACTCATGAGCTTCAGCAATAATGATCTATCTCTTCTTAATCCAACATCCACTAAGAGTACAAAAGTGCAACATCAGTAGTAGATATTAAATGCAGATATCAATAAATCCTGTTCCATTCATTCATCAAAACCTCCTCGGAGGGTGCAAAAGTGCATGTTCTGAGGACAAGTTTTTGACAAATTTCAGGACCCTTCTCTAAATGCATGAGAAGGGTTTAAATACTACTAGCTAAATCTAAAAATAATTTATTACAAAAATGTAGGATGCAGTTTAAATGACTGTCCTCATTTTAGGAAAAAATAAAGCAAAATTAAAACTAAAACTGAATCTAAAACTAAAACTGGCAACTAACTATCTATGTATCTGTTCCTTATAGTCGCAAGCGTTCAGCATTTGCTTGAGGAGAGTTGGTTGGCCGACTTCTGACTTTAGCTGTCCTGCAAAAATGGAATCAGCAAGTGCTGGCGCCATCTTCTCGGCAGAGTTAATGATACATTTGAGAGTCATGCACTGGCTGTGCGGTTTTACCAAGTATGTCCAGTAAGAATCCAAATTCAACTTGGTTAACCTTTTGATGGACTCTGCTCTTTCTTGAGCCTTCTGTCTCCAACTTGTTTATTGATGTTGTACATTTGGTAGATATTTACATATCACTTGAGAATATCCCTGATAAATACCACTGGTTTTAGAGTTGAAGTTTTTCTTTTCACCTTTAGTGCATTTTCCTACAATTTTCGGGCTTACAGGCGATTGAGTGATTAGAGGCTTTCCTTTTCAAGGGGTTTTACCTGGCGATGCGCGATTAACAGAACTCGGATCGAGAAATGGAGGCAATTTCCTAGGCGCTAATCGCGCATCAGAAACTGCCTCCGTTTCTCGATTTGGGCTTCCCTGGTGCGATTTTCGCCTCTTGCGTGTTTTTTGTTAGAGGATATAAAGCTTAAATTTTTTGAAAATAACGACTCTGTGAGTTCTTGGTTCTGAGCTTTAAATTCTCTTTTTGTGATATCAGCATTATCCAGTACCCATTTGATCATGTCTGTGTATGGAAGAATTTTGGGCCTTGCAGCTATCCGGTGCAAGAACGAACATGCTAGTTCTGTAATAGATGCCTCAGACGACCCACGTGAATCTGCAGTCACTGTAACCTCCATTACTCTGGGATTTTTTTCCTCGAGTAGGTTGTGCATACTTTCCCAAGTAGTGACACCAACATTTCTGTTGTAGGTAGTGTCTGTGTACAAGGGCGTCATTTCTTTATCTTCAGAACTCTGAGCTTTACCTTTCTTTCATATAATATCCTGAACATTGCTATGTATACTTCTCTGCTCTTCGCTCTTGCAGTTTACAAATGAGGCAAGAGTAATGATAAGGAAAAGGTGACGGGAAAGCTTTAAATGCCGAAAACATATAAAATATATCACCCTACGTGAAATGGCTCTTCGATTAGATCAAAACCATACTTCATTAATGATTGCCAACTAACTCATTGATTAACATTAATGCGCATAACTCGGCATCGGTTTATTGAAAAATCTTTTTCGAATAACGAGCCTTGTAGATATGTAATAAGGCGATTTTGCGATTTGATTCGCAATATCGCTACTTCGTTGTGTGTGGCAATCATCCATTAATGTGTTTTCTGCGAAATGCGATTTGTGAGACTTGCTATCGCATATCGGCGGTTTGAGGTATTTCACCTTAAGTGATATTTGAGGTATGCGATGCGATGAGTATCTTTTAGTGCATGATTTCGCATCGCGATTTTGCAATCTTAGGATTCTACTTGTAGGAAAGCATCCATTACCTTTTTGTGATGTGACGCTCTTTATTGAGAAAGTGGATTTATTCGAACTTATCATAAAACTTAAGTCTTTTTAGATTTTTCAGGTATTCTCCTAAGTTTCGGATAGTAAGTTTTATTCAAAAAGGGAATACAAGCACTAATTTTTTTTTGAATAAGGGTCCCCACTTATTTAGTACTAGTAATGAAACTAAATAAGAAGGGGGGTTGTTGCTGGCCACAACAATTGGCGATTCACTTGGAAGAACCAGTTATCTCTGCTTTTCTTTTGAATTTTCTAAACTTCAAAAATAGAAAACTTTTCTAGAAAAACAAACTTTATTATAGAAAGATAAAGTACATCATGCTTGCAGCTGTCAATGATAGTTTGTTTTTTCTATGTTAACTTTAGTTATTTACTTCCTTGAGCTAGTCATTGTATCTACATCAGTCACTACATGGTTTATAAAGATGAAAACAAAGACTTCTCTATAAATCAGTTTTAAATATGCTCATTTGTCATAGGTAGAGCCTCTGCTGCTAGCAGGCGTTTATAGCCTCGACTGGGTTACCTGTTACCCAGCAATGATCTTGTATCCTACTTGGAGAAATATATGATTTTCAAAGAGAAATCCATATCCACACTTATTGCTTTAATTTTATTTTAATCCTTAAAGAACAATGCCTTGGTTTGGTAGCCAAATTATGACAGTGCCACTCACTTGATTTATCACTTCGCTGAACAAGCTGGCTCGTGATGAGACCCCTTGTCTTTTGATTGTTACAATCTCAAGTCATTGTCCTATTGTGGTATGTAATTTTGGCAAAGTCAACAAGCTATAATATCTATGATCATGATAAGTCGGCTCGTGATGATACCTCTTATTCTTTAAGTTTAAAGTGTATTGTTGGATTATTCCTTGAAGCTCGTAATTTCCTAAGTGGGGAGGAAGTCATTGTTTCCTTAAGAATAGCTCTGGACAACAATAGTAGAGTTTTTGGAAAGATATTTTCTACAGAGAATCTTCGTTTTGTTATTGATACTTTTCATTTGACTGATGTAAAACAAATTTCCACTAAAGGTCGCTTTTTATCAAAATTTACAAGGTTGAAACTAGTATCATTTTCTAGCTTATAGCCTTTGACTGTATCTTTCCATAATAATGACCAATTTCCTAAAATGATTCTATTTATACAAGCGAAAAAAAAAAAAATAAAAAAAAAAATAAAAAAAAAAAAAAAAAAATCTAAAAGAAATACTTGTCTTTTTCGTGAATTTCAAATGTAACCATTTACAACTGGTTTTATTGTGAAAATAAGGAAAAAATAATCTAAAAAAAATAGAAGAATGGTCTCCTATGGAAAGTATTTTTTGAGGATCTACCTGTTAACAGGTAAAGATTCTCTTTTTCCTGTTAAATCCTGTAACATAAAAGTAGATTGGACCTATGATTTCTACAATTTGGAAAGGGCCAAGCCACATTCATTGAAATTTCGTATGTTTGCCCTTTTCCTCACGAACCTTGTCCCATTTTAAAACTAGATCTCCAATCTGAAAGTCCTTTCTGGATATCATGTTTGAATCAAAAGAAGCTTTTGCTAATGCTTGGTGATGAGCATGAGCTATTTTAGCCTGTTCTCGTTGTTCTTCTAGCTTAAGAATTTGCAGCTGCTTTAGTTGTAAGGAAGAAGTTGGTGTTTCGTCAATATATTGAACTAAAGCCAAAGAGGAAATCGCTAGATGAGTTGGAAGGACCACTTCTTTCCCATAAAATAAATTAAAGGGAGAAGTGCCAATAGAGGCTTTCTACGCTATTCGGTCTGCCCACAGAGCATATATTAGGGATTTGTGCCAATTCTTATGAGTTTGATCAATGGTTCGCTTAATGATTCTGATTAAGTTTTTATTCGTTGATTCAGCTAACCCGTTCCCCTGTGGGTAATAATTGGCGGAGTATTTAAGTTTAAAACCTCTTTTGAGTGAAAATTCAGTCATAGCATTGCTAGAGAAATACGATGCATTATCAAACATTAAAGCAGAGGGTAAACTAAACCTGGTGATTATGAACTGATCTATGAAATCAATGATGTGTTCAACATTAGCTGTCCTGAGATGAACTGCTTCTACCCATTTAGTAAAATAATCTGTAGTTGTAAGGATATATTTATGCTGTTTGGAAGAGTGAGGAATGATCTCACCTATTATATCCAATCCCCATTGATCAAAAGGTTGATTGATATTGATTGGTTGCAATGGCAATGATGCTTTCTTTTGTCTCCGAGCAGCATTTTGACAAACTTGACATTTCCTTACATAGCTATGTGCATCTTTGAATAGTGTAGGCCAATAATAGCCTGCGCGCAGGATTTTATGTGTCGTAGCATCTCCAGCATAATGTCCACCAGCTGGTCCATCGTGAAGTTCCTACAATACCTTTTCAGCTTCAGATTTCTCTAGACATCTAAGGAGAACAGAATCATAATTCATCCTAAAAAGTACATCGTTCATGAGTTGATATTGCTTAGCCTTCAACCTTAGAGCTCTTTTCTTTTTATAATCAAGGTTTGAAGGAGCATATCCGTTCTTTAGATAAAATATGATATCAGCGTATAATGATTCAACATCGTTTAGGCTTACCTCATACGTTTGTACTTCTGAAGATGGTATTTCGGAAATAAGCGATGCTCTAGCCAACATTTTGCAAAAACCTTGACCTTTTACAATATTTATTGGTTTAATTTCAGCATCATATTCTTGTAAGGCAGTAACCCAATTGGCTTTTTTCTCACCTATGTCCTTCTATACTAAGATATTTCTTACCGTCGGAAATGGTACTATGATTTTTGTATGGGTTTTAAGCAGAAAGGGTCTGAAATGTTTGATCACTTTGAATACAACATAAGCTTGTTTCTCGACGTCTGAATAATTTAATTCAACACCTTGTAAATTTGAACTGAAAAAAGCAATTGGGGCCTCTGCCTTGTCTTGATTTGCTTGAGTGAGTATCGCAGCATATGATCTATCAGAGTCAAATGTATATAAAGTGAAAGGATCAGAAAAATTTGGAGTTGCTAAATATGGAGCGTTTACAATTGCTTTTTTAATCAGATTAAATGCTTCATATTCATTTTGGCCCCATTTGAAGATTGAGTTCTTTTTAATCATTGCTTGTAAGGGAGATACAATCCTTGAAAAGTCGAGAACAAATCTCTTAACAAAATTAATCTGGCCAAGGAAAGATTGCATAGATTTCTTGTTGTGAAGTAAGGGTATTTCAGAAATTTCTTTGATTCTGTCGGGATCAATATGGATTCCCAATTTTGACACTATAAATCCAAGAATTTTTCCTTCACTTAATGAAAAAAAGGTATTTTTTGGGTTAAGTGAAATTCCATACCTTTGGCAACATTGGAAGATCTGTTTTAAGTCTCTAAGATGATTTCCTCGTTTTTCAAAATATACAGTTATATCATCCAAGTAGATCACTACTGATTTGTTTACTAATCCCTTAAATGCGATATCCATGGCTCTTTGAAATCTGGCGCCAGTGTTGATCAAACCAGAAGGCATCTTTTGATATGCATAAGTACCCCATTTGGTTCTGAATGCGGTTTTTAATTGATCGTCGGGATGGACCAAAACTTGATTATAGCCGGAGAAACCATCCAAGAAGGACATTAGTTCTGATCCTGCAGCTGCCTGTAATATTTGCTCCATAGGAGGCAAAGGAAAATTATTCTTTTGGTAGGCTTTTTTAAGATTGTGAAAGTCAATGCAAATTCTAATGTCTTTGTTTTTCTTTCTAACGGGAACCATATTGGAAACCCATTTAGAATGTCGAACGAGAAAAATGATTTTGGCTTTCAATAACTTATTGAGCTTAGATTTGATCTGAGTTTCTAAATTAGGATGGATCTTTCTCAGCTTTTGCTGGACAGGTTTTTCATCATTTATCATTGGGATAGTATGTTGGATGATAGAAGTGTCGTAAGTCTTAAGTTCATCATAGTTCCAGGCAAAGAACTTTTGTATTGTTTCAGGAGACGAACATACGCTAATCTTTCTTCAGGGGCTAGGCCAAGACCTAGATTGATATTCTGCGGCTTGGTATCAGATCCTAGATTTACTAATTCATAGTTCAGAGTTGAATTTTGAAGTTTTGAATTGGTAGATCTTTTGAATCGATCTTTCAAATCATATAGATCTTCTAATTTGAGCACTGATTTTGGCATAGCATTATTAGTGCTATCTTGTTGCAATTGTCTGTCATGTTGGTCTTCATATTATCTGATTAGTGTAAGATCCTTCAGATGTGAGGAATCTTACAATATCAGGATCATCGTTAAAAATTCTCCAATTGGTAATGTTATCAGGAATTGAGGGTCTGAAGATAAATTCGATTGAAAATCTATCGGGGCTATAGTATTTTGAGGGAATGAGCTTGGAAGCTACGTTTTCCAAGAGGTCAGCACTAGCATTTTAGAGTCTGGGAATTGATGAAATATTAAATGCTATAAAATGTTCAGTGAGATCTTGTACTAAAGATTGATAATGCTTTAAATGACCTGATAGACAATTTATAGTATTTCATACCTGTCTGATAACAATTTTAGAATCTTCGAAGACTTGTAGATATTTGATATCTAATTCGATTGCTTTGTATAATCCTTGGACTAAAGCCTCGTATTCTGCAGTATTATTGGTGCAATCGAACTCGAGTCTACAAGTTAGCATAGTTTTGTTCCCTCTGGACTAATTAATATGCATCCTGCTCCTGCTCCCTCGTTAGACTTAGAACCATCAAAAAATAACTTCCAAATAAATATTTATTTACAGGACTATCTACGAAATTAATACATTTAGAACTATCCGTTTGAGAAAAAATTTCTACTTGAGATAAAACAGAATGTTCTAAGTAAGGTGAAGTATGAGCATTAAAATTTCTTAAGAAAGAATCAATAGAATAGTTGCCAATTATATTGTTGTTGTATACTACCGGTTCATTTTCTCCTTCCAATTCTATTATTATGTATTTCTAATGTCTTTCTTGTTTGACCTTTATTTGATTTGGTTTACCATTGTAAGGGAGCCACATATGCGACCAATCGGTTGCAAAGTATCCATGAAGTTTTTCAGACCAATCTCTGCTAAGAATTAAGCCATAAAATTCTGGAATATCTGCAACTAAAATGTCGATGACTTGACATACCTTTGGATTAGATGACAGCCTTATGGTAGCCTGATTTAGTTCGTCGATCACTTCAACCTGCGACCAATCCAGCTGAACTATGCGTACAACAGATTTTTGAGGTTGAACGTTCAACTTTGCACATATTGATTTAGGTAAGATATTAGATGAAGCTCCTGAATCAACTAAACAATTATGCAATTTTTTGTTGAAAACTTCATAAGTAAGAAGAAATGGGGGAGTATGAGATCTTGACCTTCCTCCAATTAAAGCGATATCATTTGGATCAACTTTAATAGTCACATTAGTTGGAGGTCTTTCCATCTCGTGAGAAGCTTGTGAGATTACAGCAGCGAGCAGAGGTGCAACTGGTATTGCTTGTAATTCTTTCAAAAGAATCTTTTGCTGATGTTTTAACTTGCTCAACTCATAAAAAGTAATGTTAGCCCTAGTCTTCTTCATGTCTTCTATAATATTATACTCCATCTCATCAGAAACAATCAAATTTTTAGACTGAGTTGGTGAATCTATTTGGACTGGGCTTGTTTGAGTCGCTTTAGGTGTTGTCTTCTTTGTTGCGACTTTGTCCTTGAGCATTGAGCTTGCGATCTTTGGCTTAGGAATAGGTTGAGGAGGATTGATTTGATTTCTACTTCTAGTACTGATCGGCGATGCCTCTTGATCCTCTTCATCTGGGAGGATGAAATCCCACATACCTTGTACTTCTACAACTTCTTCTTCATCAGTAGGCTCTTGGTTGGAAATTTCCTCTTCTTCTTCTTCTGATTCAACATTTGTAATAGCATTGGGAGGCTTTGAATCAGTCAAAGGATTTCTTCTATAAGGCTTGTATGGTTTTTTAGAAGAAGTTTCTGTTACTTGTTTTTTTATATCAACCATTTCATTAGACATGGTTTTCAAAACTTTCTGCAATCCTTCTAAATTGAATGGGTCTTTTGATTTTTTCTTTGGATCTTCCTTAAAAGTAACCTTCTTAGATTTTCGTTCATCAATGGTATTTTTCTTTTCTAAGGCTATGATACGTTTCTCTACCGCTATTGCTTCCTTCATATTGTCAGCTAAAGTTGTTTTGTTAGCCCTACCAACGAAGATTGCTATGTTTGATGGTAGAGCCGATATGTACCATTCACTTCGAACTTCTTCGCTAGGTTTGGAAGCGGTAGGAATTTTGTTCAATAGTTTATTGAAATGTGAGTTAAAATCTTTGATAGGTTCTTTTGACTCATCCCTAAGGTTAGATAGGTCGTTGATCAGTGTTGCGGTAGACCTGTCATCACCGAACTTAGTCAGGAATTGTTCTTGGAAAATATCCCAACTAGTGATAGATCTGGATGGTAATGAAAAATACCATGATCCGGCTACTCCTTGCAAAGTGTAAGGAAAGATACGAACAACAACGTCTTCATTAGTAACCCCATTGAGATTTATAGATAACATAAAGTTATTTATATGTTCTTCTGCTAGCATGCCTGTTTCAGGATTGAACTTAGGCAGCCATTTTTTAGGATGGGCCAGTATTTGACACAAGGGAGCAGGCATTAAGACTGCCCCTGGGTTATTCCATGGAGATTGGGCCATTGTTGAACTAATAACAGAGGAAAGCACAAAATATGATCCTTGCGATTGGGAAGATGAGGATATTACAGTTCTAGATGATTGAAAAGGGGATGTGGAAGTCCCAGTGGGCTGGTGGACAATAATTTGAAGTGGAGGAGTGGATGGTTGACTTCGTGGTGGAGAGATTGAGATGGATGATGATGACAAAAGAGTCTCGCTATCAGACCCTTTAGGTGATTTCCTTGCTCTCTTCCTTGTAGGTAGAGGTAACTCAGTTGGTTCAATACCAGACTTTTCGCTCTTCAATCTTGTAAGAGGGTGAGCAGGGTTATATTGCGAAGTCACACTACCTTGAGATTTTTCAAATCTTTGGGGTGATATAGAAAATCACTAAAGTTTATGGATCAAAGATTCAACTTCAGGAGGTTCAATAGTATATTTCTCTGAAATGTCGGGGTTTATGGCAGTGGTTGTTGTTTTATCAACTTCTTGCTCAAGATTTAAAGATTCTAAATACGATGGAGAAATTGGGGGAGATGGTAAGGGTGATTTACTCTCAGAATGGTATTTAGATTTAGATTTACTTGCCATTCACAGTTCAGGCCCTCCTTCTAGCACCAAATATGTTGAAGCCCTGAAAATCGGGTCTACAACAAGGGGGATACCCACTCGGTCCGGACCTTGGTTAGCAGCTCCTTTTCTGTTTGGTATAGTGGGTCCAACTGGGGATATGGAACTAGTTTCCCAATTTATGTGTATGTGGGTTGAGAATTGATCTTTCCTTTCTAATAATTTCTAAGTAAAATACTTTTATTCTAAATCTAATGTAATTGTAATCTAATGAACAGAAATATCTAATTCTAAAACTAACCCGGGATTTAATCTTTCAGTTATGCAATCTAAAATGATTTCAAATCGCAATTGGTAATAAATATCATTTAATTGCTATTAGAAAAGAATTTAATAAAGATAAACCATTTCGTATAAAAATTTAAATGAAACAGTTGTAGAAAACATATCGCATAATAAGTTACTCATATATTAAGCATAAATAAATAGCTATCACCGTACAGAAGTGCCAAATGATAACTCAAGAATTCAAGCAATCATATATAAATAACTAAACATTATATCACCTTAACACATAAGCAGAAATAGTTAAGAGATAAAAGTACCATTTATAACTAGTTCTACTCATGAGCTTCAGCAATAATGATCTACCTCTTCTTAATCCAACATCCACTAAGAGTACAAAAGTGCAACATCAGTAGTAGATATTAAATGTAGATATCAATAAATCCTATTCCATTCATTCATCAAAACCTCCTCGGAGGGTGCAAAAGTGCATGTTCTGAGGACAAGTTTTTGAAAAATTTCAGGACCCTTCTCTAAATGCATGAGAAGGGTTTAAATACTACTAGCTAAATCTAAAAATAATTTATTGCAAAAATGTAGGATGCGTTTTAAATGACCGTCCTCATTTCAGGAAAAAATAAAGCAAAATTAAAACTAAAACTGAATCTAAAACTAAAACTGGCAACTAACTATCTATGTATATGTTCCTTATAGTCGCAAGCGTTCAACATTTTCTTAAGGAGAGTTGGTTGGCCGACTTTCGACTTTACCTATCCTACGAAAACAAAATCAGCAAGTGTTGGTGCCATCTTCTTGGTAGAGTTAATGATACATCTGAGAGTCATGCACTGGCTGTGTGGTTTTACCAAGTATGTCTAGTAAGAATCCCAATTCAACTTGGTTAACATTTTGATGGACTCTGCTTTCTCTTGAGCCTTTTGTCTCCAACTTGTCTATTGATGTTGTACATTTGGTAGATATTTACATATCACTTGAGAATATCCCTAATAAATACCACTGGTTTTAGAGTTCAAGTTTTGCTTTTCGCCTTTAGCGCATTTTCCTACAATTTCCGAGCTTACAGGCAACTGAGTGATTAGAGGCTTTTCTTTTCAAGGGGTTTTTCCTGGTGATAAGCAATTAAAGGAAGCTCGGATCAAAAAATGGAGGCAGTTTCGTAGGCGCTAATCGCGCATCGGAAACTGCCTTTGTTTCTCGATCCGAGCTTCCCTGGTGCGATTTTCACCTCTTGCATGTTTTTTGTTAGAGGATATAAAGCTTAAATTTTGTGAAAATAACGACTCCGTGAGTTCTTGGTTCTGAGCTTTAAATTCTCTTTTTGTGATATCAGCATTATCCAGTACCCATTTGATCATGTCCATGTATGGAAGAATTTTGGGCCTTGCAGCTATCCGGTGCAAGAATGAACATGCTAGTTCTGTAATAGACACCTCGGACAACCCGCGTGAATCTACAGTCACTATAACCTCCATTACTCTGGGATTTTTTTTCCTCGAGTAGGTTGTGCATGCTTTCCCAAGTAGTGACACTGGCATCTCTGTTGTAGGTAGTGTCCGTGTACAAGGGCGTCATTTCTTTATCTTCAGAACTCGGAGCTATGCCTTTCTTTCCCATAATATCCTGAACACTGCTATGTATACTTCTCTGCTCTTCGCTCTTGCAGTTTACAAATGAGGCAAGATTAATGATAAGGAAAAGGTGACGGGAAAGCTTTAAATGCCGAAAACATATAAAATATATCACCCTACGTGAAATGGCTCTTCGATAAGATCAAAGCCATACTTCATTAATAATTTCCAACTAACTCATTGATTAACATTAATGCACATAACTGGGCATCGGATTATGGAAAAAGCTTTTTCGAACAACGAGCCTTGTAGATCTGCGATAAGGCGATTTTGTTATTTGCTTCACAATATCGCTACTTCGTTGCGTGTGGAAATCATCCATTAACGTGTTTTCTGCGAAATGCGATTTGCGAGACTCGCTATCGCATATCGCGGTTTGAGGTATTTCACCTTAAGTGATATTTGAGGCATGCGATGCGATGAGTTTCTTTTAGTGCGTGATTTCGCATCGCAATTTCACAATCTTAGGATTCTGCTTGTAGGAAAGCATCCATTAACTTTTTTGCGATGCGACACTCTTTATTGAGAAAGTGGATTTATTCAAACTTATCATAAAACTTAAGTCTTTTTAGATTTTTTGGGTATTCTCCTAATTTTTGGATAGTAAGTTTTATTCAAAAAGGGAATACAAGCGCTAAAAACAATTTGAATAAGGGTCCCCACTTATTTAGTATTAGTAATAAAACTAAATAAGAAGGGGGGTTGTTGCTGGCCACAACAACAGGGAGTTTGTTATTTAACACAGTCACTGAGCTCATTTCATATCAGTCTATTCCTTTAATGGTCATCTGCTCCTTCACTCTCTTCTTGTCATTTGATCTCCCTCACATCCCTGTCATTCTCCTTCAGCATGAAAGGCTTAGCAAAAGATGTTAATCCACATTCAAACAATTTTTAACGGTAGATTGCCTCACACAAAAAAACTAACCAATCACCCCCCAAATTCACTTTTAACAGTTGACTTCGTGCACTTTAAATCCCAACCATCGATATTCCTTATCAAATTCGACAGCTATCGCAGACCCGCTCACCAACCAACTTGGTCAAACTTCGCCGTTGATTTTCCTCGCTAGATCTGACGGCTATCGTGCCATATCACGTGGATTTTTGGTCGTTCGTTATCTGCCCTAGGGCACGTGAAATGGGTGGTTTCCCTATGCTACGTGTCAACTAGGGAGGCTAATCATGTAAAATTTTATCAAACCACTTACAGCTTTGAGGGTGCGCGATATACTGCTTACCGCCCTCTAAACCCACTCCCCCATTTCTGCACATTCCTTTAAGCGCTCCCATCTCCACCATCGATCTGTCTCCTGATCTGACGACCATCACATCACCTGATCACTTTATCACCTTAAACTCCCACCGTCGATCTGCCTCGTCTGATCCGACGGCTGTCGCTTCACCCAATCGCCAACTAGCTTGGCCGATCTCCATCGTCCATCTGCCGATTGATTCCACCCATCCATCTCTTGACTTCACCTCCATGACATAATCTCAACCATCCATCCTATTAGTTAACCTTGTTTGCCCATCTACCTACGTACCCTCCTGCGATCTGATCTCAGTCGTTCAATTTCCTTTCACCCGCTTGATCCAACGGTTCTTATGCGTTGTTGCTTCCTCACGTCCTCCTTTGACCAATTTTGATCTTTGACCATTTTTCCGCTTAAACACAAACTTATCTTAGTTTCCTTTGCTTGCACCTTAGGATAATTTTATTCTCTTTTACTTCTGCAACTTAGATAGTTAGCATTAGATTAGTGTTGTTTAGCAATTCTTCTTAGTCTAGCTGTTTCCATGGTTAATTAGGTTATGGTGTGATTTAGGATTGCATGTTGTTTTCTTCATTTCTGCAGTAGAGTAGCTCTCCCTTAGAATAATTTTTCTCTCCTTCCATCAAAATCAAGCTTCTTTTGACCCTATAGAAGTCTGGCTTGGAACCCCCAAGGTCTCTTACCAGATGAGCAGTGACAACAGGCAGTACCTTCACTTCTACTTGTGTATATAGCACAGTCACCTCCAAATTTGTATGAACCCCAGTTGATAAGTAAAGCTGGTAGCCCTGGGAGTTGCAGCATTCTTGCTGCAATACCTAGGCTCATCACTTTTTGGCGCCGTTACTAGGGAGGTGTCAGAGTAGGAGTGATTACTGCTTCTTCTTCTATTTCTAGTCTCTAACTTGCTTTTCTTCTACTTCTAGTCTTCAATTTTCTTCCATTAGTTTATTTCTGCAAAAGTAATCTAGTTTCTTTCTTTCATTTGGCATTTATTTGCTTTCCTTTCCATTCTGCAAGTAGAATTTCAATTCAGCAAGTAGTTTCCTTCTTATTAGTAGTTTTTCATTCAATTAAGCAATTTCATTTTGTAGTTTTCTTTCTATTAGTAGTCTTTCATTCAGTTAAGCAATTTCATTTTCCAAGTAGTTTCCATTCAGTTAGTAGTTTTTCATTTAATCAACAATTTCCTTTCTATAGAGTATTTTCCAGCTTTAAAGAAAAATATTACAAAAAAACCAAAAGAATTTCCTTTCATGCCTCATAGGAATAGGGATAATTCAGAAAAATTCTTGTCAAATACCCCCACTACATCTAACAGTCAACCTTCTTTCTTCTTCACTGATGGTGAATTAGAAGACCCTTTGGGTGAGCAACCTTACCTATTTGAGGAACCTATAAGGGAAGAAGAAGAGGAATAACCCATTCCTACTGAACCAATGGCTAAAAACCAAGATGACAGAGGAAATAGAGAGAGAATTGAGAGTGTCGTCCCCATTAGGGAAACCAATGGGGACACTAAAATGAAGAATATAAGCCCCTATGCTCTACCTCATTTCCATGACTTGACCACAGAGGACACTGACACTTTCCTGTTTGAGTTTGTTGTTATATGCCGAACCTATGACTATACAAAGGATGAGCAAAAGTTAAAACTGTTTCCATCTACCCTCAAGGATGCAACATTGCACTAGTTCATGGGTTTACCTAGAGATAGCATCATAAATTGGGCACAGATGCAGCAGGCCTTTAACAACAAATATAGGGACTACTGTAGGTCAAAAGACACTAAAGAAGATATTTTTAGGATTACCATAGGCTAGGATGAATCCTTAGAAGACTATGAAGAAAGATTCCAGCTTAGTTACAAAAGGGCCAGGTGCACACTTGACCCTGAGTCATTGAAGTTGGTCCTACTTAGAGGAGTAAGGGAGGATATCCTAGATACCTTGCATTTGTTAGCAAGAGGAGATATCTACCAACTACCCTATGAGGATATCAAGACTGTCTTTAGAAACCATTCTAGGGAAACCAGGAAAAAGGGTAGGAGTAGTCAACCTATGGCCAATACATCATCTTCCAACTCATCCATCAAGGGTGAAATTGGAAATATGTTGGAGGACTTCAAAAGTGAGATGCTGAAAACCCTTTCCTTGCAATTGGATTCCATGAATATCAAAAGGAAGCAAGAGGAAGCAGAGAGAGCCTTGGCCATCTTTTGTCCTAGATGCACCAAGAGGCATCCTAGGAATGAATGCCCATTGAACTGTATTGAGATTTGCTCAGTCTGTGAAGAAAACCACTCCACAGACAAGTGCCCTTCTTTACCTGGACTCAAAGTTGTATATCAAGGAGCTGAAGGGGTCACTGAGCAGCTTTGCTACATCAACCAAAGGAGACCTCCTGGGCCTAGACCATACCAGCAAGGTATGCAAGGATCATCCCATGCATATTACAGACCCAACCAAACCACAACTATACCTTCTTGGGGACCCCCTGCTCAACCTTCCTGGTCTACACCCCCTCCTTGGTCCTATGCACCTCAATATCATTCCCAGCCAGCCATCCAGTCATTCCAACCTTACATTCAGCCACAACATCAGTGGAATACCCCACCCCAGCGGTGGAGGCCCCAAGTCAACAATGTTCTAGCCCTTTTGCCTCCACCACCTACGCAACCACAACTCCTGCACTCTTCTCCACCTAGGCAACCCCAAATCCCTGCCCAGCGAAATCCAAACCCAAACAATAGGCAGGCTCAACAGGGATATGGTGGAGAGACATCATACCCAACTTATGTTGTTGAAATCTAGGAGATCAACCTAAGATCTGGGAGAATTCTCCCAAATAACCAACCTCCCTCTCCACATAAGGAGGTTGGGAAGACAGAGAGGAAAGCAACCTTAAAATAATCCACCCTTTCCTGAAAGATTAGCCCAACCACTCCAGCCTACCCCAGAAGAAACTGAACGTCTGGGAGAATTGAAAAACCTATGTGTAAAGATCCCCCTTCTCCACGCAATCAAAGATGTTCCTATTTACAATAAATTGATTAAGGAGAAGTGATTTAAGCATCCAAGAAGAAGAAAAAGGGGTTCCCCTACCATTAATGTCATTGGGCAATTATCTGACTTCATGCTAGGGAGGGTACCATTGTCCCACATCAATGGCACCATTGTCCCACACACTTTGATTGATCTTAGGGTTTCCATTAATGTGATGACCAAGGACACCATGCTCAAGCTTAACCTCCAAGGGTCATTAAGGAAGACCACAACAGTGTTGCAGCTTGCAGACCATTCCACAGTCACCCCTGAGGGAATTGTGGAGGATGTGATGGTCTCCATTGATTCCTGGGAGTACCCTGCAGATTTCCTAGTTCTCCAACCTAAGGCTAAGCTTACTGGTTACCCTCTCATCCTTGGGAGGCCATGGTTGGCCACAACTGATGCCTACATTAGCTGCAGAGCTGGGAATATGACCATCAAGAATGGGCATATGTCCAAACAGTTAGTCTTATACCCTCCTGCTCAACCCTCCCTATAACATGATTTACATTTATGGTTGGAGGAGGAGGAAGAAGAGCTTCATTCTACCCAACTTTATGCTATGGAAGCAATCATGAGAGGAGGACAACAAGAGGAGGATGGCTTAATTGAACACCTACTCCAAAGTCCAACTCCTAGTTCATTACCCTTAGAAGAAGAAGTAAAGGAAACATTGAAAAACCATCAAATTGACTTATGCTTGTCCGATTCCAACCCACTCCGAGTCAAAACCATAGAATTTGGCTTAGAGAAAACCTTGAAGATTAATCCATCTCTTCCTACTTTAGAAGAGGAACAATTATGAAAATCGTTGAAAGAGAACCTAGAAGCCTTTGCTTGGAGCTATAAGGAAATGAAGGGAGTACACCCTTCAGTGTGTACTCATCACATATACATCAAGGAAGGTTGTAAGTCAGTCAGACAACCACAAAGGAGAATGAATCCAGCCCTTAAAGACATCGTCAAAGAAGAACTACAAAAACGGTTAGATGCAGGGTTCATTTACCCTATCTCTGACAGTGAGTGGGTCTCTCCTTTAGTGTTAGTTCCCAAGAAGAATGGTAAGTGGAGGATTTGTGTTGATTATAGGGAATTTAACAAAGCCACAAATAAGGATCATTTTCCCCTACCCTTCATTGATCATGTGCTAGATGGCTTGGCAGGAAGGAAGTTCTTTTCTTTCCTAGATGGATTCAGGGGGTATAACCAAATCCAAATTTTCCTAGAAGACCAGGATAAAACAACATTCACCTATCCTTGGGTAAATTTTTCCTACAGGGTCCTTCCTTTTGGCTTATGCAATGCTCCTGCCACTTTCCAAAGAGAAGTATTGAGTATTTTTGTTGAACTAGTGCATGACGCTGTGGAAATTTATATGGATGATTTTACACCTTATGGCTGTGATTTCCAAGAAGCCCTGACTAACCTAGGGAAAATATTATGCAAATGCATTGAAATGAACCTGTCTCTCAGTCCAGAAAAATGTGAATTCTTAATGACTGAAGGAACTATGCTAGGTCATTCCATGTCTCAGCAAGGACTACAGGTGGACCCAAACAAAATAGCCATCATCCAAAGGGTCACAGCTCGAAAAAAGTAGAGAGATGTTAGGAATTTTGTAGGGTTAGCTGGATACTACAGAAGGTTCATAAAGGACTTCAGAAAGTTGGGATCTCATTTGTTTGGGTTGTTGGCCAAAGATTCTGAATTTATATGGTCAAAGAGTTGTCCAGAGGCCTTAGAAATTCTAAAAGGGAAGTTAACCACTGTGTTAGCTACCTATATCAATAGGTTTCATATTTCACGATTGGCAATGAAAAGGTCCAAATATGCTCTGCTTTGATGAGGCAAAGATCACATATTTCCAAGAGAATACAATCTGTGCTTATAGCTTGATGTGGACTCAATTTTGATGGATGGTCCAACAGCCTAATCTGGATCATGCCATGTTTTAAATTTTCAGTTGTAGAATAGAGAAAGAAGTCTGTCCAAACTGTTTAATCTTGGTAGACAAGTAGCTTAGGTAGAGAAGTAAGGCTCCCAACTGCTTAATCTGGGGCCTTGGAAGAAATAAGGGTAGCAGTAGATAGAAAATCAAAAGGAAAAAAGCCAGAGAAAAGAAAAGGCAAATAAGGGTCTGCAAGTCCAAGTGCACCCTCCAAGAAGAAACAAAAAATGCTAGGCAAATAGATGGGTAGGCAGATGGGGTTGCAGAAGTGTCATTCCTTATAATTGAAGGTATGCTAAACTATTTCACAAAAGCAGAATCAATGGATTGAGAAGTCCTTCTCTATCAGGTTGCAGCAAAGCAAAGAAGCATGTCTAAACTTCCCACTTACCCCCTTTCCCATTCATTACTAATATCCCCTCATCAACTGAGATTCATGGAAGAATTGGTGGTTTTATGGTGGTTCTTAGTCCTATTAGAAGCCACATTTCTTGTCTAAAACTCTTTTCATTTTGGTCTACTCCCTAAACTAAGTGAGTTTTAAACAAACTTAGTGGTATCTCCCTTCATCCACCCTTTTTCATCCATATTAACCCTAACTCTATTATATAATTCCCCTATGTTACCCTTTCCCTAGTATTATAACACCATGGTGTATAAACCCCAAACATTGTATAAATATCCCTCCCCTTGGCATTATAGCCATATTTTCTCTGTCAGGGATCGAAATGACATCTGGTCACTTTGATAAACCTAAGTCTTACCCCCCTCCCCTCTTCTGAATCCATTTGGCCCATTAAAACCTTCATTTGCTAAGAAAACCTCGAAAAAACCCTTCTTACCTATAACCCGCTTCATCTGCAAATAACACACCAAAAACCCACTTTTTGCACTTATCCAAAGTATCGATGCATATTATTTTATTTTCAAAATACATTGAAAAACATTACAAACCACCGCATCCCAGAGGTGTCCGCCGAGCACAAATCCCGAAAGAAGTATTATTTTAATCCCGCCCCCTTCCGTATTGACCGATCACTTCACTGACCCATCAATCGTCCGATCGAGCGCTTTAGATCGGACAGCCATTATACATATCGGGTTGGGCCCGACGTCCGACATTTAGTACCCGAGAAACTGTCAGAGGGTGACGTCAGGCCCCTGCCACGCGTCGCCCTCACAATTTCTCGGGTTGCCCTCTGACAAAACCATCGCCGTATGGTAGGCGGTCCGAGAAAACCATTACCGCTTTTTCATTTACCACCAGTTTTGCCATGCCCGCGTCATCACCGCGTCAGGACCACGTCACTCCCACCCCGCCGCCGCATCAGCTCCTTCGTCCGCCCCCGCGCTGATATGTCCGCCACCTCACTATCCCCATGGACCAATCATAGCTCGCCACATCACCCGATGACGTCATTCTGACGTCATCCGACCTTGACCCCACCTGATGATGTCATGCTGACGTCATCCAAAAAATGCGTCAATATGCCAAAAATCCATATTTTGGCCAATTTTTGCATTTTTTTCATACTTTTGCCAATTCGTTGTTGCTTTCTCTGCATGGTTTTTTCACGTCCAAACTTGCACCACCTTGCTGAAATCGATTTGGAGACCTCCGGCGGACATTTCTACATACATTCGTGACCGTTGCTCGCTGTTTACCAGGTATTTACCCTTGTAAATCCTTCATACGCCTAATTTGTCTGTGAATTCCCTCAAAAAGCTTAAAAGACTTCGAAACTTATAAATTGCCGGTAAAATTCCTGTGTCTAGCCCCCATTCGCAACTGTGAGGTCGAAAAGCACCAGCTGAGCCTTGTTTGCCCACATTTTCATAGGAAACTGTATTCTGTTCGCGCAATCGCGAACCAGTCACTCAAACTGTACATACCTGCTAAAAGAGACAGATTGATACCAGACATTGGTCTTATTTACACTTCAAAGCAATATTTCAATTGCTGCAGCTGTTCATTTGCCCTCTATTCCTTGAAATTCACACTTCCATTGTAAAGAAACTCCTCCGGGTTGCTCTGATCATTCAGAACCAGTTTACATACAAATCTGAAGCCTTATTAGCTATGGAGACACCAATAGCCCTGAATATCCAGCCTCTGAATGCCCCTCAAAGGGAGATAGCATGGAAAGCCCTGGGAGATGTAGATTATCAGATGTTAGATTGGTTTCCAATGGGTTCCAAGTTCAATATTCACATGCTAAATGAATTGAAAGCCCAACACCTTGGTGGAGCTAATATTTTAGGGATTTGGGACTCAAATTTGCCCATTTACAACCTCCCTCAAGTCAATGCCCTCCCAGACTTGATCCACAAGTGCCAGGAATGCTATGATCCTTGCCAAAGAGCTGTTCTCAGTCCTACAGGCTCAGTTTTGTTCTTTATCACCCCAGAAACCATAAATGAGATGTTGCATTTCTATACTGCAAGGCCATTGACCCCTCTTTCCATGTTGGATTTAATAAAGAAGGGGAGTAACTTGTCAAGTGCCCAGATTATCAAAATTAACCAGCTATTTGTACAGCCAAGCTCTGAAACTATGAGAACTCCTCCTATTGGATATCACTACCTGAATGACTTGGGCAGAATGCTAGTGGATTTGATCAGCTATGCCCTGGGGTACAAGGGAATTGAGGATGTTGATGACACTATAATGGCAATGTTGTCCATGTTTTCTCTTGGAAAGCCTCCAGCTGTACACTATGACTATGCCACCTATATTGCAGAAAAGATCCATGAACAGCTAATGAATCTACCAAGGGAAAGGGTGTTCAGATACACCTCATACATCTACCACCTGTTCTTGTTTTATCAGCCAGACAGTTTCTCCATTCCCCTCAAGAAACTTAATGCCCAGGGAAATCCAAGGTCAGTTGTGTTTTGGACTTCAGTTTTCCATAATGTTTCTCAATCACCATACACATACTGTGAATTTATAGACCTGTTCATTCACCCAGCTATGACATTGTTGTATGGTGTCCCTCCTCCAAGGTTAACCGATGACATGCAGAGAATTCTCCATCTCTCCAAATCCTACAGCATTGGTGATTGGTATTTTTACCAACACCACACAGTGATCAGAGTATATGGCTGTGAATTGGACCCTTACAGGCTGCCAAGATATGTCCCTATGAGACTGTTTGCCCTAGAATACTTCAGGCAGTTTGGAAATGCTGACTACATCCATTTCCAAAGCAAAAACAAGAAGGTACAACTGAAGGTAAGGAGCCAGCTAGGCCCTTTTTTGTACAACAAAAGAGAGGAGGGATGGAAGGAGGCAGATATGATCCTAGCAGGCCTCAAATTGCAAACCAGTTTCAAATGGTCACCTTATGACCGTAATCATTTTATTTCCCTCAGGAGGATAAAACACAAATTGGGTAACTATTCACATGTTAGGCTGCCTCATATTGAAAAGTATGCAAATTCTTTAAGCTGGAAAGAGGGCACTCTAGAAGAGCCAATCTCTAGAGAGCAGATACTAGAGAGAGAGGCTAGGAATATGCAAAAAGAGGCTGACTTGGAAACTTGTGGACAGGTTTCCTTATCATATCAAAGGCAACTTGGAGCAGCTGCCTCTTCTTCAACAACACATCAGCAAGCTGCCATGGACACTCAACAGACAGGCAGCAAAGGCAAAGGAAAGCAGGTGGAACAAGAGCAACCACCTCCCATGACTGAAGACCAAACAGATAAAGAGATGGAACAACAAGAAGAAGTGCAGCAGCAGGTAGAGCAACAACAACAACAGGAATCACAGCAAAGAGTAGGGCAGCATGACAGAGAGCAGCCCACACAGCAAGAAGGGGCAGTTGAGGCCCCAATTCTCACTGAGCAGCAGGCTCAAAACATGGTACCTCCTAGGCAAGAAGCAGTTAATGAAACCTCAGTCCTCCAAACTCCACAAAAGGAGGATGTAAGCAGGAAAAGGGATAGAGAGACTCCCTTGACTACATCGATAAGTCATGGTGAGAAGAGGCATAGGATGAACCCCCTTTCAGAGGAAGAGATGCCTATAGGGCAATCTTTGGGTATGGGCCCGCCCAGTTTGGAGGCATCTGCAAGTTCCTTCCAACAGGAACAAGAGAGGATAGTGGGAGGAGAAGTCAGTTCCTCTAGCCAGTAGAGAGAGGGTGAACTGAGCATTAAACAACAGTTCATTGAAATAAAGAAAAGGAATGAGCCCATAAAAATACAGCTGTATAACCATTTGTTGAAAATGGCTCCCACCAACCAGCAGCGACTAATGTCTGCATATGATGTCCAGGAGGGCAAGATGATCATGAGTCACTTCATGCCAACTACTTTGCAGCCACAGTCCCCTTCAGATTACCTAAGGACCAATCTTGAGGTCCTGGCCAAGGACATCCACCCAATGGATAAAATTGAATTGCACAAACAAACAGGTGAGATGGTCTATGCTTCCTTGGCAGACAAGACATTGGATAACTACAGGCTAGAAAATAGCCTTAATAATACAGCTGCCCAACTTGAGTTGGAAAGGGCATCCTCTCAAGCAAAGGACAACAGAATAAGGTCCTTAGAAGATATAATTATTGAGATTGGGCATGATCCCAAAGATATCAAGGGCATACAAGAAATATTAAAATTGAGGGATGCAGATATGGCAGCTTTAAGGAGAAAGATCAAACTCCCAGCCACAATTCACCCTCAAACAGATGAGGTAGCTCAACAAAGGCATGATCAAGATGCCACAGCTTTGCTGGTGTCTCTCTATAAGCAGCTTATCCAGACACAAGAAAAGCTGGGAGAATCAGAGGCTGCACAGGCAGCGTTACAAGCAACTCTGAAACAAAGAGAAGAAGGTCGGACCTCCCAGCCTCCTCCTCAAATCATTAACCTTGAGGAAGCTGCTCCAATCACTACTCCTCCTCCTCAACAGACTGAAAAAGAAGCACCATCTACTTCAGCACCACCAACAACAGAGCAGGCCCCTAGCTTGGATATGCAAAAGCTAAGAAATGAGATTCAGGCCCTGGAAGCTCAAATGACAGAACTGAATGAGACCAGGGAGAAATTGGCCAAAGTAAATGATAGATATGACAAATCCAAGCAGTCTGTGGCAAAAAAGGGCAGGGAGATAAAAGCCCCCAAAGACAGGATCAAAGAGCTAGAGAATGAGCTCAAATTAGATAAGGTTGTGGCTGACCTTAAAATAGTGCTGTGGGCTAATATTGGCCAATCTATTAATGACCAATGGCAGTATATTGAAACAATCCATGAGCAGTTAGAGCTCATTCCAAAAGCACAGACTGAAGTTCAGAGATCAAGGGCTGCTCTAAGCAACATGCCTGAAGTGGCCACCAGGATGATTAATGTGCTTAACAATAGAACAAGTACTCAGTTGGCTACCATGGGAATTTCAAACAGAACTGAGACCATTCAGTTAATCAAGAGGGTTCTTACACTGAGAAACTTGGTGCAGACGTTAGAGAGAAGAACCCAGGACATGCAGACTGAGGTAAACAGGTTTATGGAGAAATTTCAGGTATTAGAAAACAGAGGGCTCCCTAGCTTACTGAACAGCGCAGGGAGACTGTTCACACATGAGCAGTATGCCAAAAGGGTTAATGCATTTGCCACAAGTCAGATCAATGAGAAGCCCAGCACCTCAGAGGAAACAGGCCCAGCCACAGGACAGACTCTCTACAATAGAGTAGAAAGTTTATTTTTTTTAATGAATGAAATTAAACACCTGTTTGAGGTGCCTCCCAATTTTTATAAATATACAGAGGCAGAGGAGACTATGGATGCAATTCTCAGGCATCAACTACCTACACAAGAATGGTGGACTAAGGCAATACAGATGATTTTATAAACAGGAAGCCATTCAATAAATTTTGTTCATGGAAAATGCAAATTGTCATACACAGGACAGTTTAAAAGAATCAGCATGCGTTAAAGATGAAAGCTGAGCCAACTCAGCAGAACTTACGGCCAACAAAGCAAGGTGAGAAGCTACAGGTGTCCAGGCCGAGAAGCTACAGCAGAGCAGCTCCAAAAGCGCATTTTTCAGCATTAATGCAGATCACTCCAACCGACTCAGTGGCCTCCAAAGGCCAAAAATATCTTCTGACAGGCATAAAGATGCATTTACTTTGTATTCAATGATGTAATAACTTTCTTATCTAATATCTTGAAAAGTTGGTGAACGTATTCATTTCTGAGATAACTTAGCACTCAGATATTTTGTATAACCAATTGTATATATTTGCCCCTCGCACAAGCTTGCAGGGGTTGTTGTTGATTTCTCTTGAAGAAGTTCTTATGTTGTAATCCTTTCAGAGTTTAAAAAAGAAAGTGATGGAATTTCTCAAAGTTCTGAAGTGTTGAATGCGTTCTGGTGTTTGTTGAAAACTGCAGGATTCCTGTGTACCTCACAATACAATAAGTTTTCTGTAACTCTCTTTGTTATGTGTTTCAATCTTTTACAATCCTCATATGTTTCTAATTTCTAAGTATTTAGCAACAAAGAAAAAGAATAGCCTTCAGGATTTATTCATGCAATACCCTGAGCTCAATCTATGTTGTTAATGAATGTTTTCTTCAGCTATAATCTTGATAAGCGTAATTCTTAATTGCTACACTATCAGAATATATCTTTCACAGTGACCTTTGTTTCAGGAATTCAAGTTTGCTCCTGAGCAACATGTTTCACTTTCACATCACCAGTTTAATGGAGAATTCTTAATTGCTTTCCGTTGGCTGACCATACATCACCACCTAAGTTTAAATTTTGTTTGTTGAGATACCCAATAGGCCCTGCAGTCTGAACATTCTCACTCCAGCATTTCAAAACAGTTCACAGCTCTAGACTCCATTGCCCAATGATATACTACTGTCTGAACACTACATCTTAAGCACTGAAAGAAGTCCTTCAACCAAAACACAAACCAAAAACCTGAGCATAAATAGCTAGCCTAAAATACTATCAAAACAGAGACAAATCACAAAGAGAGAGCCCTCTCTGATTTCAGTTTGGCTAGAAACTGTAATCCAAAGATTGGTTAGTGGTTACCCCGGCCGTATTCCCTTGGGAGTCATAGGGAACAACCTGGGTGTTAACATAATTGGCGACTCCACTGGGGAATCGAACATATTGTTTTTTCAACTGTTGTTTGCCAAGACAGTGGTTTTAAAAAGCTTCAGCAGTCCCTTAAACAGATCATAAAATATCTTAGAAAAATACTCAAAAAGAGGTTCAGAAGCTGGCTCCTAAAAGGGAAACCAGACACACTAGGTCAAACCCTGACCCAAATCCACCAGCAGTTTTTGAAAATCCAAATACAATTCCCAAAATAATCAGGAAATAGCAAAGGCAGGAAAATCCTAGTGATTTGAGTCCTGAGACAGCTCACCCTGAACCAGTTCCAACTCCTATCAAGGTTTTATTTCGGTCTACTCCTATTTCCCCCAGTTCACCATCTAGATCTCAAAGCCCTCCTTGCACATCTTCACCCACTGCACATATCCCCTTGAACAACACTCTTGGTGCTGCCACACCTGTTACCCCTGTAGTACACACCGTTCCTTTTATCCCAGTTGCCCCTGTAAATCCCCCAAACCTTGTGAATATGGCTAACAGATATGCGCCCTTGTAAATACCAGCTAATGTTGCAGCTCTACCCCAAGACTACCAAACCAAAATCTCATATTTTGACTCCACTGGCCCTTTGACAGTTGTTCAGCATGCCAAAAGGATGCAAGACCATTTTGAGACCTATGAAATAGATGATGACAGTGTGAGAATGAGGATGTTTGTTCAGAGCCTAACTGGGGATGTAAGGACTTGGTTTAGATCCCTGAATGCGAATTCCATCACAACTCCTGATGAGCTGTATCAAGCCTTTACTAACAGATGGGAGAAAAAGAAAGATCCTCTGCACATACTTGGGGAATATGACACGATCAAAAGAGGGCCCCAAGAGACTGTTTTGGAGTATTGTGCAAGATTCAACAATGTATATAACGCAATCCCACAAAATTTAAGACCCCCTCCTGATTTAGCTTTGTACAAATTCCCTGATGGTTTTGACCCTGACATGGCCTATCAGTTAAAGGAAAGAGACCCCCAAACCCTTGCAGAGGCCCAAAAGGTTGCTGTCACCGTGGAAGCTAACCTGATTGCCAAAAGAAACAGAGCAAGGTTGGAAAAGAGAACAGCCTTCAAAGAAGAACCCTCTGCTTTTGATCAAAAGCTGGATGCAATACTCACTGGAATGAAAAGATTGGGTGATAGAGTGGAATCGGTTGAGAGAAAATCATCATGGGAAGCACCACAAAACAACCCTCCTAGGAATCCAAATTTTAGGAGAACTCAAAACCCAGGCATTAGCAAGCCCAGTGCTGACCAAGACATAAGACCCCCTTTCCAAGAAAATTATGCAGAGACTTCCACATCAACTGAACCCAATGAAGATCCTCAGATTAATTTAATGGGTCTAGATGGTGAAAGTCAAGTTTTCTTAACACAAGAAGATCATGAGGATGATGAAATCAAACTGTTCCAAACTAAATCAGGTGAATCCTTTGACTTTAAACAAGGCTATGACACTGCTGTTTATGAAGTCCATAAACAATACAAGCTAAGGAGCAGAACTGTGAATGTAAATCAGCCTGAAAAGATAAAGGATAATCAGCAGCCTAAAAGAGTCATAGTCACAGAGCCTAATGACAAAACAAATTCACCTACAGAAGAAGTAATTATTGAAGAGATCACTGAACCATTGTCCTTAAAACAGCAGCCTCTGGCTACTTCATCCTCTCACCCTAATTTAAATGTTACTCCTCAAGAGATGAGTAAAAAAGACAAGTCCCAAAATCAAGATAAGAATCAACAAGAAGATTTAGTGAACAAGGAAAGGACTGTTATCCATAACCCTAAGACCCAATCTGAAAAACCCTTTGACCTAGAAACTGAAATTGGCAAACTAAAGATAGCAATTCCTCTCTCAGAACTAGCCAAGCATGATATTTATAAACAACAGATCAAGAAGTCCCTTCAACTCACCAGCATCAAAGATGATGTCAATGTGTTGGATGACACCCCAGAATTACTGTTTGGCCCAGAAGTGGATGGAAAAACAGTAGTCACAGGGGTATTACCTTTTTATGTCAGCTTACATATTCATGATAAAATATTACATAATGCAATGTTTGACTTAGGTGCCTCTCACAATCTCATGCCAAAAGCAGTCATGGAGAGATTGAATCTGGATATAACAAGACCATACAAGGACCTGTTTTCCTTTGACTCCAGCCAAGTCAAGTGTTTAGGTCTCATAAAAGATTTATGTGTGTCTCTGGTTCAATACCCAAACAAAACAATTCTAATGGATGTTGTAGTTGCTGATATCCCACCTAAGTATGGGATGCTGTTATCAAGATCATGGGGAGCTAAACTCCAAGGTTCCCTACAATTAGACATGTCATATGCCACCATCTCTGTTTTTGGGCAACCAAAAAGACTATACAGAGAAACACTCATGAAATACATGGTCAGCAGTGAAGAAAAGCCTCAAAACTTTCCCATATATGCTGTCCATTCAGACATAGACTCATACATTCTCTTCAATGACAGCACAACTCTCTCAGAAAATGATGTTGAAACCGAGATACTCATACAAGAGGAGGACTCTAATGAAAGAACTACCACCCATGAAACAACAGTCAATCAATCACTAGACACTGCTGCTACTCTAGTTGTCAAGCATATTCAATCAAATGATGAGACTGTCCTAGAAGACAAGCCAGATGAAAAACCAGAACTTCAACTTACATTGCCAGCACATGAAAAGATCATTAAATCTCCTTCACAACAAGATATTCTATGGTTCCTTGAATTTGATGGCTCAGTCAACAAATTAGGGGCAGGAGCTGGAGTTTGGGTACACAATAAAGAAAACAGTCATGCAGAAGGCAGAGCCTATAGATTAAACTTCAGATGTACTAATAACATGGCAGAATATGAAGCTATTTTACTAGGCCTCAAGTTAGTAAAGTTCTTGCAAGCTGCCAGGGTTTCAATCATGGGAGATTCAGATTTAGTTATCCAGCAAGTGAAGGGAAATTTTGTCACCAATGACAAAAGACTAAGGTCTTATAGGTCTGCTGTTGCTGAAGTACTAAACTTTTTCTCTGAATTCCAAATCACTAAAATTCCTAGAACCCACAATCTGCATGCTCATAGTTTGGCCACATTTGCTAGTACTTGCAAATTACCATTGGAACCTAACAATTGTTTCACAGCTGAAATAAAACACAGACCCTCCATTCCAAACAATGTTAAAGATTGGCAAGTATTTGAGGATGATATGCAAATAAACAATTTTTAACGCTGCAACAAGAGTTTGCAAGATTAAATATTGACACTGATAGAGCAAGTCAATCACAAATACTTGATAGAGCAAGTCAATCACAAATACAGTTTGAACAAAGTAACCACACAATATCACCTAGAACAGCAAAACAAATGTTGAATCCAACTATCTTCAACAAGGAAAACATTCAGCAAATTCACCAAATCAGTTGTGAAGAAGTGGCCAATGCTGAAGCTGAAATCATAGAACTGAAGGACAATTTTCTTCCAACATGCCTAACTCCATTAGAGGATATCTTTGACTCAAATGACATCCCTAGAAAACCAAAAATGCAGCCCCTTAACTCTGCCATTGAAGAATGCAACATTGGGACTACTGCACAACCCAAAATAATAAAATTGTCTGCTTCCTTACCTCCTGAACAAAAGCCTAAATACATTGACCTCTTTAAAGAGTTCCAGGATGTCTTTGCATGGAGTTATGAGGATTTAAAATCCTATGACACCTCTGTAATTCAACATACTATCCCCCTCAAGCCTGATCAAAAACCCTTTAAACAAAAACTGAGGAGAATCAATCCTATGCTTCTCCCAGCAATGGAACAAGAGGTACAGAAAATGTTCAAGGCAGGCATCATAGCACCTATCAGATTCTCTGAGTGGATTTCAAACTTAGTCCCTACAAGAAAGAAAACTGGTGAAATAAGGCTGTGTGTGGATCTTAGGAACTTGAATCAAGTATCCCTCAAAGATAATTATCCCTTACCCAAGATGGATCACATTCTCCAAAGAGTGGTAGGGGCCTCAAGGATCTCATTACTTGATGGATTCTCAGGCTTCAATCAAATCCTGGTGCACCCTGATGATCAAGACAAAACAGCATTTACAACCCCATGGGGAACTTTCAAATATGTAAAAATGCCTTTTGGATTGAAAAATGCAGGGGCAACTTTTCAAAGAGCAATGGATATTGCTTTTGCTAAGGAGATTCATGAATTTTTAGTCATTTACTTAGATGACCTCACACCTTTTTCAAAATCTGACCAAGAACATTTAAAACACTTAAGGCAGATTTTCTTAACATGTAGGAAATATGGAATTTCCTTGAATCCCAAGAAGTCTCTATTTGGTTTGGAAGAAGGTAAGCTGTTAGGACATATCATTTCAAAGGATGGCATAAGAATTGATCCAGATAGGATACAAGCTATCTTACAAATGCCCCACCCAAGAAATATCAAAGAATTACAAGCATTCTTGGGAAAGATCAACTTTTTGAGAAGGTTTATCCCAAACTTAGCAGAACTAATCAGATTACTAAATAACATGCTAAAGAAAGATTCAAAAGTAAAATGGACAGTTGAAGCAAACCAAGCCTTTGAAGGTATAAAGCTGGCCCTTACCCAAACCCCAGTCTTGACCAATCCTCAATTTGACAGAGAATTTATCATTTTCTCTTTTGCCTCCCAGCATACTATTGCTGTTGTTTTGTTACAGAAAGATGACCAAGGAAATGAGAAACCCATTGCTTTCTTTAGTAGAGCTCTTAGAGATGCTCCCCTAAAATACCAAATCATGGAGAAACAAGCTTATGCTTTGGTTAAGGCCATCAAAGACTTTAGGATCTACATCCTCTATTCACATGTTATAGCTTATGTACCAAGTCCTATTGTTAAAGACATTCTCACCCAAGAAAATTTAGAGGGCAGAAGAGGAAAGTGGATTGCCAACATTTTGGAATTTGATATTGAGATAAAACCTACAAAACTAATAAAAGGGCAAGGTTTGGCCAAACTAATGACAGAAGCAAACTTCCAAGCCTTAGACATCAACCAGCTGGACAGTGAACCGGAGCTGGCGACTCCAAAGATCAATGTAGCCTTTGAACAATCCCTTTGGTACTCTGATATATGTTATGTATTGCAAAACCTGTGTGCTCCCCCAGGATTGTCCAGAACTAAATGTAGGTTCTTAAAAATGAAAGCTTCTAAATTCTGTGTTATGGATGGAAATCTATTTTGGAAAAACCATGAAGGGATGTTGCTAAACTGCCTAATTGAGAATGAGACTGACAATATCATAAAAGAATTTCATGCAGGTGACTGTGGTGGACACTTGTACTGGAAGTCCACTGTGGATAAAATACTAAGGGTTGGTTACTACTGGCCCACCATGTTCTCTGATGTCAAGAAATTCACAACCTCATGTCACAAATGTCAAATGTTTGAGGGAAAGAGACAGTTGCTGCCACTTCCCTTAAGGCCTATTGCAACAGAGAGACCTTTCCAACAATGGGGCTTGGATTTCATTGGGGAAATTCATCCCTCATCTTCAGGCCAACATAGATGGATCTTAACAGCCACAGACTACTTCACTAAGTGGATTGAAGCTGTTCCATGCAGACAAGCAAATGATTCAACAATCATTCAGTTTTTGGAGAATAACATATTGGCTAGATTTGGTTGTCCGGACAAAATAATAACAGACAATGCTGCTACTTTCAGATCCAAGAAAATGGTGAATTTTTGCCACAAATTTCACATTACCTTAGGCCATTCTACTGCATACTATCCCCAAGGAAATGGCCTTGCTGAGTCATCAAATAAAAGCCTGGTAAACATTATAAAGAAAGTGCTAGAAGAGAACAAAAAGAATTGGCATAAGAAGCTTGTGAATGCTCTATGGGAAGATAGACTAACAACCAAGAGATCAATTGGGACCAGCCCATATGAGTTGGTTTATGGATTAGAAGCCAAATTCCCTTCATCACTAGGGGTGCCTGTTATGAAACTTCTTCAAGAAAGCCAAGCTGAACCAAATGATATGCAAAGAAGGATCAATCAAATAATATGTTTACAGCAAACTAGAGACCAAGTTTTTAGCAGAGTTCAAGTTCTACAAGAAAAATTAAAGAAGGCCTTTGATAGGAGAACTAAGGCAGAAGATTTCAACATTGGTGACAAAGTCCTCAAGTGGGATTCAAGAAGAGAGGATAAGGGAAAACATGGAAAATTTGATTCCCTTTGGAGAGGACCATTTGCTGTCCAAGCAGTACAAGGAAACAACACTTATTTCCTTAAAAGTCTTAATGAAACTGATTTGGATGAAGGCCCTGTGAATGGCGGGATGTTGAAGCACTATTTTGACTATCACCCATAAGTGCAGCCTGAGTTTCCATTATACATATTCAAGTGTATATATTACTTTCTGTGAAAATGCAGTTTCTCAAGTTTTATTAACTATCAGCAAAAGATAAATAGATTCAGAGATCTACCAAGAAGGAAAGTGCTCAATTTTTTGCATTTCAAAGCAGCATACTTCAAGTTTGGTAAAAGCAGTCAAGGGCCAAGGCAATCTGACCTGCTGTTCTTGGTCTTTCAAATGAAAAACCATCCCCATGTGGAGCCACTGTTAGCTACCTATATCAATAGGTTTCATATTTCATGATTGGCAATGAAAAGGTCCAAATATGCTCTACTTTGATGAGGCAAAGATCACATATTTCCAAGAGAATACAATCTGTGCTTATAGCTTGATGTGGACTCAATTTTGATGGATGGTCCAACAGCCTAATCTGGATCATGCCATGTTTTAAATTTTCAGTTGTAGAGTAGAGAAAGAAGTTTGTCCAAACTGTTTAATCTTGGCAGACAAGTAGCTTAGGTAGAGAAGTAAGGCTCCCAACTGCTTAATCTGGGGCCTTGGAAGAAATAAGGGTAGCAGTAGATAGAAAATCAAAAGGAAAAAAGCCAGAGAAAAGAAAAGGCAAATAAGGGTCTGCAAGTCCAAGTGCACCCTCCAAGAAGAAACAAAAAATGCTAGGCAAATAGATGGGTAGGTAGATGGGGTTGCAGAAGTGTCATTCCTTATAATTGAAGGTATGCTAAACTATTTCACAAAAGCAGAATCAATGGATTGAGAAGTCCTTCTTCTCTATCAGGTTGCAGCAAAGCAAAGAAGCATGTCTAACTTCCCACTTATCCCCTTTCCCATTCATTACTAATATCCCCTCATCAGCTGAGATTCATGGAAGAATTGGTGGTTTTATGGTGGTTCTTAGTCCTATTAGAAGCCACATTTCTTGTCTAAAACTCTTTTCATTTTGGTCTACTCCCTAAACTAAGTGAGTTTTAAACAAACTTAGTGGTATCTCCCTTCATCCACCCTTTTTCATCCATATTAACCCTAACTCTATTATATAATTCCCCTATGTTACCCTTTCCCTAGTATTATAACACCATGGTGTATAAACCCCAAACATTGTATAAATATCCCTCCCCTTGGCATTATAGCCATATTTTCTCTGTCAGGGATCGAAATGACATCTGGTCACTTTGATAAACCTAAGTCTTACCCCCCTCCCCTCTTCTGAATCCATTTGGCCCATTAAAACCTTCATTTGCTAAGAAAACCTGGAAAAAACCCTTTTTACCTATAACCCGCTTCATCTGCAAATAACACACCAAAAACCCACTTTTTGCACTTATCCAAAGTATCGGCGCATATTATTTTATTTTCAAAATACATTGAAAAACATTACAAACCACCGCATCCCAGAGGTGTCCGCCGAGCACAAATCCCGAAAGAAGTATTATTTTAATCCCGCCCCCCTTTCGTATTGACCGATCACTTCACTGACCCGTCAACCATCCGATCGAGCGCTTTAGATCGGACGGCCATTATACATATCGGGTTGGGCCCGACGTCCGACATTTAGTACCCGAGAAACTGTCAGAGGGTGACGTCAGGCCCCTGCCACGCGTCGCCCTCACAATTTCTCGGGTTGCCCTCTGACAAAACCATCGCCGTATGGTAGGCGGTCCGAGAAAACCATTACCGCTTTTTCATTTACCACCAGTTTTGCCATGTCCGCGTCATCACCGCGTCAGGACCACGTCACTCCCACCCCACCGCCGCATCAGCTCCTTCGTTCGCCCCCGCGCTGATATGTCCGCCACCTCACTATCCCCGTGGACCAATCATAGCTCGCCACATCACCCGATGACGTCATGCTGACGTCATCCGACCTTGACCCCACCTGATGACGTCATGCTGACGTCATCCAAAAAACGCGCCAATATGCCAAAAATCCATATTTTGGCCAATTTTCGCATTTTTTTCATACTTTTTCCAATTCGCTGTTGCTTTCTCTGCATGGTTTTTTCACGTCCAAACTTGCACCACCTTGCTGAAATCGATTTGGAGACCTCCGGCGCGCCATTTCTACATACATTCATGACCGTTGCTCGCTGTTTACCAGGTATTTACCCTTGTAAATCCTTCATACGCCTAATTTGTCTGTGAATTCCCTCAAAAAACTTAAAAGACTTCTAAACTTATAAATTGCCGGTAAAATTCCTGTGTCTAGCCCCCATTCGCAACTGTGAGGTCGAAAAGCACCAGCTGAGCCTTGTTTGCCCACATTTTCATAAGAAACTGTACTCTGTTCGCGCAATCGCGAACCAGTCACTCAAACTGTACATACCTGCTAAAAGAGACAGATTGATACCAGACATTGGTCTTATTTACACTTCAAAGCAATATTTCAATTGCTGCAGCTGTTCATTTGCCCTCTATTCCTTGAAATTCACACTTCCATTATAAAGAAACTCCTCCGGGTTGCTCTGATCATTCAGAACCAGTTTACATACAAATCTGAAGCCTTATTAGCTATGGAGACACCAATAGCCCTGAATATCCAGCCTCTGAATGCCCCTCAAAGGGAGATAGCATGGAAAGCCCTGGGAGATGTAGATTATCAGATGTTAGATTGGTTTCCAATGGGTTCCAAGTTCAATATTCACATGCTAAATGAATTGAAAGCCCAACACCTTGGTGGAGCTGATATTTTAGGGATTTGGGACTCAAATTTGCCCATTTACAACCTCCCTCAAGTCAATGCCCTCCCAGACTTGATCCACAAGTGCCAGGAATGCTATGATCCTTGCCAGAGAGCTGTTCTCAGTCCTACAGGCTCAGTTTTGTTCTTTATCACCCCAGAAACCATAAATGAGATGCTGCATTTCCATACTGCAAGGCCATTGACCCCTCTTTCCATGTTGGATTTAATAAAGAAGGGGAGTAACTTGTCAAGTGCCCAGATTATCAAAATTAACCAGCTATTTGTACAGCCAAGCTCTGAAACTATGAGAACTCCTCCTATTGGATATCACTACCTGAATGACTTGGGCAGAATGCTAGTGGATTTGATCAGCTATGCCCTGGGGTACAAGGGAATTGAGGATGTTGATGACACTATAATGGCAATGTTGTCCATGTTTTCTCCTGGAAAGCCTCCAGCTGTACACTATGACTATGCCACCTATATTGCAGAAAAGATCCATGAACAGCTAATGAATCTACCAAGGGAAAGGGTGTTCAGATACACCTCATACATCTACCACCTGTTCTTGTTTTATCAGCCAGACAGTTTCTCCATTCCCCTCAAGAAACTTAATGCCCAGGGAAATCCAAGGTCAGTTGTGTTTTGGACTTCAGTTTTCCATAATGTTTCTCAATCACCATACACATACTGTGAATTTATAGACCTGTTCATTCACCCAGCTATGACATTGCTGTATGGTGTCCCTCCTCCAAGGTTAACCGATGACATGCAGAGAATTCTCCATCTCTCCAAATCCTACAGCATTGGTGATTGGTATTTTTACCAACACCACACAGTGATCAGAGTATATGGCTGTGAATTGGACCCTTACAGGCTGCCAAGATATGTCCCTATGAGACTGTTTGCCCTAGAATACTTCAGGCAGTTTGGAAATGCTGACTACATCCATTTCCAAAGCAAAAACAAGAAGGTACAAATGAAGGTAAGGAGCCAGCTAGGCCCTTTTTTGTACAACAAAAGAGAGGAGGGATGGAAGGAGGCAGATATGATCCTAGCAGGACTCAAATTGCAAACCAGTTTCAAATGGTCACCTTATGACCGTAATCATTTTATTTCCCTTAGGAGGATAAAACACAAATTGGGTAACTATTCACATGTTAGGCTGCCTCATATTGAAAAGTATGCAAATTCTTTAAGCTGGAAAGAGAGCACTCTAGAAGAGCCAATCTCTAGAGAGCAGATACTAGAGAGAGAGGCTAGGAATATGCAAAGAGAGGCTGACTTGGAAACTTGTGGACAGGTTTCCTTATCATATCAAAGGCAACTTGGAGCAGCTGCTTCTTCTTCAACAACACATTAGCAAGCTGCCATGGACACTCAACAGACAGGCAGCAAAGGCAAAGGAAAGCAGGTGGAACAAGAGCAACCACCTCCCATGACTGAAGACCAAACAGATAAAGAGATGGAACAGCAAGAAGAAGTGCAACAGTAGGTAGAGCAACAGCAACAACAGGAATCACAGCAAAGAGTAGGGCAGCATGACAGAGAGCAGCCCACACAGCAAGAAGGGGCAGTTGAGGCCCCAAATCTCACTGAGCAGCAGGCTCAAAACATAGTACCTCCTAGGCAAGAAGCAGTTAATGAAACCTCAGTCCTCCAAACTCCACAAAAGGAGGATGTAAGCAGGAAAAGGGATAGAGAGACTCCCTTAACTACATCGATAAGTCATGGTGAGAAGAGGCACAGGATGAACCCCCTTTTAGAGGAAGAGATGCCTATAGGGCAATCTTTGGGTATGGGCCCGCCCAGTTTGGAGGCATCTGCAAGTTCCTTCCAACAGGAACAAGAGAGGAAAGTGGGAGGAGAAGTCAGTTCCTCTAGCCAGCAGAGAGAGGGTGAACTGAGCATTAAACAGCAGTTCATTGAAATAAAGAAAAGGAATGAGCCCATAAAAATACAGTTGTATAACCATTTGTTGAAAATGGCTCCCACCAACCAGCAGCGACTAATGTCTGCATATGATGTCCAGGAGGGCAAGATGATCATGAGTCACTTCATGCCAACTACTTTGCAGCCACAGTCCCCTTCAGATTACCTAAGGACCAATCTTGAGGTCCTGGCCAAGGACATCCACCCAATGGATAAAATTGAATTGCACAAACAAACAGGTGAGATGGTCTATGCTTCCTTGGCAGACAAGACATTGGATAACTACAGGCTAGAAAATAGCCTTAATAATACAGCTGCCCAACTTGAGTTGGAAAGGGCATCCTCTCAAGCAAAGGACAACAGAATAAGGTCCTTAGAAGATATAATTATTGAGATTGGGCATGATCCCAAAGATATCAAGGGCATACAAGAAATATTAAAATTGAGGGATGCAGATATGGCAGCTTTAAGGAGAAAGATCAAACTCCCAGCCACAATTCACCCTCAAACAGATGAGGTAGCTCAACAAAGGCATGATCAAGATGCCACAGCTTTGCTGGTGTCTCTCTATAAGCAGCTTATCCAGACACAAGAAAAGCTGGGAGAATCAGAGGCTGCACAGGCAGCGTTACAAGCAACTCTGAAACAAAGAGAAGAAGGTCGGACCTCCCAGCCTCCTCCTCAAATCATTAACCTTGAGGAAGCTGCTCCAATGACTACTCCTCCTCCTCAACAGACTGAAAAAGCAGCACCACCAACAACAGAGCAGGCCCCTAGCTTGGATATGCAAAAGCTAAGAAATGAGATTCAGGCCCTGGAAGCTCAAATGACAGAACTGAATGAGACCAGGGAGAAATTGGCCAAAGTAAATGATAGATATGACAAATCCAAGCAGTCTGTGGCAGAAAAGGGCAGGGAGATAAAAGCCCTCAAAGACAGGATCAAAGAGCTAGAGAATGAGCTAAAATTAGATAAGGTTGTGGCTGAGCTTAAAATAGTGCTGTGGGCTAATATTGGCCAATCTATTAATGACCAATGGCAGTATATTGAAACAATCCATGAGCAGTTAGAGCTCATTCCAAAAGCACAGACTGAAGTTTAGAGATCAAGGGCTGCTCTAAGCAACATGCCTGAAGTGGCCACCAGGATGATTAATGTGCTTAACAATAGAACAAGTACTCAGTTGGCTACCATGGGAATTTCAAACAGAACTGAGACCATTTAGTTAATCAAGAGGGTTCTTACACTGAGAAACTTGGTGCAGACATTAGAGAGAAGAACCCAGGACATGCAGACTGAGGTAAACAGGTTTATGGAGAAATTTCAGGTATTAGAAAACAGAGGTCTCCCTAGCTTACTGAACAGCGCAGGGAGACTGTTCACACATGAGCAGTATGCCAAAAGGGTTAATGCATTTGCCACAAGTCAGATCAATGAGAAGCCCAGCACCTCAGAGGAAACAGGCCCAGCCACAGGACAGACTCTCTACAACAGAGTAGAAAGTTTATTTTTTTTAATGAATGAAATTAAACACCTGTTTGAGGTGCCTCCCAATTTTTATAAATATACATAGGCAGAGGAGACTATGGATGCAATTCTCAGGCATCAACTACCTACACAAGAATGGTGGACTAAGGCAATACAGATGATTTTATAAACAGGAAGCCATTCAATAAATTTTGTTCATGGAAAATGCAAATTGTCATACACAGGACAGTTTAAAAGAATCAGCATGCGTTAAAGATGAAAGCTGAGCCAACTCAGCAGAACTTACGGCCAACAAAGCAAGGTGAGAAGCTACAGGTGTCCAGGCCAAGAAGCTACATCAGGGCAGCTCCAAAAGCGCATTTTTAAGCATTAATGCAGATCACTCCAACCGATTCAGTGGCCTCCAAAGGCCAAAAATATCTTCTGACAGGCATAAAGATGCATTTACTTTGTATTCAATGATGTAATAACTTTCTTATCTAATATCTTGAAAAGTTGGTGAACGTATTCATTTCTGAGATAACTTAGCACTCAGATATTTTGTATAACCAATTGTATATATTTGCCCCTCGCACAAGCTTGCAGGGGTTGTTGTTGATTTCTCTTGAAGAAGTTCTTATGCTGTAATCCTTTCAGAGTTTAAAAAAGAAAGTGATGGAATTTCTCAAAGTTCTGAAGTGTTGAATGCGTTCTGGTGTTTGTTGAAAACTGTAGGATTCCTGTGTACCTCACAATACAATAAGTTTTCTGTAACTCTCTTTGTTATGTGTTTCAATCTTTTACAATCCTCATATGTTTCTAATTTCTAAGTATTTAGCAACAAAGAAAAAGAATAGCCTTCAGGATTTATTCATGCAATACCCTGAGCTCAATCTATGTTGTTAATGAATGTTTTCTTCAGCTATAATCTTGATAAGCGTAATTCTTAATTGCTACACTATCAGAATATATCTTTCATAGTGACCTTTGTTTCAGGAATTCAAGTTTTCTCGTGAGCAACATGTTTCACTTTCACATCACCAGTTTAATGGAGAATTCTTAATTGCTTTCCGTTGGCTGACCATACATCACCACCTAAGTTTAAATTTTGTTTGTTGAGATACCCAATAGGCCCTGCAGTCTGAACATTCTCACTCCAGCATTTCAAAACAGTTCACAGCTCTAGACTCGATTGCCCAATGATATACTACTGTCTGAACACTACATCTTAAGCACTGAAAGAAGTCCTTCAACCAAAACACAAACCAAAAACCTGAGCATAAATAGCTAGCCTAAAATACTATCAAAACAGAGACAAATCACAAAGAGAGAGCCCTCTCTGATTTCAGTTTGGATAGAAACTGTAATCCAAAGATTGGTTAGTGGTTACCCCAGCCGTATTCCCTTGGGAGTCATAGGGAACAACCTGGGTGTTAACACACTGCATCGATTCTCAGAGGCCCAAAATAGGCCCTCCCTTTTCATATACATGCATATGCCTCACATAAATCCATAGGAGCAGCCTTAGGTTAGGTAGAGGAGAAATTGCCTTATGCCATCTATTTTAACAGTAAAAACCTGTCAAAGGCTGAGTTAAATTATATCGTGACCGAAAAAGAACTCTTGGATGTTGTGCATTCATTGAACAAGTTTAGTAATTACATTATAGGCTATCAGACATTTGTGCATATTGATCATGCTGCAATTAAATATTTAATGAACAAACCAGATGTAAATGCTAGAATCATAAGATGGTTACTTTTATTACAACAGTTTGATCTAACTATTGTTGATAAGCCTGGGAAGGAGAATGTTGTTGTTGACTTTCTATCTAGGATGAATCTGCCTATAGTTGAAGAAGGAATGGTGGATGATCAGTTACCAGATGAGCATTTGTTTGCTATTTCAGTGCTGTCCCCATGGTTTGTTGATATAGCAAACTATTTGGTATTAGCATAGTTCCCACCAAACCTGCCCTCTAGAGAAAAGAGCAGGATAATCAGGAAAAGTGCCCCCTTCGCCTAGATTGGGGTCAATCTGTTCAAACTTGGTCCGGATCAGATATTGAGAAGGTGTGTAAGGGAAGAGGAAGTTTTTGACATCCTTATGACCTGTCATGATGGACCTTGTGCAGGTCACTTTGCAACAAAGAGAACATCATTCAAAGTGTTGCAAGTAGGCTATTATTGGCCTACTCTTTATCAAGATGTGAGGAAGTACATTAGTCAGTGTGATCGGTGCCAAAGGATGGGAAAGCCTACTCCAAGAGATGAAATGCCCCTACAAAATCAAGTGACTTTCGAGCCATTTGACAAGTGGGGCATAGACTTCATTCGGCCTATCAATCCTCCTTCAAAGAAAAAACAATACATTATTGTGTGCACTGATTACTTGACTAAGTGGGATGAAACCAAGGCAATTAAGGCAACAACAAAAGAAAAGGTGGATGAGTTCTTAAGGGAGAATATAATCTACAAATTTGGGTACCCTAGAGAGCTATTCATAGACCAAGGCAGCTAGTCTACCTCTAGCATGATTGAAGAACCGCTCAAGCATCACAAAATCAAGCATAGGACCTCCACTCCTTATCATCCACAAACTAATGGGCAAGTGGAGGTGACCAACAAAGCACTGGAGAACATCCTAACCAAGGTAGTGAACAACAGCAGAAAGGATTGGGCAGAAATACTAGTTGAGACCACCTGGGCCTATAATACAACATGGAAGACCACCACTATATTTACACCCTATGAGTTGGTCTATGGGAAGAAGGATTTGATGTCCATTGAATTTGAATATAGTACATTAAGGATGGCAGCCCAACTAGATCTGGATCTTAGTCATGCACAGAAAGAAAGATTGTTCCATTTGAATGGCTTAGATGAATTCAGAATGCAGGCCCTCATCCATACAGAGATAGTTCAACTTCAGAGGAAAATCTGGCATGACAAGAACATTAAGGCGAAGCAATTTCAAGAAGGAGACTGGGCATTGTTATATGACTCCAGGTATAGAGAATTCAAGGGTAAGCTAAGGACAAGATGGCTTGGACCTTATGTGGTGGAAAGATGCCATGACAACGGTTCAATGCAGATTAGAACTATAGTGAAGAAGCCATTACATTACTAATTAATGGACACAGACTGAAAATGTACAAGAGGTCTTCATATAAACAAGAGTTCATTGATAGTATCAATAAGACAGTGATGATGGTAGAGCAAGTTTTAGCTCCTCCCTTATTAAGTCACTAAAAAGAAAAAAAACAGAATAAGGATTTAGGTGAAAACCTCCATGAGGCGCTTGAGTCCCATCTTTGGGTTGAAAACCTCCATGAGGTGGCCCAAGGATGAGAAAAAAGGAAAGAAAAGAAGATCCCTAGGTGAAAGCCTTCCTTGAGGTACCTAGGGCAAGTATCTAGGGTGAAACCCTCTCTGAGGCAGCCTAGGTGTTTTTTTTAATATAATAAGATAAAAAAGGAAAAAAAAAACATAATTTTTATTTGTAGGAGGGTGAGAAAGATAATCATGGAGCAAAGAGAAGATCCAAAGGGGGCCTTGCCTCACATATGTTCATCTCCTCCACTCCTTACCATGCATGCCTCCATAAATTCCATTGTTTTTCACTTCATTGCTTCAATTCAGGAGAAGATTGTGTTTTCTACAGAATCACCTCATCCATTACCATCATCTCTGCATCCACACACACTCCTACTCCCTTTGTCCTTTCAGCAGCATCATATCAACAATCATAGACACCGTCAATAGATAGTAGAAGAGGTAGAAAAATGACCATACAACAGCAGCGACAACATCAGATCTGCAGTCAAGAAACCATCAGCAGACAACATAGGAGGAAGAAGAATGGCCATCAGCAGCACCTCTGATCTTTGACAACTGTAGCGTGGCACTAAGGCCACAGGTAAGTATCATTCTCACTTACTCATATGCATCATTTGATCAAAAGTTGTAAAGGTTAAGAGGTAGTTGGTTTGTAAGTAAAAAGGTGGCCAGTTTCCTCTAAAAAGCTAGTGGATTACATGCACAAGAAACCCTTTTTTCTCAATATTTTTCTCATTTCCTCTTCAAGCCTCACAAGCAAGATGCTCATCAAGTATATCTCATGTGAGGGTAGATACAGTGTGTTTATGACTACCACTTTAGAATGCTTGAAGAGTTAAGATTTGGGGTAGAAACACCAGTTCATCAAAGCCTCAGCATACCCTATTTTCTAATGCAATCACTCATGGACTCCAGAAACAAAGAAAAGAAAGGAAATTCCCAACAGTTAGTTCACCATGGGTTGATCAGAATCCTCATTGAGGATGCCCTACAAAACCTTATGATCCCTATAACATGGACAACCTTCAATGACTTATCAACAGAGGATGACATCAAAACCTTCATCTATGGTGTTAGTCCTTCTGTCAGTGAGGAGGAGTCAAAAAAAAAAAAAGAATATACAGAGCTAGATGGGGATGAAATGGATAAAGAAGACAATAATACAAAGAAACATGATGCTGAATCAGAAGATCAAGAAGGCATTGAAACGAAAAAGAAAGAGCAGCAAGAAACAAAAAGAACTAAGTGGCTTCAGGGACAGAGAAGCAACTAAACAATCAAATCCCATGGCCCTAATCGCACCAATAATCTAATTGAAAATGATCCTTAGCTGGCACTTAGATATCTTGCTGCCCAAGAGAAAGCAATTTCACATTTTGAGGACACGTTTAGGCTACTAAGAAATGATAATATACATGCTTGCATAAGGAGATGGAAAAAATTGCCACATAACTTGAATATCAGAGAATATCAGTGGGAAGAAGTAGAAAGGAAAGAAAGCTTCTATGAATAAGAAGAAGATACCACATCAGAAGCATAGGATGTCAGCGAGTCTACGAGAGCCACTAAGTTGTTCAGAGGATGAGCAACACTTTCAGTAGGGTGTGATGATGAGCCTCATCATTAAGTAATTATATGGGCCTTAATTGGCCTTAATTCGCCTCCTAGCTTAGTCAAACCAACTATTCTCACAACTTATTTCATACTTTTGATTATATTTTTCTTATGAGATGAGTTAGAGTTGGATATTTTTCTTTGAGGTCTAATGTGCATGTAACGTAGGAATAAAGGATAAAAGCAAGGAAAATGCAGGGATAAAAAGATAAAATCAAGGAACTATGGTAAAATACCTTGGTAAAAACTCGAATAGGAAAAGGGAGAGAAATTATAGGAGGTAAATCCTCCCCAATTACTACCCTTCCATTTGAATATCCCTCCATCAGCTGAAAGTACAGGCAACCAAGCAAGTGAGAGCACAAAACAAGCCAAATCAAGAGTACTAGAAGGCAGCCGAGCTAGTGAAAGGGAAAGCACGAGTTTATCATTGAGTTGGGAGTTTTGCCTCCCTGATTTTTGAAGGAAATCGTTGGAGACTTCAAATGTATAAATAAAGAGGCTTAGGACCTCAGTTTCTTTTAGTCACAGTTAGTTACCAAGAGTCACCAAGAGTTAGGAAGAACTCTACTTTGTTTTCAAGCTGAAAGTCTTGTAACAGTTTTTTGATTTATAACTAAGATGAGTTTTGTTTTGAGCCAGTATTGAATTAACTCAGAGGGTTGAAGCTCTTGGGTTAGAGCCTGACCCTAGTAGCCAAAGCTCCTCTTTATTGTATTCTTAAGTAGCATAGCTTTTTGTTCATCTATTGAAGTAGTTAATTTCCATTACAGTAGTAGCATAGATGCATGGTTTGATTGTTCATTTGTTCAAGTAGATGCATTTTCATTACAGTAGTTTAGTATAGATTTATGGCTTTCCTGTTCATTCACTGAAATAGCTTCCTATTTTCTATTTATTTGTTTAAGTAGTTGCAGTCTCATTACAGTAGTGCAGAGTAGATTAGTTGTGATTTAGTTTGCTTCCATTTATGCTCTCATTCAACCAGCAGGTTGGCAAAGAAAAGGTCCACAAGGTTGCTCACAGATTTCTCAGCTTCACCTCCTCCCTCTAGGACCATGACGTGAGGAGGAAACCCTGCAGTAACCCCAAAAACACAGGGTTTTGGTTTTCAAAGGCAGTTTGGTGTTTAACACAGTCATTGAGCTCATGTCATATCACTCTGTTCCTTTAATGGTCATCTGCTCCTTCGCTCTCTTCCCATCATTTGATCTCCCTCACATCCTTGTCATTCTCCTTCAGCATGAAAGGCTGAGCCGAAGCTGTTAATCCACGATCAAACGGTTTTTAACAGTAGGATTCCTCACACAAAAAAACTAACCAATCACCTCCCGAATTCACTTTTAGCGGTTGACTTCGTTCACTTTAAATCCCAATCATTGATCTGCCTTGTCAGATTCGAAGGCTATTGCACACCCACTCACCAACCAGCTCGGTAAAACTCCACCGTTGATCTGCCTCTTCAGATCCGACGACTATCGCACCATATCGCGTGGATTTCTGTCTGATCGTTATCTGCTTGAGGGCACATGAAATGGGTGGTTTCCTCGTTATACGTGTTGACTGGGGAGGCTAATCGCGTAAAATTTTAGGAAACCACTTACAGCTTTGAGGGTGTGCAATATACTTCTTACCACCCTCTAAACCCACTCTCCCATTTTTGCACGTTCCTTTAAGCACTCCCATATCCACCGTCGATCTGTCTCCTGATCTGACGACCAATGCATCACCCGATCACTTTATCACCTTAAACTCCCATCGTCGATCTGCCTCGTCTGATTTGACGGTTGTCGCTTCACTTGATCGCCAACTGGCTTGGCCGATCTTCACTATCCATTGCCGATTGATTCTTCCCATCCATCTCTTGACTTCACCTCTACAATATAATCTCAACCATCCATCCTGTTAGTTAACCTTTTTCGCCCATCTACCTATGTACCCTCCTGGGATCCGATCTCAGTCATTCAATTGCCTTTCACCCACCTAATCCAACAGTTCTTATGCGGTGTTACTCCCTCACGTCCTCCTTTGATCAATTTTGATCTCCGAACATTTTTCCTCTTAAACACAGACTTAGCTTAGTTTCCTTTGCTTGCACCTTAGGATAATTTTATGCTCTTTTACTTCTGCAACTTAGATAGTTAACATTAGACTAGTGTTGTTTAGCAATTCTGCTTAGTCTAGCTGTTTCCATGGTTAATTAGGTTATGGTGAGATTTAGGATTACATGTTTTTTTCTTCATTTTTGCAGTAGAGTATCTCTCCCTTAGAATAAATTTTCTCTCCTTCCATCAAAAGCAATCTTCTTCTGACCCTATAGAAGTCTAGCCTGGAACCCTTGGGGTCTCTTGCTAGATGAGCAGTGACAACAGGCAGTACCTTCACTTCTACTTGTGTATATAACACAGTCACCTCCAAGTTTGTACGAACCCCGGGTTGATAAGTAAAGTTGGTAGCCCTGGGAGTTGCTGCATTCTTGCTGCAATACCTAGGCTCATAAATCAACATGTAAAGTTGCAAAGCTTTAGAAAGATTTTGTTTGCAAGGATTTTGTGTTGTAAATTTTCTATTGATTAATAAAATCTATTTTATTTATCCTATAGAGGTTCTTTCATTTTTGTTTAATGCAAATCCAATTCATCCTTTTTTTATTTGATCTAAAGATATTTTTCATTCGTACAAGGGTTTAGCATGGGTTTATCACATTTCATTGATTTTCTATATGTATAAAAGGGGGTATATCTTAAGCAATGAAGTTGGGTTCACTTGGTCTTCGATAGTCCCTCTCATTTTCTTTAGAGAAAATAGAAGAAGTGAAAAACAAATTTGATTAGTCAACTCTTATGGGTGAAGGCTCAAATGGAAAGGTACCAGTTTGGTAAGGGTAGGTGTAACTCATGAATCTATGCAACTTGATAATTTCTTATTCCTATCATTGTATCATGCCTGTTCCCGTTCCTTTACATCACCTGCAAATTCTTTTATACAGTTTTTTGCAAAGTTGCAATATTTCCTTAATTAAATTAACAAAAATATTCGCTCCTATATAATGGTTGAATAAAACTTAGCCTCAAAACATTCTTAAACTAAATTATGCAATGATAAATAAAATTTGTTGTTGATAAATAAAATATTTTTTATTCATTTGATACATTAAAACATGTTTAATTTGTTAATTTCAAAATTCACTAGCCACAGGAAAAGCTAACTATGCAACCTTGTTATATTGTTAGTCACTCATGCTATAAGTGAGCATAGTGAACTTAGAAACTCTAAAATGTCTTGTAATTATTTTTTCAACTAACTAAAATTATTTATAAACAAAATTATTTAAATTAATAATAAAAAACTAAATTATTATTATTAATAATATAAAAGGGACTTATAATTTAAAAATTATACTATACATATTTACGCATTACAAACAATTATAAGCTTTTTAAACAAGGTATATTACTCATTATATATTTATTATTTCTTTTGCATTATTTCTTATATTATTGTTTTTGTTTAATAATAATAATAATTTTAAGTTAGAATCAAGTTGGTTATTGAATTAGTATAAGGTCTGTGTTTGTGGGATAAGGGACTAACTTCTAAGCAATGATGTGATTGTTAAAGTTTGTAAATGTATACATAATTTCTTAAAAAGAAACACATACTCTTAACCATTAACCAGATACACACATCATTTTTTAAAATTAAAGTGGTGAAACCAATCATTAAAATTTAAATTAATGACTTATCATAAAATTTCCTTAGCAAACATCATTAATCTATAACCATATAAACTATTTATATTATTATATTATATATTGTTGATTACTCATTATTTATTTTCAATTTGGAATAATTATTCAATGTAGGGTCTTTTTTATAACTGGTGCAAGAAAATTTGTATTCAATAAAGAAAAGATACATCAGAGTTACAATCAAACCATTCAGCCTTTTCCCAAAAAATTTCCACCATAAACATCACCATATAGCCAAGAATGACTACTTGACCAGAGTATTATCTTTAACATCCAAGAGGCACAAGCTACATCAGTACAGTAAAAAGCAATAATAGACCATGGTGAATAGAAGTAGTCTTTGCACAATAATATAGTCACAGTAATAGAAGAAACCTTTGCATAGCGAGTTATATTGCCACCAAACACCAAATCATTACTAGATCGCTAGAGGAAAGAAGTGTCACCAACTAATCGGTTTGCTAAATAGTTAAGGTCCCAAATTCTTGAGGGAGAAGATGGTCATAACAAGAAGGCCATAACCACAGTACCAGAGTATGGAATACATCCATAAAACATTTCATGAACCACAAAACATGACTGCTAGATAGACAGTTAAGTTGAGAAAAAAGATAGGGTGCAATCCCATCCATACCCTCATATCAAAATGCAGCCCCATGTCAAACAAGTGCAATTCTAGTCATGGCCTCATATCAAAACACGTCTCCATATCAAATAGGAAATGTGACCAAGCTCCAGGAGATGAACAAGCATATAAAAGGGACCTTTTCCAAATGCATCATAAACATAATTCCAAAAAGAGACAAAGGACTCTCTCCATACCTGTTCCAAACCATGTCAACAAGAGAAACCACATATAATGGTTAAGTTGCACAAAAAAATGGTCAATACCCAGGATGAGCAGGGAGACTACCATACACTTAACAAATTCCATGTTTGGAGCTAAGAAGACCCATTGACAACACCGAAAACTAGATTTGCAAAATAGCAACAAAAACATTGAACCTCAAATATTAATCATGATCTAATGATAAGATGGTGAGGTCCTGAACACTGTCAATGGGTGGGTCAATATGATAACCAAGATCACCAGGAGGGTCAATGAGGTCTCTAGAGGCAGAATCTGACACAATAAAACTTTCCATCCTATTAGAAATTATAGCAAGAAAGGTTAAATTTGACTTGTGCCTTAGTCAAATTTAGTAATTCGATTTTCCACATCAATAGGATGACTTAGATTACATTTAACTTGTGTGACATTTCCTTTTCTACTATTTTAGTCAGTAAATTCAAGTTATAGGCTAGAAGTAGGGTTGTGCATGTAGTGATTGCTAAAATTCAGTAATCTAGTTCAGTTATTTTCAGTTTGACTCAGTTAAATGAGCTCACGTAATTAATTGAGTCAATTGAAGGTTAGTTGAGTAGTAGAACTATTATTAACTCAATGATCTCTTAGTTAAACTAGTCAATCAGCTAAAAATATCCCAAACAAAAATTGCCTAGTTGGAGTGGAGGAAAAGGCACATTGTAATTGTCAATTGTATACTAGTTGAGTGTACATGCTTGACTATTAAGCAGGTGAATCATTCCTTGGGAATCACACAAGAAAATAGGAGAAAATTCCTATCTTTTAGGAGCTAATTTCCTCCAAGATTGTGCAAGGAAATAGGAGAAATTTGGGGCCTTGAATTGGCTAAGTGTAGGCCAAAGTAGGATAGTTAGCAGGAGAAAAGGTTTACAGTGTAGGGTGTGCTTCAGATTTGAATAAATACATTGTAATAGCTTCTCATTCTCATATGATTAATGAAAAGAAATGGAGGGGTTTTTACCAGTTGGTTTCCCCTGTAAACTCATTGTGTTCTTATGGTTTTGATGCCTGCATCTCATTGCATGTGTTTATAAATTGTGATTTCCATTCCATAGAATAGTAGAGGAAATTTCTAATCTCTTGATTCCAGTTGGATTTCATCAATAATAGAAAATTTATATTAATTTCTACACACCTGAGCCAGTCTCGAATCCACATTATCCAGACAAAACTATATATTTCTCAACATGTGTTTCATATCCTCTAACCTAGAAAATAGATTGTAGTTATCAACTTGTTTGTCTTTGAATATAAAGTGTAGAAAAGTATCCATTTTTTGATGCAATGCAAAAGAGTACAAGAAACCAAGCCTCCTCTTACGAAAACTACCTGGGTCTGAGACCCTTTGTAGATATGTATTTATCTCTAGAATCCTAGAATCATAATGATATGGGCACTCCTCCATTTCTTTTGCGTCCTAAAGAAGAATTTCTCTCCTCACTTCTAGAGGAACAACGTCAAAAATTATTCCAACAGAGTCAAATGCAAAAGTCCTAGTTCACTTTAAGCCAAAATTACCCAAATCACCCCTGTGACTCATCATTCTCTGATGAAGAGGCATGATGATTGTAACAGAGGAACAAACTAAACACTTACAGGACCCATAACCAAAAAAACAAGAGTATAAACAAATTATAGACCCTTGATCCCCCTATAGAAAAACCAACAAATCATCTCCCCAACACCACACCAAATGGCTAAATTCTAACAAGTTCTCCAATTTTGGATAGCTCATAGACGTAAGACACTAAAACCCCAAAGATTAAACTAAGTAGTGAATAAACACAATATCCAAATTCACAACAAGAACAGTTCCTTCCCCCAAAACACGGGACAACCTGTCCAAATTGGAATTTAACCAAATTAAAAGAAATGGGCCAGGAAGAAGTAGTAATGGAGCCTAATGACTAATATCCAAGAATTTCGAGAAAAGAAACCAGCAAAGCCCCAACAAAGGCAACCCTTTGGCATGTAATGCAACTCTGACACAATTAATCAGAACGCGATTAAAACCCAAATATACCAAGAATAAAAACCATCTACAACCCCATAAATTTTGTAGGAGGGACAACACAATAGAAACCAAACAATAATATTATTGAATACATTGACACATAAGACTTGAACTAGAGTACCACTAGTAAGAGACAATTGTTGAAACAAGAGATAGAATACCTCACCACACCATAGAAAACTACCCACACCAAACACCATTGATGGAAGGAACACGTGCTCCTGAAGAAAACTAATCGCACCCACACGGAGAACATCCACATAGAAAAACGATGCCAATCCAACCCAAGTAAAAGAGGTTGAAGATATAGCCTCACCTCCTTTCCCACAAGATACATATCTCCACCACCCCACAACAATAAACCACCATTTATAACGACCAGATGTCCTTCACTACCCTTATGCCATGCCATAACAACTTTGTTCCGTTTATAATTAAAAAATCCCATAACAGGGGACTCCACTCCATTATCACTCGTATTAACACCCCACCCCCATCAGGGTTATGCAATGTAGGGTCTTTACACATTTCAAGTCTAAGAAAAATATTAAAGCATGGGGTCATGTTATATAGGCTTCTCTCTTGTTTGGGTTCTTTGTATTTATAGACAACATATTTATAGAGTGGTCAAACTAGATAATTTGTGAATCAATGTATTCCATGTAGGATTATAGTGATTACAAATATGTATCATGTGATTCTATATCGTAATAATTTTAAGGAAATATTAAGGTTTCATGACGCTTAGACGTTTTAAAGATTATTATGGATTGTGACATTAAAAAAATTACAACAATTGTACATTAATCTATATTGTTTTTCATAATATTAAAAGATAAAGTTCTTATATTCAAAAATATAATTAGCATAAGGTTTCTCATATATATTATGACGATCAGAAGTGTGTGCTATATCCATGAGATGATAAACGTCATTCTATATGAAGTGAGATAAATAATAATAATAATAATAATATATCATGAAAGATATTAATTAATTAATTAAAAAATAATGTTTAATTTTTAATACATTATTTAAGGAATATATATATATATATGTGTGTGTGTGTGTGCGCGCGGGGCATGTGTGTAAGAGAGAAAATGATATTTATGAATAATATAAATTAGTATCAATTATAAGAATTATATTATAATACAATAATCATATTGAAGATAAGAGTTTAGAAAGTAATATACTATAGATATTTAATTTATTATATTTTATATTTTATATTCATGGGTCATTTAAGGAATTGAAATCTAATTTAGTTTTAAATGTAGATATATTATTATGTTTAGTAAGTGTATAGGTATGTATATATTTAAGGGTTAGTTTAGTTAGTTGAACCATCTCTTTACGGTATTTTGTTGATTAAGAGGTCATGGAGTTATAGATTTAAATCCGGTTGAGTCTATTGAAGTTATAGTTGGTATAGTGGTTGGTGTTCGAGTCATGGTCCACTTGGATATTCTAAGGAAAGGGGAAGGATCATATTAGGTTTTCCTTGGAATGTGCGCACATACAAAGGGATAGAAGTAGAGAAAAGGCATGAAGAAGCAAAATGACTATGAAGGCTTTAGGGAGCGACAAGGAATCTCTATGAATAAACCTTTTGTCCCTTACAACGAAAATCAAATGGCCTTATTAACAATGGAAACATAGAGGAAAAAAAGACAAAAAAAAATCTAGAGATTAAAGTTGAACATATGAAAGTAGTTCAATAACTCATTAATATTTGATCCAAATATATGATCTACAAATTCATGGGGATCTATCCATCTATTTAATCCCTATCCTAATGGATTGCAACCAATTAGAAGGTGTGAAATTTTGCAATCTCCACCTAGGGATTTTGTTTTTTAAATCATCTTTGAATCTAATCTAGATAGTGAGAGGACCTTTGATTTTGCCCCAAGATTCTTTAATTGGGTTTATTTTTTATCATAACTTGATTAGCTAGATTTGACACCTAAGTGGAGATTCCTTTAATCACTCATCGAGTTTGTGTATGTTAATTTTTCATATGACTACATTGTTCTTTGCTTTGATAATTTCATGTCTTCATTAATACATTAAGTTCAACCCATATCATCATTACATTATTTGGATCTATTCCTGCATTATTCATCAGCATATGCAATTATATATAAAGAACAACATCATCATCATCAATACAGTGGAACATAAAGGAACAATAGAATAAAAACATGCACACACATAGAGACACTAGGATTGGTCCGAGACCAGGGCAAAACCCACTATGGGGAAAACCCTTGCAAATCTTCTTCTTCTTACATCATCATCAAATGATTTAGCTAAAGAGAGTACAATGATCCATAACTTTATCTATGCAACAAAACAACTATGATATCCATGAAATAGATCTAATAATGCTTATAATCACAACCCTGATTCTAAGTAATGTAGTGTGTTGTCACTGATTGTAGTCAACTGCTAGATATTGTTGTCACTATGTTGAACACTGCTGTCACTGAGCGGAACCTTTGGAATACTGAAATCTCATCTTTGAGTCACGGATGCAGGGAGGAGGGGTTATGTGAGCGTCTATATAAATTCTAGACGCTCTCTATAGAACTAAAATACTGCATCTGGATCATATCTAGACGCTCCCAGGTGAACTAGATGAGGGCATCTAGCGTCAAACATACTCAGATCTACCTCAAACCCTAGATGCCCTCATAAGGCTTATGTGTGAGCGTATATTTCAACTCAGATGCTCTTAGGACCAGATTGTGCATGCGTCCGAGGACCAAATTGAGTAACATAAACCCTAGCCTTCCAGACGCTCCCATAAATACTTTGTGCTAGCGTCTAAGGATCCCTGGACGTTGTTAGGACCATATTGTACTAATTCTAGGGACAAAAATACTCAGTTACATGCCAATGTCTGAGATCTATAAAGCCCTAGATAAGTGTGAGCTTTGACCCTGTAGTTTCAGACCCTTTGTGCGAACTTCCCTCCATCAGACTTGTGTGAACCAAGACAATAAGAGAAGAGAAGATGTGTAGCACCCCCTCCCAGGTCTACCCAAAGTAACCATGCCAACTGGGTAAACATGAGGAGAGATGCTACTATAATCAAATTTGACTTCCTATGTCACCTTAAGGAAGTGAAATCAACGTAACATCACATACAATCATTCAACATCATCAATAGACCCCTCAGGAGACAATTCAGCCACTCAGACAGTCGGTCCCTAGATCCCACTTCTATTATGCAAGTTTTAGGTCATAGTCTCTCTCATGTTATGGGCAAGGGAGTGACCAACAACCTAAATTCTCTCTCACGGACCTGCCTGCCATTGTATGTGGTCCATAATTGATCGTTCTATGCCAGCGACCTTGGGATTTGAGCCACTTTTCTAGCCCAAAATCCTAGCCTCTGCCCATAAATTGTTATAACTTTCATAGATTGTTAAAAACATGATAACAATGTTGATGAATTAAAATCAGCCCCGGGACTAGGCCTGAGCATCCCCAACCAGGACTGACATTCTGTCAAACACTTGACATCAATGCAACCTATAGGTTTAGGATATAAGATGAAGCATAAATGACTTAAATAACTTATGAAACATAACCAGAAGGATCACCACCTTCTCCATTTAACTACTACATCATCAATTAGGCCTTGCATCCAGCAATTTAACAGTTACAAGTAAATACATGAAATAACCATGACATGAACCATTTATTCAACCATGCTTATAACCAACATAAAACCATATAAATATCATAGATATGACATCGATTAAATCCACCTATAAATAAGTGAAAAACTAAGGGAACTTTGCTTTTATTAACCATAGGAAAATATGACCAGGTTTGGGACTTCCATGTACCACTCAACCATAGGCATGGCTAAACCAAATCTCTCTTTCAGCCAGTCACCCCTGTACCATATTCCAAGTATGAATGTGGGATCTCATAGACAACCAATCCAAGAACAATCAAGGGAATCCAGAGGTTAAATCACTTGCACCCTCATCCAACCGTGAACACACCAAAATTGGTGCTCTAATTGGAATGCCATTCGGAATCCATCACTATCCTTGAGGAATTTTCCACCTCCTTCTCTCTCATGCTTTAATGCAATCCAAACCTAGATCAGTAGGCCCTAAACTGAGACTTCTCCCTCAAGCTTTACCATGTATCCTACCAAAACCAGTCAAGGGATTCCTAGACCTTTGGGAATGATCCTTGAGACCACCTCTGCACCAGATTCCAAAATCCATTCGACAAACCAAAGCTCAAAAACCGAAATAAACATCCCAACATACCATGGCATCTAGAAAAAGGATAGGCTATGATGAAATCCACTGTCATAACCTAGTAAGACCATGCCACCAACAACAAGAGAACCATACACCCACATGCAAAGCCATGCATGTCCAAACCGGCTAGGAAATCAGACATGCAAAAGGTTACCTACAAGTATTCCTGCTAAAGCAGCTTGATCCTACTTTCCTTTCCTTGTTCCTTGCTTGCCTTTCCTTTCCTTGCCTTGCCTTCCTTTTCGTTTTCTCCAAATTAGAGTTCTCCAAGAAAACTCTAAGTGACCAAGAAAGTGAGAGAGATATAGAATAATGAGAGAGATCCAAACTTGAACTTGACCAAAAAACCTACATTGTCAAGACCTGCCAACTAATCCTTAGAAGCCTTTTTATGAATGAGGCCTCTATTTTCTTCATTTTCCATGATTTTCCTTCAATTTCCTCCTCACATGCAACCGTTGACCTTTCACCTTACTTTTCTCCTAATTTCCTTTATTTTTCATAAATAAATGTGCCAAATATGCATTTTTGCCTTTTAATGCCTTTGCCTTTGCCAATTTTCCTTAGCCAAGAAACACACATCCAGTGATGCCCACTAGGATATCTTTGCCCAACATTCAAATTAGAATACATGTCCCTTACACATGTTCTTATTTTACCTTTATTTAATTTTGTTACATGAAATTTTCACCAAGGTTGTTACAGAACCCTCTCCCTTGGGGAACACCATCCTCAGTGTTAAACCACACTATGACCTTAGCAAAACCGCTGAAAAGCAAACATACCGCCCATGGAGATGTATAACTTAGCTAATTATAGTATTTACAATGAATGACTTGTTCAAAAGTAAAACATCATGACAACATGACAAAATAACAACCATACCACATACTGGAGCTTTATAACATAGATCATTACGATATTTACAATAATCACATATACACATTTGCACATTTGCTAAACCAACAAATAAGAGGATACAATGCCTGTATTCATCAACAAGGGAGTCTAGAGGATCACACCTCCACCCTCAAAGTAATACAAGGATTCACTTCCTTCTCAGGAAGTCCAAAATCCACTGTCACAGTCAAAGTTGCATCCAATGTCTAGCGCTACAATCTTGCACCACTTGTCCCCTCAGAGAACAGTTATTGACTCATTGTTCCAGGGCACACTGCTAATGTGCATCTGATTCCATCTAGTAATGCTAATGACCAAAACCAATATATCTGTGACATTCCCTTCTCTGCTACATAGTTCCTTGGGAAATCTGGTCACCCCTTTCCATGCAGTCACTCACCTTCCACGTTCCCCATAATCCCCTATCCCTGGTGATCCATTCCTTGGCAAGGCTTCCTCACATTGGAAGATACAAAACCAAGGAATATAATTTCCTCAAAACCATCATACCGGTCATAGCTTGCTCATGGAAATCAATGGACACTATTGGGTACCAGTGTCCCACAATGGCCCTGCTCTTGAAGTGTTTTTACCAGCATATTGCTACATATTCCAATTTCTTTCATTGTTGTTGCCAATTATTGCAATCAATTTTGACCACCCAACTGGGCATGTTCATTCATTCTTGTTCCAAGCACATAACTTCCATTAGATTCAAAACAAATTGAAATAATTTCAAATCATACCTCATTGGTAACTCGTCAATAAGGTATACTTGCAATCTTGTTTACTTCCTATCACAACAAGTCAAACTAACCATGTGATCAAAACATCATGTATAAACATATCACATCAGGTTATCTCAAAACACAACCATCATAGATCAACATCATAAATCATATGTAACCATCATAAACCCAATCATACATCACATGTAATCATCATAGACCAAAATCATAATCACATGCAAACTAAAACTGAAATAAAATGTTGATACTTATCCTTTAATCAATCCTTAGCTTCCACCTTTGTCTTTATTCTGTATGCACTCCAGATTGGTTGCCACACCAGGCAAACACCCAATGCCTTCTCCTTGGCCATGTGCAGATACAAATAGTACCACATTTACACAACACAACATGTACGACATGTACGTAATACCACATGTACATTAGTGCCATATGTACAATATGTACATATTACCACCTGTACACCACACTGCCTGCACAACGTGTGCACAACATCACATGTACATGGCACCACCTACACAATATGTACACAACACCACATGTACACTGCACCACCTATACAATGTGTACACAATACCACATGTACATCGCATCACATGCACGACATGTGCACGACACCACATGTACATGGCATCACATGCATGACGTGTGAACAACACCACATGTACATAGCATCACATGCATGACGTGTGCACGACACCGCATGTACATAGCATCACATGAACAACATGTGCACGACACCACATGTACATAGCATCACATGAATGACATGTACACAACACCACATGTACAACATGTACATGACACCACATGCTCACGGCACCACTTGTATAGTCATGCACACAACACCATATGTACATAGCACCATATGTACAGCATATGTAGAACACCCTATTTACATAGCACTGCATATCCAACATGTACATAGCACTGCATATCCAACATGTGCACACCACCATATGCACACAACACCGCATATCTATCATGTACATAACATCATCTATACCTAGCACTGCATATGCAATATTCGCACAACACTATCTATACCATCTTGTTCATAACATTGCATAAACAATATGTACACACACTATGTATACAAAAAACCACATGTGCACAACATCATAGATGCAACATGTACAACATATATAACATATGCACAAAAATAGTGCCTCACACCCAAAAGCACACTATCTCTACCAAGAAACCTTTATCCCAATGTCTTATCTATGCTTGTCCTAGCATGTCGTAGACCACACTGCTTTTATTTCGCTGATGTATCCTTCCACATTACCTGCATAAACATAGGCATAATACAAGTATACAATTTCAGTTCATATGCACATGATACTGCCCTCGTATATTTGTCGTGACTATTCCTCCCACTTGATTCCTCATGAACTGGGAATCTCTTCATGCCATTCTCCTGCATAAGAAATCATTCCTCCACAAGAACAATCCCTGACAACCATGTCAAATAGTGACAAAATACATATATACATACATGCATACATATATAAACATTAGCATAATCATGATCATAACATGATTACCAAATAGCACAAGGTCTAGGTTAAGAGAACTTTCTTATTTGTGCACAACATTGAGAAAAATTGTTCCCAGCATAGCCAAGGCATCTGACACCTCAGATCCATTTAATTTACCTTTTATAGTTACCTTTCACATGTTCATATTGCCACCATCCATTCACCACTATGGACCAACCAATCCAACCGACCATCATAGTCTTGCCTTCCATTGTGTTTACTCATGCACAAAGCTTCATCTAAGTCTTACCTTACTTGTTGGGTACCATAAAGATCTCCCAGTGCTCCATTAACTTCCTTCTTTCCCAACCAATTCCCAAGACTCAAAACATAAAAGGCAACCCAAGAAATAAACAAGAAGAAGATCATGAAAACACATAACAACATTACGACACTGCAGCAAAGTGGCATAGCTATGCACCAGACACATGCAAAATTTTAAATCAAGCAAAAAAATCGCAAAAGACCAAAAGAACAAGACTAATGATAAACACCATCACTCAATCCACATGGTTCCCAGTGCTTCCAAAGGAAAGCTCAACCCGAGCCTTCTTCAAGATTCATGGAAATCTCTCTTGACATGAAGCTCCCTACATTATATTGCCATAAATGCATAATTTCAGTGCATAAATAAACATAACAATACATCAGTTACCTTATCTTGTTGTTCCAAGCATGTTTCTTGAAAATAAAAACATCCATGCCATCTCTCACGGGATTCCAATCCTTTGACAGATCCACCTATAACTAAAGACTATCTAATATACCTATCAAGTACATGTTCATGAATCTAGCACATATCCACATAATGTCAACAAAATCAAGGTTGAGAAGACCCCCTGTATTCAAAGCACTCATTTCTTTGGAATTAGGATTTCCAAACATAGCCAAATAAATTCTTGCCCAATTCTTTTTTTTACCTTTTTCCTTGCTGCAATCGAGGCTTACTATGCATTTTTGCATCACCCAACTATTAGTTATATAAAAATATTAACTTCTTGCAACTGCTCACACATGTCAACCACATGTTCCACATATCAAGACAATCATATCTATCAATTTGAAATCAACCTTTACCAGGACTAACAATCATGTCATAATCCATAGTCAACTCATAGTCATCAGTCATAATACATAATGCTACAACTATCACCTATCATACTCAAGTACATGTCAGCTATCTCAACTCATATGTATTAGCACAATCATCTTAAAACAAGATCATTTGAACACATACTCATATTATGCAATTCATCAAACATTCAACCAACTTGCAACATACCATGTTAAATAAATCAACTAGACGACATAATCAAACAGTCAAGCACCAAATATACAACATAAGAAAACTCGTACCTTACTGTGTCTCAGGGGAGGCTATCTTGTCTACACAATCAATCTAGTTAGCACGATATAACTTCACAACATATCAACTCAAACATAAATAAGATCATGATATCCAGAATAGTCACTAGCTAACATGTTTACATCATAACTCATACACAATTATCATTCACACATATGCAAAGTCAATCTAGATTAGTACGAACCCAAATCACAAATATGTTGGCTCATACCTGAATGTCACAACCATAACCATCTTCATAGGCCAAGCTAGGTTAGCATAATACATATACCACCAAGATCTTCAATGCAATAAACATAACCATCACGCATAGGGCCAATCCAAATTACAATGTCAAGATCTCAATGAGATAACCCTAACCATCAAGTTAATAGCATATAACAACAATAAGCTATATATCATGCTCATCAATAACATATAACCTACTCATCAAGTTATCTAATGTAAAACAACAATAGCAATGCGTACAACTACAAGTTACTATCATTCTTGACTATATGACACATGTGCATATAACTACACTAATCAACTAACATCTATCATGAATGTAACCATAACATCAAAAGACATGTACACAACCCTAATGTATATAAACCTAATGCATATAAAAATCATTGACTTACATACCTACATGCCAAACATACAATATTTGTATGGCAATCTACTCTTACCCCAAAGTCCACTGCTGCAACCTCATTATGATTCTCTGCATCTCTTGCTCTATCTCAGCCAACACATTAGCATCATAACAATCAATAGTGCCATGAAGACCCAAATTGCATACCATGACTTCACAAGGAATGTTTTACCTACTATTCATGCATGACTATAACCAAGACCATACATGCATAACCACAACCATTACTCCATTGTATACATTGCCGCATGCAACCATCAACATGCATAATCAATGCCTAATCAACTACACATACATATGAATGCATGTAGTCAAGCATAAGTGATCAATTCTTGTAATAGTCCTATAAGATTGATGCATGTAATCAAATAACCAAAAATGCAACCCAACATACAAGGATGTAGTCAAGCTGCATATAATCCTTTAACCAATCATAAAATTTTGATAATGCATTCCATAAAATCAACATGAAGTTCCTCATGAGAACCTTACTACAACCATGATCAATCTTTATGCAATTCAAAAAGCACATGGAATGCAAGTGTAAGAGACACACATTGTTATCGGGAAATCTAGTGTCTATGCAGAGCTGCTAGTCCCACTAAGGCTGGTAGCTACCTTAGAAAAAACAAACTAAAACTAATTTCGTTTTCCTTTATGAGAAATAGATAAGAGGGGAATAAAGGAGACCAACCTCTGTCTTGCGCTTGGTTCCTTGCTTCATTCCTCTCCCTTCTGATAGATCCTTGCCACTAGCTTCCTCATCTACCCAGCTTCAAAGAGCACCTGTAGAATCAAAGCAGCATAACACTATCCAAGAACATAGATCTATTATCATAAACAACATAGGACCAGATATATATTGACCACACAAATGCATATATCATCAATCATACAAGAATGTGGAGGAAAACTTGAATAGCTTTATTGATAATCAAGAAATATCAAAGAGGATTACAACCAATTGTTCTGACCTAGCATCATCCTCTCAGCAAGAAAGCCCTTCTTACCTCATGAAAATCTTAGATCACCCAACACTATGATATTGCACCAAGAAACCAGCAGCACTTCCTTACAAGATACAAAATTCCAGCCTCCTGGATCTCTGGGATGAGGGATCCATATATAGATGTTTGCAAGGGGGGTGAGTCAGCTTTTGAGATTTGATTAGTGTCCTCTCTCTGATAGTTCTTGATTCCACTTGGAGATTGATGATCTCTTACTCATCCCTGGACGAATGCAGAGAGGCAAGTGTCACAACGAAGTTTCTAGAAGATTCCATGATCCTCCACCTTGCAGATTGACCCTGCCATTTGTCCACTCTCACCCATCGCACCCCATAGAAGGGCTTTTCAAGATGCATCGCACCTCCTGTGTGTATTTAGGTGGGATGCAGTGCACTTTGACCATGGAGCAGGTGAGATGGTCCAGTTTTGACCAGTTCTGAGCAGTTTTTCATGGAGAACTTCTGGGAGAAGATGTAATCAGTTGACCTTGTTCTTTTAGAGGTTGGAAAAACACTTTTAGGGACTTAAGAGCCCTTGGTTTATGGACATTTATGATTGGGGTTGCAATGCCCAAAAATGTCTATAACAGTTGCCCCCTAAAGCATGAGGTCGTTAATCTGTTGATGTCGGATGAAATGCTTTATCATGAGGATTTGAAGTTTTTCAAGCTGGAAGGCGACCTATAATAAGATACAATACAATACATTATCTTCATAATATTTTCATGATCTAGCTGAGGCGGGCATTCCCATGCTCAACTTTATAAATTCATTTTCATGTACATAAGACAGACAATCGTCTGAGTGTAGACTGATGATTCTGGTAGAGCCATCATCCCTTAGGTTGGGTGATTATCTATGCAGTAATGATGTACATTTGGTGTCTTTATTTTCTTGAAGATATATCACAACCGGGATGGATGAAACTAGATCCAGGGTCTTCAATCTCATTCGATCTTCACTCAAAGTACAAGTCGATCCATGTGAGAGATGTTCTGGAGCCGAACATGGAAAGACATCGCCTCATTACCAGCCAATGATGTAAGCTGTTAACAGGCGTGAGAGGAATCGCCGATAATGATGATGAACCTCAAAGTACTACAGTACAATTCACGTGGTGTGAATAAGGGACTTGGCGTCGAACACCACGCAAAATATTTCGGTCGAAGGCCATTGATGTAAACCTGTCGCCGGAAGTGAGAAACTTGCCATTGAGGCATGCAAGCTTCAAAGTACTGAAAGGGTTGTTCCTAGATCGACTTCTTGGATAATGAGCTGATGTCGACAAGAAGCGATTCGTCATAGGAGGGCCTTAGTGAATCCCACATAAATGACACAGAATGGAGCAAATGATTTTAATGGAGGTGAAAACGATATGGTGATATAAGGTTCAGGGTGGCGGTCATGAAAGAATGGAGCGTAAATGTATTGCAGTGGGTGAGACATAGGTGAATTCTCTGAGCGACTTCTCTTGAACATATCGGCGACACTGACATGATGGATCGGTAGCATTAACCCCAAATATGTATTGTGTGACGGAACCATGGTGATGTGACCAGTGAATGGAACAACCCAACCCGACTCGGATGCGGAGTGAAAGTGTCATGTTTAAGAGCGACTTACTACCGATAAAGTTTCTTCAAGTTTTCTTCCCAATTTTTCCCCAGTCATTGCTGGCCAGTACCTCTTTATTTTTGTCAAGCTTGAGTGGGATAACATATGCTTGTTCTATAATTTTCCCTTCGGGCAAACCCATCGCTATGTTTTAATGAGCCTAGCGATAGTGAAACTCGTTCTTATCTGTATGGAAAAGTTTGTCGCTATTCGGTTTTAACGAGTTTAACGACAAGGATAACTCGGTCCTTTTCAAATTTAGAGAGTCTGAAAAAGGGACGTAAAGAAAACTCCAATAATCCTTTTTCGTCGTATAATCCCTTGAGTCCGAAAAAGTATAAAACAATATAAAAGGGATGAATTTTCGGTACTTTTAACGAGCCGAACAAGACAAGCGCTCGATCTTTTTGTGTAATAATCCCTCAAGTCCAAAAATATTAAAATCTAAAAGAGGGATAGCACTTCCGGTCCCTTTAACGAGCTGGAGAGGCCAATTGCTCGGCAATATTTTCATATTTTACGAGTCAGTTGAAAAGAGCTTAAAGGAGACTCGTTTTTTGAGGAACGAGTGATAAAGTCGGGTAGCAGCTGATTCCAGGTAAGGTTTGGAATCTTCCAATCACGTCAGTGTCACAAGGATGGCTAACAGGATCACTCTTTGCAGCTGTTCCTCAAAAAGGGTAAACAATCAAATGGAGGTGAATGATCGGCCAATACAGAGTGGAGGTGATGATGAGAACATGACCAAGGCTTCAAAGGCTGATGATAATACATTCACGATGGTTATTTACTGGAAATTGGTTCATTTTTTAATGAGATTAAACTCTGGGGGAACATTTGCTCATTGCTTATGTTTATTTTTTAACGAGCTTGAATTCCGTGTTAAAACTGCTCGATATAATGGTCATTGATTGTCTTGATTTTACCATTGACAACTTTGTTCTTTCAGAGGTTGTACTGCCTGCTCAATTGCTTCATCAAACTAGTTAGAAACGAACAATACATGTTTGAAAAATGAGTTAAAACACTAATATTTTACTTGAATTACGTGAAAAGTAATTTAAAAGTGCTTTTTACCTCTCATTTTACCATTTCATTTGAACTTTGGTTTGTTGGAGCTTTGGAGGTGCTTTCCCCCTTGATTTTCACCAACTGATTCTGGGAGATTCTGTGGACGATTCTCAGCGCCGTCTGGACCAGGTAGGAGCTAAACCTGAGCTCTTTAATTTCATCCTTTCCTTTTTGAATTCTGAGCATGTTTTCTGGTTTTTCTGAGTCTCTGGGGTTTTGAAAAACTTGTCCTGGCTCCATCGCACCTCTTCTACATCGAATGGTGCGATGCATGCTGGCTTGGCCATTGGCCAGTCAGCATGCATCCCACCTAGAACACTGCTGGGGGTGTGATGGGTCCAAAGAGGGCAATTTATGCACAGTTTTTCATGGAAATTTTTGCCTTTTTTTCACCAAATCAAGATCTTAACTCTTCTCTTGTTTGTTTCAGAGATTCATTGGAGAAAAATTCCTGTTACATGGCGAGAACGTGAGCATGAAGAAGAGGACATGCTTGCTTTACATGATCCGGTTACGGTAAATGCATTGTGGAACTGTGGCCTGTTCAAGTTTTTCCATATCTCTTGCATGAGGAAACAAATCAACCTGTTGCAATATTTTCTCGATGCATGGGATCCTACCACTTAGGTGTTCCAGATTAGGGGCAAGTCCATCCCCTTGACTGTCATGGACATCTATTTTTTGACCGGCTTATCGAGGCGGGGTGCCCCTATCTCATTATCAGGTTCGGCCTGTGGGGGTGAATCTGTGAGAGATCACATTCGCAGGTATTGCAGAGAGGGATCTCAGCCAAGTAAGGACGACAAGATCATCATCTGAGATGTCACTGACAGGTCCCTGAGGACCATTCTGTTCACTTTCGCTAGACTGGTTGGTAATGCGGCACTTCACGTGCCCAACAGGTCTTGTATGCAGTACACCTTGGAATGCCTTGAACCAAAGGTGTTCAACTGGTGTGATGCAGTACTCTTTATGATGAAAGAACAACTGACCAAGGTGAAAAATGGAAGATTGAAGAACTTTGGATATGGTTCTATCTTGACAGCTTTCGCCTTGGAAAAGATCTCGCTGATGCAGCCGCAGTATGTTTCACTTGGTTTACCTCCACCGACTGAGCCACGGATGCAGAGATGGGTCAACCTTATGGCCAGACATGCTGGTCAGTCCCAGATTTCCTTTTCTGATACCTTTTTCGAGTGGTTCAACCGTCAGTAGATGATTTTTTCCGAGTATCCATATGTCGGTATGGATTTCCGAGGTGATCCGGATTTGGTACTGCCTGTTGGTGAGAAGTGGGGTGTCATCGGTAAATTTTTTGACAATATCTATATTTATCATTTCTCTTTATAATGTTCTTGTGCTTTCTTCTATTAGGACTAATCAAAACTCATGTGCTCATGCAAATGTTGGACCAGTTCGACCAGTAGTACGCCTGAGAGTGCCAGCTGTCGCTCCAACAGGAGAGGGTGTGAGAAGGGCTATCCTTCGCGACCTTGATGTGGTCGAGACTCTTTCAGCATTGCAGGATCAGATAGAGGGCCTTACTCTTGGTATTCCAGACGTGAGGACCGACGACCTGCCCCTGAGGTTGCAGCGACATACTACTGGTGTGCCGAGTCGGTGGACTAGGTTTTTATGCATGATTGCACAGGCGGTGACTTGTTATCACCAGCATCATTATACTAGGGTGCCCCCTAGCGTTTTGAGTTTTGGGTCATTTGACCAATTTTGTCTTGGTTACAGAACATTATGTGTAAACCATAAACAATTATATATATATTTTTGATTTTCAGAGTTTTATTTTGGTTAAGTTACATGATCCTGATGCAAATACTGATGAAATGCTTCTTTTTATAAATGTTGCAAATGTCTATCTAACACATAATTTGCCAATGAGTCTGTTAATGTGTTTAAGTTTCTAGAAATATGCTGATAAAATCAAATTGTCTTTCCAAAATCTTGACCCTTAGGAACATACGATAGATAGCTGTATTTCGGACAGAGTAGATACCAGTGAGTTGTAGTATGACGAGCTGTGAGTCTAGCTTGATGGCAAGTCGGCTTATGCCATGTGTGATGGAATCAGAGAGAAGTTCTATCAATGCGCTATATTCAGTGATGTTATTTGTTGACCCACCAATACATACCCCTCCGAAACTTACTAACTCGCCGCTTGGATCAAAAATGGACCAGGCCGCAGAAGATCGGTTCCGCGAACTACGACTCACTCCATCGGCATATCCAACGAAAGATTCCAATGGGTCTGACATCTGCGACAAATGTAAAAAGTGGATTACTTGACCAAAACAATTACTCTTAGCGAAAACAAAAATGTAACAAAAGCATATAGGTTACCACACTGAATCATGCATAGTAACGCTTAAGGTACAACCCGTTACGGGGTTGCGCCAGTGGAATCCCGTCATAATCCATTAACTCGTAGGCTCCTTTTGCTAACACTCGCTTAACAATATAGGGGCCCATCCATAAATACTTGAACTTACCTACTCCCAATTTATCGTATTCCTGGTCATAAAGTAAGACCAAGTCACCTTCTGAGAAGACACGGGGTTTGATATTCTTGTCGAACTGCGCCTTGACTCGTTTCTTATGGGCTTCGTTAGCCAAATCGGCATCACAACGGGTTTCATCCAATTGGATTAGTTCCAAGAAACGAGCCTCCTCTTCTAAAGTTCCGGGGAGAAGGTCGACTGCGAGTTTGAGGGACGAGATTTCACACTGAACTGGTAAGATTGCTTCTAGGCCATACACCAGTTGAAAAGGTGTAAACCCGGTTGCATTTCTTACCGATGTTCGGTATGCCCACAAGGTTTAGTACAGGATTAGGTGCCAACTCCTTTTGTGGACCCCAATCATCCTTTGCAGCATCCGCTTTAGGACTTTGTTGATTGCTTCAACTTGTCCATTGGCCTGCGGGTAATATGGAGTAGAGCTGTCGTGGGACAACCCTAATTTGGTAGCCAATTCGACCATTATGTGATTGCAAAAATGTGATCCATGATCTGTGACTATATCTTGTGGAATACCGAATCTGGCGACTACATGATTGAAAAAGAAAAGGGCAGCTGTTTCACCAGTGTTCTCTAATGTAGGCATTGCCTCGGCCCATTTGGTAAAATAGTCTACTATGACTATGATATACCCATGACCCCCCGGTCGAGGTGGGGTTACATGTCATGAAATCAATGCCCCATTTGGCAAATGGCCCAACAACAACTATCGGTTGCAGAGGTGCGGCTGGTTTTCTAGCTTTGCTATCGAAAATTTGACATGCATGGCAACTTCTAACTGCGGTTATGCAATATTTGAACATTGTTGGCTAGAAGTATCCTGCTCGTAAAAAATTTTGCGTCGTAGCATAACCAGATTGATGCCCCCTACACGCGCCTTAATGGCAATCATTCAGGACTTTTTCGGCCTCCTCGTGGGTGAGGCACCTCCTCATAACTGTATCGACACCACGACGGTAAAGTATATCACCGACGATCATGTAGACTTTTGATTGGTATCAAATATGTTTTTGTTCCGAGCGAGAGGTATTAGACCTATATTTTTGGGTTTGGAGATAGAATATTATATCTCCATACCACAGATTTCTTGAAGATATCAGAAACAAAGATTCATCCACGATGGTTTCTTCCGATGTTTCATCATTGGACGACGATGGGAGATCGCATAGTAATTCTGCGAAAAGCAGGGATTTCTTTGATTTGGACTTTACGAATTCCAGATCAAACTCTTGGAGAATTGCTATCCATTTTGAATATTTTCCCCCCAGCAACTGTCGCGACAATATATAAGTCATGGGGTTGCAATCTGACAAAATGGTAGTTTTTCGAAAGAGGACATAGTGTCGAAATCTCTGTATCGCTTGAACAGCTGCGAGAGCCAGCTTTTCAACATAGGAATACTTGCTTTCTGTATCATTTAAGTTCCTACTCAAATAATATATAGGATGTTCAATTCCATTGTCTTCTTGAACTAAAACCATTGCGATGGTTGTATCCACTGCAGCCAGATACAGGTTAAAGTCTTTTTGATAATCAGGAGCGTACATTAATGATGCTTTCATTAGGGATTCTTTTAAAGCATCAAAGGAAGCTTGCGCGACCTGATCCCAGACGAAGGGTACTTCCTTTTTCAATAGATGTGTATAACCTTTAGCAAGTTCGGCATAGTTTGGAATGAACCTCCTCAGAAAGTTTGCTTTCCCTTGGAGTTTCCGAATCTGAAGCAAATTTGAAGGTGGAGGAAAATTTATGATTGCCTGAACCTTACATTGGTCGAGACGAATCCCGTCTTTTGAGACTACAAAGCCAAGAAAACAACCAGAACTGACACAGAACACACATTTGTGTGGATTGAGTCGTATCTTGTAGTGTCGGCAACATAGAAATATCGCTCTCAAATGTTGCGGATGATCGGTCCGCTTTCGCGAATGAGCCAGAAGGTCGTCGAGATATGGTTGAACGATTTTTTTGATGTCATGGAAGGCATAATTCATTGCCCTCTGAAATGTTGCCCCTGCGTTCTTTAAACCAAAGGGTAATTTGCAATATGCAGATGTGCCCCACAGACAAATAAATGCAGTCTTTGACTAGTCTTGTGGGCGGATATTTATTTTATTATACCTGGAGAATCCATCCATAAATGAAAATATTTCACATCCGGCGCATTCATCAATTATCTGGTCAATAAAGGGTGTAGGGTAGTTGTCTTTCGGACAAGCTTGATTTACATCCCTATAATCGACGCACACTCTAATTGTTCCTTGTTTTTTCATCACAGGAACAATGTTCGATACCCAATCGGTTAGAGGAACCGGGTAAATAAAACCAGCATGGAGAAGTTTCTCAACTTCTGCCTTGATAGCAGCGGCTTTCTTAGGGTGCACCTACCGTAGCCGTTGTCATACCGGTTTGACATCTAGATACATCTTGATTTCGTGTTCAACTATACTCGAGTCAATACCTGGCATTTCATTGTATGACCAAGCAAAGACATATCTGAATTTGCGAAAAAGAGCATTATATATTTCCAGTTCTAAAGGAGAGCAACATTTGCCAACATAAATATTTTCTACAACATCCGTTTTGGTCGAGATATTTATGGCGATGGTCTCTTCAATATTGGACAAGTTTCGCTCGAAATCCACCGTGTTTACAGTATTTGATAGGAAATCAAAAACTGAAGGATGATGAAGGTCATCAGGAGTATCTTCTTGACAATCCAAAGATGGGAATGATGGTGGTACTCTTCCCAAGGCGCCCCTTCAATTATCATTGACTGAACAATTCCTTCGTCGGTGTAATGCACTTGCGACCAAGGATTTGAAGGGGTGCCATATTCCTTAGACCTATCTATCCAAAAGTTTGATGAGCGTTGATTCAGGTCTTCCTCCCATGCTGAAAACATTGATTGCTACAATATTTCTATTGGGCTTGGAGGCAATACCTGCAGATGATCCATGTTAATATCGTTTTCTTAGATCTTTTGAGTCGAAGATATCATATTGTAGGTTCCTACCATCGCCACTTCCGCCAGGTTGATTAGAGGCGGGAGGGAAAAAGTCCCCATTAATATAGGGTCTTTTAGTAGGCCTACTCCGATATTTTGAAGCGAATGGAGGCTTCCATGGATCATCGGAATGCTTCCTGTAACTTGGGAACTATTGGGGAGAAATGTTGGTTGACGATTGTAATTCCTCCTTGAAAAGGAAATGCTATCTTCCTAAAGTAGGTCAACACAACCGCAGCCATAGCATATATCCATGGTCTTCCCAATAGGATGTTGTAATCGAGGTTTCCGTCGATTGCTTCGACAGCTATTTCTACTGTTTTCCCCCCTAGTTCAACTTGCAAGTTACTTAGAATAGCATATGGGGTATATGTTCATCCATCAAATGCTTTTAATGTCGTCGAAGACCGTGACAAGATTGGATATCCTAAAGTTTTCCAGCAACTCATCGACATAATACATGTAGATGCCCCCTCATCAAAAATTGTTCTATGAACAGTTTTGTTGAGAGCTTTCACTTGAATGAGGAAAGCTAGTTGAGCTGGTAACTGAGGATCATATCCTTTGTGATTAAAGGACACAAGATTAGAATCCTTTGGGTCTATCCCACCTATAGCTGATAATAAAGCCTGCTTTTGGGATGGGCAATTTTGTAGTACTTCAAGTGTCAACATAGCAGATGGCGATTGGGCCAGATCTTCCACTATGTTATAATGATGTGCTGCTCTGGCACAAGGATTGAATGTCGACTTGTGTACTACTCCCTTTGGTGGTTTTATTGTTAGCTCTGGAATGATGGGCGGTGCAACTTCTGTCGAAGTTGTTGTCGAATTACTAGGTTGATCTTTATCCTTGTTGTTCGACAGCTGTGGATTCCCGTAATCTTTATTCCTTGTCGATATCAAAGCATCATTTTGCTATTTCGAAACCGACAACATCAGCACTTGGGACAAGGAAGCATTTTCACTAGCAACCAGATTTGTCCCTGGATTTGGAAATGGATCAGTCAATACCGCCGAGGTTTTTGAATTCTTGAAGAATTTTCTAATCTCAACTTTATATGGACAATCTCTTGTCCAATGATCCTCATCACATATTAAGCATGGAATTTTTGGTTTCCTATCTCCAGGAGGGTTCGCAGAAGAATTTCCAGGTGATGATTCCTCCTATTTCTTCTTCTTCCCTTTGTTTTTCTTCTTGCCTCCTGGTTGCTTGGTTTCTTTGCCTTTATCAGTCGAGATGGCATTTCCTTCCGAGGCGAGAAGTTCTTCTTTTGCATTTTGACTGGAAATCTTACAGGCCTTTTTAGATGTAGCCTTTGTCGATTTCATGTTGTTCGTACCAATCACGCCATCGCCGGCATGAGAGTCATTGTTCAATTTAGGAGGAGGAGGGACAGAAAAATCCAGTCTGGGAGCGTTAGGGATTTTATCGTAGAGCGTGCCAGACTGAGTATAAATCAAGTCTAAATATTGTGCACGAGCAATAACTTGCTCTTCAGTGACGACTCCTCCTTTTGCCACATCTTCTGTAATGGAAGGTAATAATGACTTAATAAACCATTCAGCTAAAAGTTGATCAGGAACATGCGTTTTTACCATTCTACGACGACGTCACCACTCATGAATATGATCAGATATGTGATTGGCTGTTGGCTTGAAATTGGTAAGAAGTTCTGTTCCCGTTTCGTACCTTATTGGTAACTGAAAATGGGTTAAAAAGGTTGTGGCTAGGGCGTTGAAGTTGTCAAACGATGCTCTAGGTAACTCGATATACTATTTTGCTGCCGGACCAGTTAGCGTCCTCTAAAAATGGCGAAGCCTAATCGAATCATCGTTTAGGGTGTTTGATGAACACCACAGATGAAATGTCATCACATGATTCGATGGGTCTTCACCTGGATTTCCATTAAATTTAGGAATATCTGATGAATGTTTATGTGGAATCGCTGGCCACCAAGGGGCGTAAGCAATTGGATCGTTCGTTAGCCAATTTAGATCTGGTAACTCTAAAGTTGCCACGAAGGGTAACTGTTGATTCAGGTTTGGCGAAGCATACCTAATATAGGATGGAATGGCCTGAGCAGTTGGTCTTTGCATACCATCATAATGCATTTGATGCTGGTAACTTTGGTAAGGTTGATGGGCATAACCATTGTAGAATGGTTGATTTTGACCGTTTTGAATATACGGCTGCCCATTATTTGTGAAGATTTGTTGCTCAGATCCTTGGTATACTTGTTGGAATTGTGGTTGTTGGTATTCCACCGGCCATGGTTGTGAAGCCATGTGTTGTTGTCCAATACTGGCCGTTTGACCAAGATGAGGGGTAATTGTACTCGTTTGGGCCTGTGTCATTCCACTAGTTGGCGATTGTGGTTGAGTCATAGGGACAAGAGGTAGTTGCATTACAACCTGAGAAACTTGAGGCTGGCATACAACAGGCAACGCTTGTACTTGCGACACCATCACAATAACCGACGTAGTTGGTATATTTGACATAGGTAAACATTGTTGCATCGAATATACAACTCTTGGTTGTTGAGGCAGTATTGGCACCCAACCGCTAGATGTAATTCCAGCATAACCTGAATTTTGTTGTGAACTCTCGTATGGTTGTCCTCCCGGAGGAGACAATGAAAGGGCATACTGCCCCCCATACAGCGGTAACCAGGTAATCAAAGGAATTGTTTGTCCTTGAGAACCAGACTGCCCAAATTGACACCCTGAAGGATCAATTTGCTGAGACTCAACATAAGATTTCCCGGATACTATTCCGGATGAACAAACAGGAATGGACCATACTATCGAAATAGCCCCTAAGTGGGCCCCTTCTAGCGATTGAGAGCTAGTTGGGAAAAAAGGTATGCCAGCGAACATTGTTGGAGTGACAGCACGAAGTTCTGTCGTCGCTGTGTCAGATGACACAGTCCTAGATGTTGATGGTTGTTCAGACATTTCTAGTCTATCCAAAAGATTGCCTAGCGATTCTACAGGAGCTTCCGATGACGGTAGACTAATTTCTAATGAAGAAGGATACAGAGTGATCCCTACTCCAAATCGCGATGGAGTACTAGATGGAGGATCCTCCACAATCTCCTCTATAGAAATCAGACCAGGTGGAAGAGGTAGACCGTCAGGTCCGTAAAATATTTCTGGTGCCGAAGAAGGTATAGAATTTGCAGAGACAAATGTTTGGGGAATAACACCTTCCGAATCAGCTGTAGATGGAGCTGGTTCAGTAATACAAGTGTTTACCTTCACACTAGGATCAGTTCTACTGTCCTTTTGTGGCTGTTGAACTTCTTCTGTAAAGGCAGGGATACCAAAAATGTTTGGAGTAACCGGAGTCTCCGATGGTGTTGGAACACTTGTTCTAACTTTACCAGGGGATTTGGAACCGGTTAAACGAGTTCGCTTTGTCCATAACAGTTTCGATTCTGGAGACAAAGACGGTTGACTCGTAAGCCTCCGCGAATGACGGGGTTTCAATTGACTTTCTTCCACGATTGCGGATTACTCGATCAGCTGAAAATAAAGGGGAAATATGTTTCCGAATTAAATGAATTTTAGACGCTTTGACACAACTTGTTTTTTCAATTTTTAAGAGTCGAGAAAAAACAAAAGATGAATCTGATCACCTTCGATTTTTAATGAGCCTGAAGTGACAAGTGCTCAGATGGACCTTTTCCTTTAAGGAGTCTGAAAAGGAACGAAAGAGAATGCTCTGGAAATCTAGACAGCGGGATTACCAAACCAATCGCAAAACTGCAGAACACTTTTTATGGTACGGCAGTCAATCTTCCTAAATGCTGTGTTCAGTGCATTGCGATCGATAGGGCAGCAAACACGGCTTCCTATGGATAAAGGATAAAGCCTGTTGTGGTCTCCCAATATATACTCGACGGTACGTGGGAGCACAAGTCCGTACTGGCACTTATCGTCTCAAAGTGGAGGAATCACCCAACCAACAATGAAAACAACAGTTACCAGGCTTTACAACGCCGGAATACGTCTCTAGCCTAGACTTCTAAATGTTGTGTGTTAGGTTCCAAAGCGTTTTTAGATTCATTATTTTATTTTACATTTGATCTTGCTTAAGAAATTTGCCTTTCAGGTTCACCGGTGATGTAGATGCACAATTCCTAAAATGCAATCTAAGATGATAAACAGTCGTTTAATCTTCTTTTTGCAATGAAAATCCTAGCTACTAAGGAAAGAGAGATGATATTCTTTCAACATAGAGCAGAGAACACACACTATATGCACTATCCTAAATCAAACCAACAAACAGTCTAAATGCAAATGCACGTGCATGTATTTGTTTTCAGCCTTCTTAATGTGTGAATGATAAAAAGAAAGCTAAGCGCAAATCTGAATTATTTTTCAAAACGACATTACTAGCAAGTTTCTTTTCAAGACAAAATGAGGACAATGACGACACTTTGCGATTTGGAATTGAAAACTTTCTTTCGACACTTGAAAAACTACTAATTCAAATCAAATACAAGAGTAACAGTATAATTGACTATCAAGAATAATCGGATTCTCTTCTATGACTGAAAATGACACTTGCGACACTTTCAAATCAAGAAACGAAAGTTCAATTACGCTACTTCTTTGTAAAAGAGAACTGAAAATGGCTCAAAATACATAAAAAAATTTACAGTTCTTTGCATAATGGAGGCGGAATAATGGTAAGGAAGGGGGTTTCAACAAAGGTGTACTGACTACAGGCAGCAAAACTCTTGAATAGAGCTGAAAAGAGTGAACACAGAAACCAAAATCTAGGAGCAGGAAAGGCCTTGTCTGATCAGGCACCTGTAACACAGTGAAAAAGAGATGCAGTGCACCTACTACACTCAAGAAGTGTGATGCATCCAGAATTCACAAAAGAGACAGTGCGATGGACCAGGGACGAGACTTTAACTGGGTTCCGGGTCACAGTTTGCAGCTCAGTTCAAGGATTTAGGCCGAGCAAGTGGTAATCTGTTAAGATTAGGTATGTTCTATGCTAGAGCAATTTATTTAAATTTTCACAGTTAGCAATCACATCAGCATTATGATAAACTGCAGATAGAACATAAATATAAAACGCAGAAGACAAGCCAAGACAAGAGGACACAAGATGTGGCGTGAGCCAGGGACAAACCCCACAATGTGTGGGGAAACCCTTTGATCAAATCTTCTTTTATCTTCAAAGTTCAGCAGAGAAAGAGAGAGAGAGAGCACATTTACAACAGAAGTCAACACTTTGACTTATCTATATCTAGCATAGATCATTTCATATAATGATGAGATCAGTTGAAGACATTCTGCTTCAACTAATTCTCAAGGTGACTCCTTCACCTATCATCATGCTGCATCTCGACCATTTGCTGCACCTTACTGTGTAGCACCATCATGCTGCCCATGATCATCATGTTGCTCATGCTCCTATCATTATGCTACCCATACATCATGTTGCTCATGCTCCCATCATTGTGCTGCCCATACATCATGCTGTCCTTATTATGTTGCATGTGCTGCCCTTTACTATTATGCCCATCATGCTGCACCTTAAGATCCTTCAGCTTCATCCGGTTGATGACATCACCTACAAGTATGTCGAGATGCTACTCATAGACATACTGAGATCATCATTAGCCTTCTCTAATTAGAGATAGCATGCAGTTGAGAGGGTACCCATATTCATTTATATACATGTGCAGGTAGGTCCGAAGTGAAGGTTGCAAGGGTTTCCTCCAGAACCCTTTATCATATATGCTTCAGCACCTTGACACCAAGAACCTGTACTCACCTGAGATTGGCGTCATTTTTCCTGTAGTGCATATCTGCTCTTAACTGCAGCTACCTCGGCTTCATATACCTGGGCTCTCTGTGGTTAGATGTCTTCCTTACTGTGGCTCTTCTTCATGCTTGACATCACAGCAGCTACCTTTTATGATACCTTTTATGACAGCTGCGGCTACCATGTGAACAACGACTTCTAATAACGTTGCAGCTACTATGTGGATAGCAGTGACCCAATGCATATATTAGGGCATCGTATAATAACCATGAACAACGTATAAATAAACGTCATCATGAATAGCATAGTGTTTCCATGATCTGTGTATTAGTGTCATCATTGACTGTGTATGAGTCTTCATGACCTGCGTAGAATCTCCATGATCTGTGTATAAGTATCATTAATGACCAGCATATTATATGAACAAATGTTTTCATAAACAGCGTATGGACCAGCGTATATGTGAACAACGTTTTCATAAACAACGTATGGACCAGCGTATATGTGAACAGCATCAGCGTATATGTGAACAACGTTTTCATAAACAACGTATTGATGTCCTATTGAACTGTGTATGGGACAGCGTGTAAGATTTCCACCATCTGCTGCGCATATGTATCATAAGAGTTTCTATGACTACGTATTAGTGTCTCAGCATATTACGTTGTATGTACTGCGGCTAGCTATGTATGTATCCCTTTGAATGTTGTGCGATATATCTCCATTGTTGTGCATGAGTTTCCATGTCTGCGTGGAATCCTTATTACAGTGAAACCATCTGAATATTTTCACTCGTGAATATCTTGCTGCGTTGTATCATAGCCTGCGTATAGATGATTTCATAGACACGAATTTGGGCATCACTTTGAGGGCAACACGTTGACTGTGATTAGAGCTTTATCTGCAGCTAGGGCTTCTTCTAGGCCAGCACATTCTTTTGGTTTTCTCCTTCTCCAAAAACCCAAGACGTGGAGAGGAGATCACCTCAAGAATGTGTACAAATGATATAAAATCCTCATCTATTTATACCAAAAATGTAGAGGTTGAATAGACACGTCGGTTGGGCTTCTAGAGCCTACATAAGTGCTGGTCGGCTTGATAATAATTACATAAACAAAATAAATTCATATCTCCATAAATACTTATCAGAATCAGATGATCTTTGGATCAATCCTACACCTCTCGACGAGAGGGATCCAATAAAAATATCAGCTGCCAAAAATAAGCTAACCCACATGGAGTTTGGCCCTAGTTTCCAATTTAACATAATCAGTAAACCAATCACAGGGGTAGATCTAAAGAGGTTACTAGAGCCACCACAAGGGCAATTAGAGAGCTTGTAAATCAATTGTTCAGTTCATAAACAAAACCCGGAGATAGACTGAAGCAGCATTGATCTACTTTGCACTTGCATAGCAAATGTAGTTCGAAGGCTAGCTGGCTTAACTTCAGGCTCCATCTATAAGTTTATAAAGTAAACAAATGTAGATAAACAAACAATCTATTCGGTCCCCAGTGGAGTCGCCATTTTGTTATCGGGAAATCTAGTGTCTATGCAGAGCTGCTAGTCCCACTAAGGCTGGTAGCTACCTTAGAAACAAACAAACTAAAACTACTTTCGTTTTCCTTTATGAGAAATAGATAAGAGGGGAATAAAGGAGACAAACCTTTGTCTTGCACTTGGTTCCTTGCTTGATTCCTCTCCCTTCTGATAGATCCTTGCCACTAGCTTCCTCGTCTACCCAGCTTCAAAGAGCACCTGTAGAATCAAAGAAGCATAACACTATCCAAGAACATAGATCTATTATCATAAACAACATAGAACCAGATATATCTTGACCACACAAATGCATATATCATCAATCATACAAGAATGTGGAGGAAAACTTGAATAGCTTTATTGATAATCAAGAAATAGCAAAGAGAATTACAACCAATTGTTCTGACCCAGTATCATCCTCTTAGCAAGAAAGCCCTTCTTCACCTCATGAAAAGCTTAGATCACCCAACACTATGATATTGCACCAAGAAACCAGCAGCACTTCCTTACAAGATACAAAATTCCAGCCTCCTAGATCTCTGGGATGAGGGATCCATATATAGATGTTTGCAAAGGGGGCGATTCAGATTTTGAGATTTGATTAGTGTCCTCTCTCTCATAGTTCTTGATTCCACTTGGAGATTGATGATCTCTTCCTCATCCCTGGGCAAATGCAGAGAGGAAAGTGTCACAATAGAAGTTTCTAGAAGATTCCATGATCCTCCACCTTGCAAATTGACCCTGCCATTTGTCCACTCTCGCCATCGCACCCCATAGAAGGGTTTTTCAAGATGCATCGCACCTCCTGTGTGTATTTAGGTGGGATGCAATGCACTTTGACCATGGAGCAGGTGAGATGATCCAGTTTTGACCAGTTCTGAGCAGTTTTTCATGGAGAACTTGTGGGAGAAGATGTAATCAGTTGACCTTGTTCTTTTAGAGGTTGGAACAACACTTTTAGGGACTTAAGAGCCCTTGGTTTATGGACATTTATGATTGGGTTTGCAGTGCCCAAAAATATCTATAACACACATGCAACTGAAATGCATGCATGACCAACACATTCACCTAAGGAGAGTGCAACCATTCTCTGATACCACTCTAAAACACCCCCTCCCAGTCTACCCAAAATAACCATGCCAACCAGGTAAACATGAGAAGAGATGCTACTCCAATAAAATTCGACCTCTTATGTCACCTTAAGGAAGTGGAATCGAAGGAACATCACATACAATTATCCAACATCATCAACAGACCCCTCAGGAGACAAGTCAGCCACTCGGATAGCCTGTCCCTGGGTCCCACTACTATTTTGCAGCTTTTAGGCCATAGTCACTCTCATGTTATGGGCAACGGAGCAACCATCAACCTAAAGTCACTCTCACAGGCCTTCCTGCCAATGATTGTGGTCCATAATTGCCATTTCTGTGCTAACGACCCTGGGATTTGAACCAATTTTCTAGCCCAGAATCCTAACTTCCGCCCAGAACTTGTTGTAAATTTTAGAGATCGTTAAAAACATCATAACAATGTTGATCAATCAAAATCACCCTTAGAACTAGGCCTGAGCAACCCTAACTAGGATTGACATTTTTTCAAACACTTAGCATCAATGAAACCTACAGGTATAGGATACAAGATAAAGCATAAATGATTGACATACATTATGAAACATAACCATAAGGATCACTACCTTCTCCATTGAACTACTACATCATCAATGAGGTCTTGCATCCATCCATTTAACAGTTACAAGTAAATAAATGAAATAACCATGACATGAACCAGTCATTTAACCATGCTTATAACCAACATAAAACCATATAAATATCATAGATATGACAACCATTAAATCCAAATATAATTCAGTGCAAAAGTAAGATAACTTAGCTTTTATTAAGCATAGGAAAATCTGACCAGGTTTGGGACTTCCACGTACCACCTGACCATAGACATGGTTGAACTAAATCTCTCTTTCAGCTAGTCACCCTTGTAACATATACCAAGCATGAATGCGGGATCTCATAGAACAACCAATCCAAGAATAATAAAGGAAATCCAGAGGTTAAACCACCTCCACCCTCATCCAATCGTGATCACACCAAAACCGATGCTTTGATCACAACCGAACAAAACTTGGAATGACATCTGAAATCCATCACTATCCTTGAGGAACTTTCTGTCTCCTTATCTCTCAGGCTTTACCACAATCCAAACCTGGATCACTCGGCCCTAAACCAAGACTTCTCCCTCCGGCTTTACCATGTATCCCGCCAAAATCGGTCAAGGGATTCCTAGGCCTTTGGGAATGAACCTTGAGACCACCTCCGCCTTGGATTCTGAAATCCATCCAGCAAAAAAAAGCTCAAAAACTGAAATAAACATCCCAACATACCATGGGCTCCGGAAAAAGGCTAGGCTAGGCTGAAATACACTGTCATAAACTGACAAGACTGTTTCATCGATAGCAAGAGAACCATACACCCACATGCAAAACCATGCATGTCCAAACCGATTAGGAAATCACACATTAAAAAGGTTACCTGCAAGTATTCCTGCTGAAGCTACTTGATCCTACTTTCCTTTCCTTGTTCCTTTCTTACTTTTCCTTTCCTTGCCTTGCCTTCCCTTTCCTTTGTTCCAAACTAGAGTGTTCCAAGAAAACTCTAAGTGACCAAGAGAGTGAGAGAGAGAGAGAGAATAATGAGAGAGCTCCAAAATTGAATTTGACAAAAAAGCCTACACTATCAAGACCTGCCAACTGATCCTCAGAAGCCTTTTTATGAATGAGGCCTCTATTTTCTTCATTTTCCATTATTTTCCTTCAATTTCCTCCTCACATGCAACCTGTGACCTTTCACCTTACTTTTCTCCTAATTTCCTTTATTTTCATAAATAAATGTGCCAAATATGCCTTTTTTCTTTTTAATGCCTTTGCCTTAACCTTTTTTCCTTAGCCAAAAAGCACACATGCAGTCATGCCCACTAGGATATCTTTACCCAACATTCATCTTGGAATACGTGTCCCTTACCCATGGTCGTATTTTTCCTTTATTTACTTTTGTTACATGAAATTTTCACCAAGGTTGTTACAATATGGCTTGATCAAAATGTGTCCAAATGAACTTGAGGTCTCTTCTATTCATAGGCTTTCATGAAGGTCCACTTGTGGTTGAGGCTGACCTGTCCAATTTAACATGTGCTTAGGGCCGACCTAACCTAATATACATGAGTGAATATATAAATTCAAAAACCAACTTTCACTTGTCTAAATAAGGTGATATTTAGGTCAATTTTGGTCCCCTCGAAAAGAGGAACCTAATGCAATCATCATCTTGATCATTTGATCTGATCAAGGTGGAATTTGACCACAATTTCAAAAATTAACACTCCCTCTCAACTAGGGAGAATTCCACCAGCCATATTTGTCCATCGAACAATATGCCATTCTCGTGTCTTCAAGTGTCATTATGTATCATCCCTGATCATATCTGTCATGTAATCACCATGCCATGACCACCTCAAGTATCTCATCATCACAAATCATCAATGTACATCTCCATCTATCCCTTGCTTATTCTTGCTTATTTCTTTATTGTTCCTGCTAGTATGTTGAACATTCTCGAATATAGAAGAAGAAGAATTTGTTATCAGAGGGGAGCTTAAGATACCACCCTCTATCCATCAGGATTCTACCTAGAATATCTGCCAGTGTGATACTACTCGGAATACCATCATCAATCATCATCAGAGAGCATATCGTCAAGGAACACATCTCAACGTGGAACCACATTGGGGAACTCATCTCGACTCAGAATCTCATGGGGGAGTAATACATATACAACCCCATATCAAGCAACAAGATATCCAAACACATAGGGGATCACATATCAACCCTGAAATCTCATCAGGGAGCTCAATCTCGACCTGGAATCACATAGGCTTATCTCAACCCATCCTATTTCCTATTGATCTTCCCATTGATGACCCTAAAATCATGTGTAGAACAACTGCATCATAATTGACTTGGGTTGTACACCCCAAATACACTCTCAACTTGTTGGCTAAACGAGGAGTGGTATTCTCGACAAGCCCAACTTGTGGGTATGATGCCAACTGGGGTTATTCTATAAAGACTAGATAGGGGAGCATCATTCTTTGACCCTATGAAGATAGGGGAGCAACATCTTCAACCCTATGGGTAATAGATAGGGGTCATACACTATTGTCCAGATTTCCCTCAACCCCAGGAGCCCTCTATCTCAATTCCTCACCCTGGGAGCTCAAACAGGGAGGAAGAGTTAGCTTAGTGTCCTCGATCAGCGTTTCTCTCATCATACTCAAATATGGTATCAGCTTGTCTCAATAGTATTTGTTTCCTGTTCATATAGGAAATCGAATCAAATATCATTTCAAAACATAAATAATCATATAAATATCAAAAGGATACCATAATCATCCTCCCTCTCAAGGAGGTTCCAACCACAAGCTTGAGCTTTTTTTCGAACATTTTCATTGTCTTAATATAAGAGAGTATCTCAGTCCCAACTATAAATATGGGACTTTCTGCCAATCGGATCTCACTCTATGTCATCATAATGTATCCATGTCATATCAGATCATGCTCAGACAACTCTCTAACGATCTTCTTCATCCTACCTCACATATAGCCATGTTAGCAACATTATACTCATCCTTAATCATTCTATGGACCTCTCATCCAAGATATCATGGAAGATCTCATACTAAATCAACATCCAAATGTGCTTAAAAATACTCTCTATCAACAAAAATACATCCATGCAGCCACATATCATAGGAGAAATATATCAACCTCAAAAATAGAATATCTCATGTAGATATTTCAAAGGATGCTTGGTGGCAACTCTATGTGAATTAAGCGGCTCACTCATGAATTTATTCAGGTTCTATGCATATCATATATATATATGGATGTTCAAAAATGGAACATCAATGCTTCAATCAATAGTCGGATGTCATGTCAAGTTCAACAACATATTTGAACTTCAAATCATAGTATCCAAGGATTTTCATTTTCATTATTCATGTTGGACACCTAATCCTCTATGGGTTGGTGTAGAATGTGAACAGCCACCGGAGCCCAAGAGACCACTTGGAATCTGAATCCAAGGGTCACACCATGTACTATAATTGTATATCATGTCAATAATATATGAAATCTAATGCTTATCATTCACATTTGTTGTTTACATTCCATGTGAGTTTAACATGGTATCAGAGTTGGTTCCTTCCTGCCTTGCTCAAATTTGAATCACTAGTTTTATGGTGTAGTGATTTTGGATGTTTCTATATTTTTTGTAGAATTGTCCCTTTGTCAACTACTTCCTTGCACTATCTATAGTCTTTAAATAAGAAAAAATAGTGTTGGTATGTTGTATTCTTTAATGATTCTCTATCTCTTGATTCCCTGCCAACTCTGTTGCATGCAATACTAACAAAATAAAAGGAAATGGTCCATGGTTTTCATTGCAACTGGAGTGTTTTTAGCGCAACCCCATTGTTCGGAATATCGTGTCTTCCATCCAATGGAAAGGTAATGTAGCACAGGAAGTGTGTAGAAAATACTTAGTGAATTCTTCACATACATAGCTCAAACGAGTAGGAATACATTCTTCATTAGGTATAGAAAAATTCATGGGTAAATTTTGTGGAGTTCACTCCAGTCTAAGGATGTGTTGTAGATGCAAAGGGTGATTGACTAGTTCAGGAGGAAGATTTGCACACCATATATGCATGCTAAAGCGACATCACTCATCCTAGCAGACATAATTCAAATTTCCTAAAAACTCTCTTTCACAGACGTCACATTTAGGATAGGGTAAACGTAGTTCTCATTATCTTATGAGGATTAGGGTATGTTACCAATGAAAGTGATTGTCATGAAGCATATTAGGAGCCAAAGCACATGACTCATGGAGGTTGAAACCACAGGGTAGGCATTGGTATGCAAAACCAAGACCATGAATCTACGCAGCAAGGGGATTTTAGCTTAGTGTTGCTTACATTGTTTCAGTTATACTCCATTTCACTGGCAACATTTCTTCTCGTTCTGTTTATTCATCGTCTTGCCTTGTTATCACCTTTTCCTGCTAGTATTAATGCTCTCTTCAATCATGTTCTAAGGAGATCAGCAGGTCTTGCTCATGCGTATGCCTTGTGGAATTTTAGCATGGAGGAAAGTGGATGGTGGTTGTTCCCTACAACGGTTCTAATATTTAAATGTATAAAAGCTCGTTTTGTGGACAGACATATTGCCAATTTAGAAGTTCAAGACCACACTTTGTATAGTAATGACCCAACAAAGTTTTTGGATTCCTAAATGTAATCTACATTACATAATTTTTCATATTTTGATTGGTATGAATTGTAAAGGTTAATGCATTTCACTGGAAAATTTTCTTCTGCTATAGTTAACGCAGCGAGATATGTATTCACATTTTTATGCCAAAATGGTATCACATTGTACCTACAATGTCAAATAAGATAGAGTAAAAATTGGCATAGCATAGCTTCTATTTTATCTCTCTGCATTGTATACTGCTTTGACAACAATAAGGAAATTGGAGGTACAAAGATCAAGGCGAAGTCTTGGCATAAAATGATGTTGTTGAAGTTTGTACTGGCAGAAGATTTAAAGTGTGTAGTTGCAGCTATCTAGCATTGAAATTTGTTTGTCCTTTTGTATGTTTACTAGTGCATTTTTTTTGAAGTAGACATCTTTTGTTTCTTGAGTTTGTGTTGTTGGGCCTGAAAAATGGCCAAACTTGATCATTTTCTAGACTTATTAGGAAATCTAATCATGTCTACTGATGACAGCACAGTCAAAATCAACAAAGACTCTCTCTTTGAAAATTAGACCTATCTACAGTATGCACAAGAACAAATTGATTTTTTGCAGCTTGAATCTCAACTAAAGAATTACAACAGTGGAATCATCGTTTTGAACTTGTTTTTGTTCAGAACATTGAAACAAACTCCCATAAGCAGCAAGTCAATAATGTTACAGTTGATTCAGATACATTTCCCATTAAAGCTTCAAAGTTACATGCAAATGCAGAAATTCAGCATGCACTTCCTGAGTCGGTCATTAGACCTTGGGAATATCTTGTACATAACAAGCACATAACATATGACAAGGGTTTTTCCTTATATATTCTGGACTGTTCCAAGCCAGTCTGATTTCAAAGTGCTAGATTTATTCAGGATGGTTCATCTTCACCTGTTCCTCCTCCTCTACAACAACAAATTGTGAAATGCAAACATTGTGAAAGAGTTGGCCATGTGAAAGATCATTGTTTTTATCTTCATCCGTGCAAGCATTGTGGTCAGCATACCCATTCTTCACACAAATTCTTTAAAAACAAACATCCTGCAAGAACAAGGATTCATCTTGGATGGATCGCTTCTTGGCAATGGGCTTCAACAGCCAAGAAGATATTTCACTCATACAAGAGGATTTGTTCTTGAATATTGAAAAGTCTTGCAATTGAGATCTCTTCATCTTCTCACCTTGTATTTGATAGGGGGGAAGTGATGGTCATCTACAAGCTTCAAAGCCACATAATTGAGCATGAGCCACAACCTGCCATACCAGATTCAGAGTTGTAGCCAGAGACATAGATTCCCCTGAGCATGCCTTCAGTTGGTGATCAACCTTAAACCATCATGGGTTGAGACCTCCCTTTTTAGGTTGAGTTTCTCCCTTTTTATGTGGGGTGAGACCTCCCTTTCAAGGTTGAAGTTTTCCCTCTTCAAAACATGAGGAGCACTTAATCTAGCAGAAGACCTCAGTTTCATGTCAGATTTGGAAGAGTTCTCGGAGCTGCACTAAGTGTTCCAGTGTTGGTGGTCATCCTTAAACCACCCCCCTCATACCAACATTTTAGAGAGTACATTTAGCCTAGTGTTTTCATCCATATTTTTGCACATTTTGTATTAAAACTCTCTTCTTGGACTCATACATACTCCTTCGGATTAAGGGGGCGGATGTTGGACACCTAATCCTCTATAGGTTGGTGTGGAATGTGAATAGCCACTGGAGTCCAAGAGACACTTGGAATATGAATCCAAGGGTCACACCATGTATTATAAATGTATATCATGTCAATAATATATGCAATCTAATGCTTATCATTCACATTCTCTATTTACATTCCATGTGAATTTAACAATTCAAAAACATTTCTCAATATATTTGCAATATAGAAATTTTTCCAAATTCCAGAAATTGATTCATCATGCCATGATACATCATTTCGAGCTTCAGAAGCTATCTCTCTCTTATTTAGATCATCATAGGCTCATCACCTGTCAAGAGTAAACCATCAGGATGTAAAACCAAAACCATAATCAAAATCAAAGTCATACCTTGGAACTAATCATCCTGACTTCACCAGATAACTATCAAATATATACATATCTAGATCGAAGAGCTTGCTTCATGCAATGCTCTAAGCATAATGCCTTGCTAAGAGAGCATAATCAGCCTTACATAAATCAATGTTGTACCATCACATCAACAAATTCATCTCATCAAAGTTTAGAAGCCATATCACAACCATTAACAAATTCATTATTATCATAGTATCAATACTTTCAACCAGATGACAAGGAAGGCTCATATCAAGTAGTGACTTCATTTATTATCATGCCAACAAGTTGTCATCGACCATGCATTATCAATCTGAACTTTATCAAGTCATTCTCGTAATCGTAATACAATTCATTTATGTCACTAGGTGCAAATGCATAAACCAAGGATGAGTCATGCAGTTTCCATGTTCATGCTAAATCACAGCTATCAATACCTCAACCATTGTGCTAGGAACAAGGAGGCCAATTTCTGAATACCCACATAGCATTGACATCAGGGCAAATCAACAATCGTCAGATCAAATCATCAGACATAAGGTCAATTCCAAATTTGTTATCGTAGAGAGATCTATAGTCAAAGCATATCTCAATCATCAATTCAAAGTTATTGTCCAATATCATGACAACACATTTTTCATCTATATCAATCATCCAAATCATGCCAACCTCTTGTAGCACAAACATAGTGACATATATATATATATATAGATATAGATATATATATATATATATATATATATATATATATATATATATATATATATATATATATATATATATATATATATATATATATATATATATATATATATATATATATATATGTATGTCTCGGTCACCTACAAACGCAAGTTTAGTCTGCATGTTCATGTTATGGAAAACATTCAAGATTTTCCTGCTTCCAGATCTTGTTATCTTCATCATATCTGTGGAACTGACATCTTCTAGGTGGCCGTCCGATTTCATGCGCAATACTTCATTTTTATGTGATCATCAATTTAACCCAACAACTTCAGAAATCATATTACAGTGGAAAAATATGTTAGAGACACCTTGGTTTAGAGTTCATATTGCTTTAGAAATCTTTGGATGATGGTCAAATGTGGTCAAACCCCTGTACACTCCCTTTAGGTTAGCATGGGAGCATCTTTCGCTGCATGGATGTTACTTGGGCCTTAGCATGCGTGCATCTAGGGAAAAGATTTCCCAATTTTGTGCCTGCGTCTGGAACAGAAACCCTAATTTTTTTACAAGCTTTATATATGAGACTTTATTGCAGTTAAATAATTTCAGATAGATCTTACTTCAACATAAAGTAGATAGTAATGTGAGTAAGAATCTTGAGAAGAGATTCTCCCTCTGACTGGAAATCTACTTCATTCATCTTCATTCATGTCATCAACCTATCTCTACTAGAGTCAAGCAACAACATATTTGTTAGATCATAAACATATATCTATCATGGCTATGACATCAATCTTTCATCAAAGATTAGACTCAAAGAAACATATAGATGCAACATCATATCTCAAAGATTATGAGCACTTTCTATCAAGTCACTTCATCAAGTTAGGACATTCAATTTAACCATATGCCATCAAGACAAGACCACAGGTAGTAAGAGATCTAGAATATCAATCTCATAGTTATACCTCTAACATCAAGGTTACCATGCTTATCATGATCAATGAGATCACATTAGGTCATTCAATAAAACTTTATGAAAACAAGAAGAGTGTCAATATCTCTTTCCATATGCTTCCATCATGCTTATCACAAGAATTACCATTAGCATCATGTATAAGAGTCAATGATCTATCCTTCTATATTAAATCCATCATGACAAGTATCAAGAGTATCATTTACTAGAGTCAAGGTGCAAGCCTTCCTTATAATATCAAGATGTCCAATGGATGTATGTTAGCCAATCATCAAGTGTATCAATGTATCAATATTAAATAGCCTCATAGAATTCAAGAAGATCAAAATTTTCAAAACCAAGTGCATCATTACATATAGAAAACATAGATCCAAGTCGCTTTCATGTGCATGTATGAGCCATCAAATAAAGAGACATTTTCATCATGTCTTAGGACTTATCTAGCCATCAATGTTATTGTTGAAATACAACATACCATGCATACCTTGTGGTATTCAAATACCTATGCACCTTCTCATAAGTATCTTATAGTGCTTATCACCTTTTCATCAAGTACCTCTTTACCTCTTTCCAGATCTATCTTTTCTTTCCTGCATCTCAAATGATCCTCAAGAAGGATCTATTAATCACATCTCATCAACGAGGTTAGAAACATCCATAAACTCAAATACATATGAATGAAGTATAAGAAATAAACATAATCATCAGATCCATAGGTCTAAACAAAAGTAAGAGGCATCATAAGTCAAGAAATACTTATCTTCAATGGGAGTTGATCCTCTCCCTCTTGAACCAATATTCAAGAGCTATCAATGTCCATTGTACATATACCAACTTTGCCTTCAATTATCCAACCAGGTATGTTAGATATTATCCCATCTAGGTCTTCATCAAATATTTATCAAGTTCTTGAGCATCTTCACGTTGACGAACTAGGTTCCATATCTCATATTGTTTCCATAAACCAGGATTTTCTCTCCAACCCTAACCTCATTAAATCCATCAAACCCTAATAATCAAGTTTCCTAGGGTTTTATTCAAACCCTTAAATTGTTTTAGGTCTCCACCATCCTCTTCTTGCTTCCATAAAAGGTGTCATCATCTGGGTGATCTCCATGGCTTTTCTTTAGCCCAACTCCAATACGATGTTAATTTTTCATAGGGCTACATTTTTCTTTGCTTTGATAATTGCATTTCTTCATTAATACATTAAGTTCACCCCATATAATCATTACATTATTCATATCTACACCATTATTCATCAGCATATGCAATTATATAGAAAGAAAAACATCATCAACATCAATACAGTAAAACATAAATCAACAATAGAAAAAATGCATGCACACACAAAGAGACACCAGGATTGGTTCGAGACCAAGGCAAAACCCACTATAGGGAAAACCCTTGCAAATATTATTCTTCTTAGATTGCCATCAAATGATCCAACAAAGGGGAGTACAATGATACATAACTTTATCTATGCAACAAAACAACTATGATATCCATGAAATAGATCTAATCATGCTTATAATCACAACCCTGATTCTGAGGACTGTAGTGTGTTGTCATTGACTGTAGTCAACTACTGGATATTGTTGTCACCATGTTGAACATTGTTGTCACTGAGCATAATCTTCATAATATTGCAATATCATCTTTGAGTCTCAAACATAGGGAGGAGGGGTTATGCGAATGTCCTATAGCAATTTTGGACGTTCCTTGCAGAACTAGAAGAATGTGTCTGGAGCAAATCTGGACACTCCTAGGTGAATTGGATGAGGGCATCTAAGGTCAAACATACTCATATATGCCTCAAACCCTGGGCTCTCTCATAAGGCTTCCATGTGAGCATCTATGGTAGCCCATATGCTCTCAAGACCATACTGTGTGTGCGTCTGGGGACCAAACTAAGCAGCAAAAACCATAGCCTTCCGGACACTCCCATAAACAATATGTTTGAGCATCCAAGGCTCCCTGGAGTTTTTCAAGACCATATTGTTCCAAATTCTAGGGACTAAAATACTCAGTTACATGTCAGTGTCCGAGATCCAGAAAACCCTAGATTAGTGCAAGCTTAGACCCTATAGTTTCAGACCTTTTGCGTGAGCTATCATCCATCAGACCTGTGTGAAACAAGACAATAAGAGAAGAGAAGATGGCTTGATAAAAATGTTTCCAGATGAGGTTGAGGTTTCTTCTACTTATAGGCTTTCATGAGGGTCCACTTGGGGTTGAGGCCGACCTAACCCAATATATATGAGTGAATAAATAAATTCAAAAACCAACTTTCGCTTGTCCAAATAAGGTGATCTTTAGGCAGATTTTGGTCCTCTCGAAAAGAGGAATGCAATAATAATTGTGGTCATATAAGCTATCCAAGATGGAATTTCACCACAGTTGTAAAAATTAACATAACTTAATTAGTTGGATTTGACCCTTGAGAGGAGATTCCTTTAATCACTCACTTGAGTTTGTGTGTACATTCCTTTACTACCATTTGAATTTTAGAATGAATATTGTTCTAACTCATCATAGATAAACTAGGTTCATATCTACAACTTCCTAGATCACTAAAGAATAAAAAATGGAATCATTTATCTAGATTTGTGAATCTTGACCTCAACAAGGTAATACATGAAGGAATCATGTTGAAATTGGGACCTAAGTGCCATTATAAAACCTTATATTAAGAAGTTATTACTTCAAAATCTAGTAGTTTCCTTGAATATGGACACATAATATAAATTCCCTACCAAGTCATAATGAAAAGAGGATGATAATCAAAAGAGAGGTTTAGTGGAAGATTTCCAAGCCTAGAATTAACCATAGATAATATGGAAACATATGGGAAGAAATGTAATGGTAAGTACTAAAGAAAAATTTGAAGCATTGGCCAAGGATGATCTAGGGGAAGGAAATTAACCCTCATCTTGTTTGGAGGAACAATGTTCCTCTCTTAACATCAAAGGCCAAGATATATCACAAGGGACAAGCCCTAAAAGTAAGAAGACCATTAAAGACCTAGATCCACTTAAAGAGAGCTTTATACTCTATGGAAGATAAAGGAATTACATTTTATGAGTGTTGGCTCAATTTTCCAAATTCTAGCTCAAGGGAAGTTGAGTTCACAACCCAAGTCCTCACTAATAGATACTCGATCTAGAACCTCTTCCATAGGAAGGAAGCCAAATTAGGTAAGACTTCAAGAAAATAATCCAAGGAAGTGGTATATGAGAGAAAAAAAATCAACTTAATGATTACCATAAAAGTAGTCAAAATACTTCAATATAAATCTACTACTAATCCTAAGCTCCTATAAGGGGTGCAACTTCATGTCTAATTGACAATGCAATATCTTGCAATATAATAGGGTTGGTCTCATTGGATAAACAAAATGCATTGAGTATGAAGCTAGAAGCTAATAAACCATAAATAGCCAAGGTCTAAGAAACAATGCTCAATTAAGAGAAAATAGATGTGATAAGCTATTTCATATAATGACCTAATATTTTCGTTATCAAATGGGTAAAGAAGTAGGGGGAATGTGGACTAATAATTATGATAAATCCCTAATAATTTGAGACAGTCTCTCATAACTTGGGTAAGTTTTAAAAAAATGGAATAAAAACTTCCATATTATGAATGTATATGGTCACATGGCCCTAATTCTAACTCCATAAGTTAGTGGCCTCTCCTTTATGAGGAGAGAGTAACTTATGAGGACCCACCTGAGATAATGGGAGGAAAAAATAACTTAATTATTGGTCTTAATGTAAGAAAGGAGAAATATTGATGACAAAGAATCCATTCTCTCCAATATTATGTCTACAAATGGATTAGTGGATTTCCAACGAACCAATGGACAACTCACTTGGAAAAATCATAGTAATGGGGAAAGTTTTGTTATGGAAAGATTGGATAGGCTTCTATTATCATAAAATTGATCCACTATGGACTATTTATATGACAATTATTGTTAGTAGTTTTGTTTGAAATGATTGGGCCATCATTTTAATTTTTACTATGGATCATAAGTTCTCTAACGTCCCATTTAAGTTAAAAAATATATAGTGAAAACCATAATCTCCCATATATGATTAATGAATAGTTTCTTAAGGGAAAATTTCACCTATAGTAACAGGTTATTTTAAACCCAACAGGATTTTCCCAAGGCTTGCCTATATAGTGTGTGTGTGTGTGTGTGTAGAGAAGTGGATCTAAGCTAAGAAGACAATCCCATGCACATTAAATCACAAGAGGAAAGTGAAGGTTTAACTTTATAAGACAAGAGTCCTAGCCTATATTTGGTGAGGCCAATTCTTAGGAAGATCTCCTCATGATCTTTACTCTTGATATCCCAAGTGATCTGCACATAAAGAAAGGAACCAATAGATCCACCTGCAAAATAATATTAATGCATAACATAACATACATCAACCATATAATATACGAAGAACACAAAGGCTGAAAAATGGAGAGAGATTTTTTTTTATCGAAGCATCCAAGATGAAAAATAGTACATAGTCGAGTCCTCCAAGCCTTTGTCATTAGCCTCTTTCCTAACCTTTATGCTCATTGATTGACACTTGCATGCATAAGTTTATCATGGATGTAGACAGATAGCACTTTGGCATGGTTCATGTCTTCTCTCCTGTGACTAGTGAAGAGCTTGGATTTTATATATTTTTCTCATTATTGGTCTCATTGAACCTAGACACTTTCTTGACCATATCATAGGTGATTATTAAACTAGGAAAAATCAATGACACATTTTAATTAAAATTTTTAAACTAGACCAACTCAATGCTTACCTACTTAAAGCTTCACTCTGTTTCAGAACTATAATGCAAAGAGGGCATTGTTGGGCTTCTAGCTTGGTCCCCAACACTAGGAAAGGGCATTTCTAGGCCTTCTATTTCAATCCTAAATTGACTAAAAATGTTGATCCCTCAACATACCACTTTTCTTGATGTTTCACCAATCACAATTTGACCCTTTGATTTGGCAAGGGTTGTTCTTATCTTCTAGACCCTAAGGGGTGGATTTTCAAGCTATATTAGATGTTCCCTAATGTATGAGGTCAAAATATATTTTGATGGCCAAAATACTTTATAATAAGAGAACTAGTGAGTGAGACACAAAGAGAGAGAGGTTGCGGACAAGAGATCTGTAGAGGCTCAAAAGTATAGCTAGATACATAAAGAAGTACATCCCCAAGGTAGGCATACCCACACTTGGTACTGAGAGAATATATCATAGATGCCCACACAACATATTGTGGACTAATGTTGTCAAGGAATAGTCATGATACAATGTAGATCTCTAGAAAAATAGTTATCAGTAGGGTTGGACATTGATGTGAGTGCCCCCAATGATGGCCCTTAATGTACATTACATATTCTTCAACTGCACCTTGAGGGAGGCAATGGTCATGAGTCAAGTAGCCTTGATAACCCAAGTTCTTTGACACTTCTTATGGTATGAATTGACTACAAGAAAATGAATGAGATGATGTCAAGCATACTAGGTGACTACCTAATTACAGGGGATTGAGGTATCCTGTTAGTAGATGTGAGGGAGATCACCGATAATGAAAATGGTTCCCAAAGTACCTAGTACAATATACAAAGTGAAAATGAATGAGCTGAAGTTTAGAACTCTACAAAATTAGTTAACATGGGCCAATGATGAAAACCCAATGCAAACTGCGAGGAAACCTACCACCAACGACTATAAGCTCCAAGGTACTAGAGTGTTTCTAGATCTGCATCCTAGATAAAGTGTTGAAGTCAATAGGAAGAGATTCACCAAAGAAGGGGCTTAATGTATTCCCCATCACCAACACAAAAATAACACTAAGATAAGGTTTCTAATGATATAAAATGAAGAAATAATGTACCACTGACATAGGGATGACCAACACAAAAGATATGAGGATATGTGCAAATGGACAACTCTTGACTGAGACTTCCCTTAAACATATAATGGAATGACACAATAGTTAAATTGGTAGCATAGACTGAAGAATAGCAACAAAAATGAGGGTGACATAGAGGCATCATAAAAGCCCATAGACTAGAAGGGTAACCAGTTGGGTGAGATATTAACTCAATCAACGTAGTTACTCTACTTAAGCTGAAGGTGTGGTCCAAAATTCTAGCAAAAACAAATTGTAAGAATGTGACTCGAACAAGTGCCATTTCCAAGGGTGACATACAATTTCCAAGATAGATATGGGTAAGTGAAAAAGACTCCCCCTAATTTTTGTTAACGTCCACAGAGACCAAACTTTGGTCTCTGTATAGTGTATCCCCTTCACAGTGTAATAAGAAAGAAAGAGAAGACAAGTAAGATCATAAGGTTACTTTTTCATGAGTTTTATAGTGAGGCTAAAAAAGAGATAAAATTACACTCATGTCCTTCTCAAGGTTTTACAATTAAACGAATGGAAAAGAGATTGCTTGCCAAACTTCAATTTAACTTACGAACAAGAAAACATGAAAAAAAACTCAACATTTTCATATAGGTGTTACGAGCATGAAAATATGGGAGCAAAAGAAGCTCGATATCTTCACGAATTTAACAAGTCATGAAAATAGGACCAAAATGGACTCAATGTTTTCATATAGATTTAACTATATATTTAACGAGCATGCAAATATAGCGAAGGGATCTCAGGATTTTCATTGTTTAACAAGAATGAAAAGAATGCCAAAAGAAATCCCATTCCAAAGAGATCAGTGGTATAATGGTATGCATCTTGTTCCGAGGATAACTAACAAATTCAACCTAAGAAAAGCATAAAGCAGTGGTAAAATATCTGGAAATGGAAATCTACTCATCGCAACGGTCTCTCTGAAAGGTGATGGAGGGTTGCGAGATGGAAGCAATGCTAATGCAAAGGAAATAGGTTGAGCATGGATATAAATCTGACGATTAAAACGAAGGAAAGCATCGGTATGACAATATCTAGCAAGACATTAAGGACCATGAGCATAGGCAAACAAAGATCAATGTGATAAAGTGTGGGGATCCCATATAGGGTGTTAGCGAAAAATATGAGAGAAAGAGAGACATGAGGTTCAAAAAGGATGTCAAGGAAAGTACTAAAGAGGATCCTTGAACATACGAATAACTGCAAACATGGAAACCAAGACGGTAATCAATTATTATGCTAGGGTGCTCGTGGAGGGTAGGCTCTACCACGCAAGTTATGATGTCAGAAAAGAGTGGTTGATATCACAACCTGATGGGTTGGGCCCTAAGCCAATCTGAAATGGTTACGGAAAAGTCTAATAATGCAATGACAAAATCAATGATTCCTAGTTCTATATGCCAATTTAGTTATATACCTTAGAGAAATAGTGGATAAAAGATGACATCTATGCAAACTTGTTCAATATCTAAGTCAAAAATATCTTCATGAAATTGTTAGTGGAAAATAATAATAACAAAAATATAGAACGATACTCCCAAGAATTACCAATTCGACAAAAGAGATACGGTCAAAATAAAAAGGATACATCATAGGCCCACATTCCCAATATAAAGAGGGAAAAGTCGACCACATAGCTCATTTTTTGTCCCATTTGGAGACAAATCTTGGAAAAAACCTTCTTTTTGCAAAATCTTCTTTTTTCAAATCTTGGGAGCTACATGCTACGAAATCGAGTTCCATCACTTCCATGCTAGTCTTCATTCCATCATCTTTCATTTGATGTTAATTTTATGCATTTTCCCTGAAGTTTCAGTTGTGGGGACCCCCCTACAAGGTCGATTCTAATCAATGCTCTATCATAGTGTAATTGTTGAAACAGAAGATTAACAATGCACCTAAAACACTAGGTGTAGAGTGTTGTTAGTGCTCCACTTCAGTAATAACACTAGGGAACTACATTGAAGGGAAACATTTTCAAATTTAAGGTAGGGGAGTCCTAGATTGATCCAAAATTTTGCATGTGAGTAAACAGTTGATGAGATCCTTAATGGGTTTTCAAGATTTACATGATGATTGAGTGGAGAGATGAGAACATAGTGTCAATGATGAAGTTGTGTTATTGGATGTAGGGGCTATGAGAGCACTTTGAAATTGCAGACTCTTGAAGTTTCTCAAGACCCAGTATATGAGAGGGAGACATGTGCTTCTATAAAGGATTATTCAGTGGTGGGATCATGAGGAGTAGTGCTTCAAGATACAAGAACCTAACCTCTATGCTCACTAGTTGACACCTTCATGCATAAGTTTATCACAGACATAAACTGACAACACTTTGGCATAATTCATTTCTTCTCTCCTGTGGCTCGTGAATAGATTGTATTTTTAGTTTTTTCTCATGATTTGTATCATTGAACCTAGACACTTTCTTAAACATATCATAGGTGATGATTGAACTAGACCAAATTAATGATTATTTTAATTAAAGTTGTTAAACTAGATTGAATCAATGCTTATCTAGTTGAAGCTTTGCTCTATTTCAGAACTCTATTATAGAGAAGGCATTTTTGGGATTCTAGTGCAGTTCCCAACACTAAGGAAGGGTGTTTCTAGGCTTTCTACTTTTCTCCTAGAATTGGCTAAGAGCATTGATTCTTGAAAATGTCATTTTTCTTGATGTTTCACCAATCACAATTTGATCCTTTGGCTTGGAAGGATTGTTCTTGTCTTATAAACACTAGGGGGTGGCTTTTTGAGCTATAACAGGAGTGGTATGTATGTATATATATATATATATATATATATATATATATATATATATATATATATATATATATATATATATATATATATATATATATATATATATATATATATATATATATATATATATATATATAATTGTGTGTGTTTGGGGGGAGAGAGATATTTTGGAAACAAAAATCTGGCAAAAACTTGTGCTTTAAATAATGGGATCATAACACCACATTCTTCCATGGAGTTTGTCTCCAATGATGAGATCAAAATGGAATTATTTCACTTATAATGAAATAAATTTATTGCAAACTCAATCAGATAAAAACCCATGGGTTCTTCAGAAATATTCTATTAAACCTAGGTATCTACATAATATAAAAGAAGGAATCAACACTTAAATGCACTTTCAATATCCTCAATGAAAAGGATAAATCTTTTCTACTCTAAATAATCTCTCTTTTTGAGTTGCATGAGATAATTTGCTCTATTGAAAAAGAGAAAAACTTAGAATTGGATAACTTCCCTATAAATTTCATTTAGAAGTTGTGGGGAATAATCAATAATGATATTTTGAATGGGTGGAGGAATAAAAAAAATTGGGAACGATTTTAGACTCACTGAACTCCACATATTTGGCCCTAATACCAAAAAGGAGGACTACTTAAAATATAAAAAAATTTGACCAATATCACATTGTGATTTTGTTTATAATGTTATGACCAAGGTTGTGGAATCTAGATTCAATTGTTGCTTTCTAAGATATTATCACTAAAGCAAGGGGGTCTTTCTAGCTAGAAAGAAAATATAAAATTGTTTGATTATAGTGTATGAATTATCCAATCACTTCAATCAAAAAGGAGGATGGAATGTTCCTAAAATATATTTAGACGAATCATAGAACAATGTAAATTGGAATTTTTCCCGCGGGTGGGGCGCAGCTTAATTAGTGATTGTCATGTTATGAATTATGTAAAGTAAGAGATTCAAGGTTCAAAACTTCAAATCCCCCATAGGTAAAGCCATCAAAATAAAAATAAAATGTAAATTGAGATTTTATTTGTAATATTTTGCACAAACTTGGATTCACCATTGTAATATATTGGATAAACAATTGTTTCTTAGTGACTTCCTTCACACTTTTAATAAATAATGACCCAAATTTTTATTTTTTAAATGATCTATAGGTATAACCCAAGGATTCCCTTTATACCTTTTTCTTTTTATTTTTATGATGGAATCTCTACAACAAGTAATTTCCTTTTCAAAAAATGAAGGCTTTGTAAAAGAATTAAGATTTATACAAAGGTATCTCCTATCACTCATTCCTAACTTGAGGATGACATTGTATTAATGGGATAAACCCATATTTGTGAAGTTAACAATTCCACTAAAATATTGTAGGTTTTTGAGTAGGCCTCTCATTAAGAGACTAGTAAGGTAAAATAAACAGATATTATTTTTATAGCCCCAAGTCTAGAATTTAGTAGAATATTGCCCACATTTTGGGATTTCAATGAGATCACTTCACATCAAGGTATCTATTGTTTCAATAATAAATAAGAGACATAAATTGGGAAATGCTCAACAAAATTAAGTGAAATGTAAAGGCATGGGAAAATAGGAGCTTGTCTTTCGCAAGAAGAATTGTGTGCATTAGCTCAATTCTTAGTGCTGTGTTGATCTTCTTCAACTCAATAATTATAGATCCTAAGAGGTTTATTATAGAAATTGAAGGAATCTTAAAGAAATCATATCATAAGCCAATAACCCCCAAAAGTGTTACCACTTGATGACTTGGTTAGAAGTCACCAAGTTAATGACGTTTGAGGTTTTAGTCTCCAGAATTGGGTGTGTGAGACACTTGTGAAGCCAAACATTAAAAAATGAAGTTAGTTTTGAAATTTATTACCTCACCTACATAGCTTTGGACTATCATTCTAAAGGAAAATTATCTTCCCCAAGGAAATTCAATTGACATATTATTCATAATGTGTAAAGAACTATAAATTTACAATTATATAGTTACTATTTGCGACCTCATTCACGATTATATCTTCTAGGAAGTTTAGTACATGTGAAACTCATTTTTGAGATTTCCCATTAAAAGGATTCCCATACCTATCAAATAATAAATATATAATACATGTTAAACAAATATTTATATATTTTGAAAGAACCAAAATGCGTGACTATTGGTAGAAGAAAAATATGGACCATTTGGCCAATGGAAGGACTAAGCAAAATGGCCATTAAATTTGGATCTCCGTTCAATCAATAGTTTGGTAGAAGAGAATCAAAACATCATAGTCTTATCCAAGGGAGTTTTAGCTGTGATCTTATTGTAAAGTAAGGGAAAATGGGATTACACAGTAAGGTATGGTTATGAGAAACTAATTGAGAATGAACTATTGGCCTCCAAGAAATCTTGGGAACTAATATGGCATGCCAAACAATGCAAGAAAATATCATTATTTTCATATTTGGAATCCAAAAGAAAAATCTATCTTGGCTAAGAAGAAAAATCTTGGCTAGTTAAACCCTTCATTGTAGAGGGATCTAAGATTCAACTAGGTGTTCAGGTTGCAAGTACACATATCCTAATAAGGCATGATTAAGAAATAATGTAATGGATTTGTAGTTTAGCCTAAGTAGACTCCTCCATGCAATGAAGTTGACATCCTCTCTCTGTTCATCAATTGAGGTAAAAGTCCTTGAAATTTTTCCTTTCTTCGAACTCTTTGGGCTATAAACCTAGGTTTCATAATCCCATCGAAATGAAAACCCTGATAAAAGAATTTTTAAACAAAAATCCTCAACATGAAAACTAAATAATAAAAAAATTATGTAAAATTTCAAAACATATATCCCAATTCATCTACAATGTAACACACTCAACTCTTTAATATCATATTAAGATTATAAGATATAATTATATTTGACCTTCAAAATTAAATATTATACAATTTAAACTTATACATCATCAAAATGAATCATAAAATAGTGAATATACAAATAATAATGTCAATGGATATTATCCCGGGTGGTTGGGAGGGTTTAATAATAACCTCCCCACTCGGGTTCAAATAACCCATGCAACATGATTGTTAACGTCAAATAACCCATGCAACATGATGGTTAACGTCAAATAACCCAACCATATGTAACATGATGTAATAATGAGACTTATAATCCACGCTTCTTCGAGAGGTCGAGTTAATTAAACCCCTTTTCAAAAAAGAAATAACATCCACTCAAATTACAAAACATTTAAACAACTCTCGTTAAAATCAATATAAGTAAAAAGTCCATTCATTTATTAAAATCAAAATAAGTAAAATGTCCATTCATTTCATCTCGATATCTTTGTATGGCCTCACTTACTCGTCTTTCTCCTCTAACCAAATGATGTTTGATTTAATTGCCTTCAAACCTTAGTATTCGTGGAATTAGCTAAAATTAAACCAAATTCATTGTTTCTTAAAAAATTATAATTTCTAAATATGATTTTGGAAAAATTTATTCTGGTAATAAATATATATATATATAGGTGTGACTTTCCTTTCTCTCAAACACTCCTATATGGCTGTTGTTGTGCGTTGATGGAAAACCTGCCACCTAAATTTTGAAAAGATTGGCATTAAAGAAACATTAACATTGTTGTAAGTAGCTTGTTCTTTTTAATAATTTCGCAAAGTTGGTAGAAAGGATAAACTCATGAGTTGTTTCATTTTCTAGTTGGTTGTTGCACCTACCATTGTTTAATTATAGTTACTTTTTACCGAATAATTTTTTATTTTTATTTTTTTCCAAATATATTTTTGCCTCTATCAATTATGTTGAATGGTCTTTTTTTTATTTTTTTCAAATATATTTTTGCCCTATCAATTATGTTGACTGGTCCTTTTTTATGTTTAACTGAAATTTATTTAAACTTAAGGCACGAAGCTGAATGACTCTTTCGTTATGTGACTAAGAATACTTAAGCTTCGATTGAAAATGAGATGTAAACTTTTGTACCTACAAATGTTTGAGTTATAAAAAATAAATTGGGTTGAAGATAATGATATTCAATGAAATGCATTGAAACAATATAGGTATTTTTTTTATAAATATTTTAATTAAAAATAGTTTATTATAGTTAATTGATAATATATTAAGTAAGAGTTAGTAAATGTGAAAAATTGTTTTTAATTCATGAGTTGAGAAAGAGTGATGGTGGCCATAGGGGTTTTTGCACCTATGGTTTACAGGTTTTGCGTCCATGTTATATGGTTTGTAGGGTGTTGATCCTTGTGTAATGGAAAGTGGGTAACACAAGGCTTCTCATGATGGGCAGTTTCTCTTTTTAACATAGTTTTTCCCCTTTGAACCTTGGATATTTCCAATAATTTTACAGTTGTCTATTGTTATTTTTGGGTTTTTACTGTCACGGTGGTAATCTTTGGGTTTCTCTAGGACTGGTCTGGTTGTTTTCTTAGTTGACATAGTGGGAGTGGAACGGTTCGTATGGAATACATGGATCATGTGGATTATGACTCGATCAATCCCAATAGAAGCTCCATTTTTGTCTCAAATGGGGAACCTTCCACAAACGGGGGTTTCATCTCTCTATCTATGGGGTTTTCTATTGCGAATTCGAACCCGGGTGATGGGTTTTCTTGGAACCCTTGTAATGTGGTCTTGGGTGGTCTCCAAATTGTTGCCACTTGTCGGTTTCCCATCCAATGGTCTTGGGTGCTAGTTTAAACTTTAGCTCCGGTGGTGGCTCATCTACATTTAATCACCTTCATCCTTTTCTAATGTTGGACATGTGGTGGGTTCTTTGTCGGGTCGTCAGGGTAGCTGAGGGGTGGCTCTATTGTGGGGGGGGGGGGGGGGGGGGGGGGAGGTGCGAGTTGATTTTTGTAAACATTTGTAAACCATTAGGGACCGGCTGTGGAGCCTTCTAATTCTTTTGTGCCAAAAGCCAATGTTCATGGTGATTCAATTAAGGAGTCTCTAGATGCAGGTCTCTCTAGTCGGCCCCTCTCCAGCAAAAATAAGTTGAAGGCTTTAAAGGGGGATCTCTCTCCTACCCCTTATAGTTTATGCATGGGTGATGAAGTAGAAATGAAGGATGTGGTGGCTTTGGTGGAGAAATCTCTAGTTGGGTGTGCTTGTGGGAGGATATTTGGGCTAAATACCATTATGGAGTGGCATGATAAGGTTATATCACCTATGATTTTTACTACAATAGATGTTTTCCTTTTGGCCATAGGTTGGGTCCAGTTGTATTTTAAGACAAAAGAGGATGTGGATGACATTGCTATGGGGGTGTGGTCCATTAACTCCTCACCAATTTTATTTAAATTCTAGAATCCTCTTTTTGATGCGAGGAAGGAGAGAATGGATGAAATTTTAGTGTGGGTTCGTTTTCCTAGTCCGTCGTCAAACGTTTGGAGCTCCCGGAGTTTCACAAATTTGAGAAATAGCCTTAGGCATTTTCTAGATGCGGACTACTCTTTTCTTGAGATGCATGACTAATTGGTTTCTCTGGTTTTGATGTGTTTGGATCTCAAGAGGAAATTACATGCTATTATGAACATTGGTAGAGATGTCATTCGGCTATAGGACCTTGAATATGAAGGCTTACCCTTTTGGTGCAGGAGGTGCCATAAAATTGGGCAATTGTTCAAACAATGTGCCCTTTCTTTCAGGGGTAATTCAAATCAAAAGGTAAGTTTTCAAAGAATGAGAGGACGGTCTGGGTTGCTAGTGGTTTTCCCCGAGGGATCCTTGTATGGATGAAGGATGGGCTTAGGATTCTATGTCAAATGTTTCGACCATTCCCACATCAATGATGGTGTCTAGCTTGATTCCTTTACCAGTTCCCTTTACATCCTCGACATCGACGATTGGGATGGCTATTTCTTACGAGATGTCTTTGGAACCAAGTAATTCGGCTACCCTCTCTTTGCATAATTTACATATTGATTCCTATTTTGAAATGTTAAGTATGCGCCTTCATGTATGTTCGGTGGGGGTTTCTTAGTCTATGTCTTTAAAATTTCTCCATTCTCCTTTACAAAATGTCTCATGTTTGTTGCCTTTTGAGTCGGCTGATTTCTCTTCTCCTCAAGCTTCTTTTTCTCGGGTTGTTCTTGTTGAAAAGTGTGCAACAAGAAATGCTTGTTGAGAGTGCAACAAGATGATGGAGCTTAGTGAAAAGAGTCGCCTTCACTAAGTGGGCCCGCAGGCTATTTTTGGCGCAAGTCTATTTTTAGACTATGTCTATTTTTAGACATATGGATCATGTCTATGGATGATTGATCAAGTTGGGAAAAATAGATGGACTTCTATTTTTGATGAAAGTGTGAGTGATCACAGTGTGAGTGATTACAGTGTGAGTGATCACAGTGTGAGTGATCAAAGTCAAAAATAGAAAAGTCAAATATTATTATCTCACAATAATATTTGGACTATAAACTTAATCTTATTCTCTTGGAGCACTTCAGTTTGAGCTACGGAAGTGGCACATGCAGCTGTCAGAAGGAAATACGCTTTTCTCATGAGTCAGTTGAGTTGGTGCATGCATGACTTCAGTTAGAACTCAAGTGAGTTGAGTTTAGTGGACTGGAGGTACAATTGATGGAGTTGTGTTCAGTTTAGCTTTGTTAAACTGGTTGTATTTAGTCTAACTGATCAATAGACTAAAGATGAGTTGGGTGAATTAGTTATTAATTAATTCACAAGTTATTAACTCATAATGCAACTATAGAATACATCAGTTAACTCAGTTGCATGTCAGTGCATGTTCAGTTCAGCAGGGACAGGTGTTAGAGGATCAGATTGCTATCAGTTGTGACTATAGCTGTGCATGATGATTTGCACAATCAAAGGATTGAGTATGCCAATGAGTTTGCTCACGTATCTTCATGATATTATAGCTGTTGCTCACGTCCAACATAGTGTGGGTGACTATTTTGCAGTGTAAAATCGAGTTTGGGAAGCAATTCTCATCAGTTCTCGAGCAGGTTTGAGCAGTGGAGGTAGGCAAGCAGCGGGAGAGATTTGGAGATCAAATCTGAGCTGTATTGTGTGTAACAGGTGGAGATACTTGTGAGAAGTATTATGCTTTGTATTGTTACATGATTCAATCAATATAATATACAGATAGTGTGGGGTTTTTAGCGAGATGCTTTCCCCGGGATACATACTGTGTTTATGAGTTTGATTGATGCTTCTATGTGTGCCTATGAATGTTTCTGCTTCTGTAAATTGATGATCAACGTAGAGGAGATTATGTATTATACATGTTCCGCTTAAATTGTATGATCGAGATAATCTCTGTTGAATATGTGTCATATTATTCAAAAATTTTACATGGTATGAGAGCTAGATAATTTGTAGAAAAAGTTTCTACATGGTATCGAAGCTGCTTGATTTGTAGAAGAGATTTTTACAGGATATCAAGCGAGGATTGATCATCAGATCTACTATTCAGGAAGTGTTTACATTCTATGTCTTCAGGTAGAGTCTGTGATCGGGCCAGGTAGCCTCTGGATTCATCCTTCTTTTGGAAGGTGAAATATCCGGTGAATGCCCATACAGTCGATCTATGTACAAGAAATAATTTGTTCTCACGAATTCTAGATCGGAAGCAGTTGAGTTTTGTGCTGGTGGAATTCGAATTTAATTCCAAAGCAAGAGATAAAACTCAGAAACATTCAGTTCGAGAATGGAGACAATATGCCCCAGTATCTCACGAAGTTCACCAAATGCCGGGATGAGCTAGGAAGTGTGGGGGTGACTGTCGGATGAGGATGGTGAGTCTACCACTCCTTGACCTTCCTAAGAGTTGGCATAGCTACCAGGACTCGGTGAATGGAAGGGAGAAACTGCCAGGATGGGAGAGACTTTGGTCGGATCTTGTGCAGGAGGAGATTAGACAGAGCACCAGAGACGGTTCTTCATCCATGCAGGATGAGGAGAACTGTGCCTTAGCGAGTAAGGCGAAGAAGGGGAAGGAGAAGGTTTCTCTTTCTGAATCTTGTTCTTCTAGTGATGGGAAGAAGGTTGACAAGTCGAAGGTGAGATGCTTTCGTTGTCATGAGATTGGTTCACGGGTCAAGAACCTGTATGCTCTTGAGGTTCAAGATGCATGCGAAGCCTTGAGCAGCGAGGCAACTGACAGAGACTTGGTGGTTGAGAGGGAGCGTATATTACCTCTCAACATGCAGAGCCAGAAGAAGTCTCAGACGATTGTGGAGGAGCCACGATTGGTGCAGCAGCTTCAGGAGGTTGTGGAGGAGCCACAACAGGGGAAGCTGAAAGGAGATCGAGTAGAGACATCTACTCATCCAGAGACCTCCAGTAGGGGGAAACTTCAAGCCAGGTGGGCTGAGGGATCGCATGCAGCCATACCTCCAGGTAGGAGGTGGGGTGATGTGGATTGATCATCCCAAGGAGGAGGGGCAAGATCCTTGAGGTACCCAACCTCTTGGAGGAGACCTTGCTACGGGAGCCCCGATGTGTAGTAGCAGGAACTGACTGATTGGGTAGAGATGGATGCGGATGGAGCGGCAGAGAGAGCGATAGTGCAGGGAATCCCAGGACAGCGCATAGCTAGCAGGCTGTAGCAATGCGAGAGGCACAAGTGTTTTGCACAGTGCTAGGTGGCACAGAGAGGTGTGCAATGGTGCAAGATGCATGGAGATGTTGCAGTAGCGCAGATGTCAGAGAGGGAGCACTTGTCAGCAGCAGGTAGAGCTTCAGCATCAGAGGATGTTTCTAGCCCAACAGGGAGGTCAGTTGGGAGGTGCAGTGCGGATGCAATGCTGGGAGATAGAACCAGCAGCAGCACGGATGCAGTCAGAGATCAAAGTGACAGAGGCTAGAGCAGTCAGATACTGAAGAGCACAGAGATGCAGAGTTTCAGTTGACAGAGGCAATAGCAGTCAGAGACTTTGATGACAGAGCAAGTGGACCGGCCAAATGTGTTGCATGGAGAACATTCCAGAGTTACAGGATCGGGTTTGAGAGGAAGCCTTTCTTGTTGAGAGGGAGTGTTGAAAAGTGTGCAACAAGAAATGCTTGTTGAGAGTGCAACAAGATGATGGAGCTTAGTGAAAAGAGTCGCCTTCACTAAGTGGGCCCGCAGGCTATTTTTGGCGCAAGTCTATTTTTAGACTATGTCTATTTTTAGACATATGGATCATGTCTATGGATGATTGATCAAGTTGGGAAAAATAGATGGACTTCTATTTTTGATGAAAGTGTGAGTGATCACAGTGTGAGTGATTACAGTGTGAGTGATCACAGTGTGAGTGATCAAAGTCAAAAATAGAAAAGTCAAATATTATTATCTCACAATAATATTTGGACTATAAACTTAATCTTATTCTCTTGGAGCACTTCAGTTTGAGCTACGGAAGTGGCACATGCAGCTGTCAGAAGGAAATACGCTTTTCTCATGAGTCAGTTGAGTTGGTGCATGCATGACTTCAGTTAGAACTCAAGTGAGTTGAGTTTAGTGGACTGGAGGTACAGTTGATGGAGTTGTGTTCAGTTTAGCTTTGTTAAACTGGTTGTATTTAGTCTAACTGATCAATAGACTAAAGATGAGTTGGGTGAATTAGTTATTAATTAATTCACAAGTTATTAACTCATAATGCAACTATAGAATACATCAGTTAACTCAGTTGCATGTCAGTGCATGTTCAGTTCAGCAGGGACAGGTGTTAGAGGATCAGATTGCTATCAGTTGTGACTATAGCTGTGCATGATGATTTGCACAATCAAAGGATTGAGTATGCCAATGAGTTTGCTCACGTATCTTCATGATATTATAGCTGTTGCTCACGTCCAACATAGTGTGGGTGACTATTTTGCAGTGTAAAATCGAGTTTGGGAAGCAATTCTCATCAGTTCTCGAGCAGGTTTGAGCAGTGGAGGCAGGCAAGCAGCGGGAGAGATTTGGAGATCAAATCTGAGCTGTATTGTGTGTAACAGGTGGAGATACTTGTGAGAAGTATTATGCTTTGTATTGTTACATGATTCAATCAATATAATATACAGATAGTGTGGGGTTTTTAGCGAGATGCTTTCCCCGGGATACATACTGTGTTTATGAGTTTGATTGATGCTTCTATGTGTGCCTATGAATGTTTCTGCTTCTGTAAATTGATGATCAACGTAGAGGAGATTATGTATTATACATGTTCCGCTTAAATTGTATGATCAAGATAATCTCTGTTGAATATGTGTCATATTATTCAAAATTTTTACAGTTCTGGGGAGTCGGGTGGAGGTGAAGTTTTACACCACTTACACTCTTGTTTGGTGCTAGTGGGTTTGGGTCGTCCTCTAAGTGGTTTGGATCGTATTTCTATGTTGGATTGGTATGGCAAGGGTAGGGGAAGGAAATATCACATTTCCTTGGCCAAGGAAAAGGCATGTGTGGAACTGGCTTCGAGTTGTCATACTTCTGTGGATGGGGAACTTAGAGCAATGCAATACCTTCAAGGGGTTTCCTCGTGAATAACCTCTCTTTCAGTTACAGGGGAGTTTCCAGTGCTCCAAAAAAGCTGGTTTTTAGATGACTTTTCTCTCTGGAAAGTCCTAGTGTTATTTTTCTCCAAGAAACTCTTGGGGATGGTGATTTTATGGTCAAACTATTGGAATCTATTTTAAGCTCTTGGTGTTTCATTTCAAGTGATGTCCATGGTCACTTGGGTGGTCTTTCTCTAGGTTGGGATTCTAGGAAGATAAAGGCCCAAATTTTTTGGAGTACTCATTTTGGTTTGGGGTTGATAGGATACTCCTTGGAGTTGGACAAGGTTTTAACCTTTATCAACATATAAGGTCATCATGATGACAAGGTAGATTTTTGGAACTCATTTTTTGGGATGTCCCTTATTCGATCCCCAAACCTCATTCTCAATGGTGATTTAAACTTCTCCATGGGAGAAGCAGAGTTGTGGGGCCTTCGAGCTCAGCGAGATACCCTATCTAAATATTTTTCTCACAAACTTTATTTATGTCAATTGATCGATGTTCACTATGTTTGTCTGATTCCTACCTGTAATAATCAAAGGGTGGGGGAAGATCAAGTTGCAAAGCATCTTGACTGTTTTTTGGTTGTTGAATCTACTCTTAGGGCTTTTCCTCTTATTCAATAGTGAACTGGATCAAGGAGTATTTTTTATCATAGACTTGTTTGTCTAGAGATTAAAGGAACATCCCAAAAATGGGCTAGCCATTTTAAAATTAATGCAAAATGGTTAAAAGAGGAGGAATTTTCCATTTTGATCCAACAAAATTGGACTCATTATGATGGGAAGGTGAAAGTTTATGTTCTAGGGAAATTTTCTTAGAACCTTACCCATTTGAAAGTTGTGATAAAAGATTGGGCTATGGTTTGTCGCAAGCGGGAGCTTATAAATATGTTGGAGGTAGAACATGAGATTGGGGCCTTTTCGGATTTAGGAACTAGGGGTTTCAATCTCAGCTATCATGGGATACATTGCATGGTATGATTTCCAGGAGGAAGGAGATTCTGGCAAAGCAGGAAGATTCATGGCAACTCAAAAGCAGGGCAGTTTGGTTGGATAGATGGGATGAAAACACAAAATTTTTCCATGCTTATGTTAAGGGATAGAAGCTACATAATACCATCTGGGGTATGATGGATGAGGAGTGGCATACTGCATTGAATATTGAGGGGCTGGATGCAATGGGGGTAAAACATCTCAAAGAATTCTTTAATGCTCCTCAGGGGATTAATGTGGCAGAGATTATTAGGGTGGCTCAATTCTTTCCACATTTTGTTGGGAATGAAAAAAATGTTGAACTCATTGGGGAGGTATTGGATGCAGAACTAAAAGTAACTCTTGAGGGCTTAAAAAGGATAAGAGCCCGGGGTCAGATGGGTGGGATATTTAATTTTTCTCTACTTTCTATGATCTTATGGGTTTGAATCTACTTCAGATTGTCAATGAGTCTTGTCGAAATGGTGGGATACTCCCTAATTTTAATTCTACATTTATTGCCCTCATTTTAAAGGTGGACAATCCCCTTTCCTTTGAGAATTTCAGGCCCATACCCATATGAAATTGTGTGTGAAAAGTAATATCAAAGGTTATCTCTAAGCGTATTAAGCCTATTCTCTCAAAGTTCATATTGCCTTAACAGTTTGGGTTCTTAGCTGGTCAAAAAATTCAAGAAGTTATTAGGGTCGCCCATGAAGGTATGCACAATATCAAGCTTTTTAAGTTAAAAGGGGTTGTCTTCAAGATTTATCTCTCAAAGGCCTATGATCAGGTTGACTAATCTTTCATTCACCTTCTTCTTATCCATTTGGGCTTTGATTCCCTCTTCATAAACTGGATAATGGGATGTCTTACATATGTTTCATTTATTGTGCTCATAAGTAGATCTTCCTCGCCTTTTTTTTAACACAAAATGGCCTGCGACAGGGGTTCCCTTTATCACCACTTTTATTTATTTTGTTGGCTGAAGGTCTCATCCTGATGCTAAAGGATGTGGTTCATTCTAGGTCTTTTTAGGGAGTAGGGATTGCATAGGTTGGCTATTTATCACTTATTATTCGTGGATGACATACTGATCTCATGTAATGAGTCTGTTGGGGACCTGTTGTACCTCTGAGATAGTAGTAGGTTAGCTACCAATGCTAGAGCATCTAAAATAATTGTTTTGGGGTTTTGGTTTTAGTTTTTTGGAAGACCAATGAATGAAGACAGATGTAGAATTGAAGTAATTAATCCTTTGGGTTATATTAATATCTCAGCAGAGGGCAGCTATAAGATTTTACACAGTGATATAGATCAAAATAGTGGTGAGAAGAAGACAACAAATAATATGATTGTCACAGTTTCCAGACTGTAAAATAGAACAATCATAAGTGGGAAAAACTTTTGAACTATGTTCCAATTGTTCAAGACAATATACTTAAGCTTACACAAGATGTTGATGATTTACTGATTAGAGGGGATTAGCTAAACAGACAGTTCATTAATCCATTCTCTTAATATATGATCACTTCAGGAGCTTATAGGAATAAATTGAGACACAATTCTTCCTACTGATATATCTCTATAAGTCATAAGCATATGAAGAAAAACATAATGATTGATAACTGGAAAAAATTACAAGATAACACAAATTGTGTAAAACCAGATTCAAAATCCTTTGCTTTGTATTAAGGTTCCAGAAAGACTGAGTACATCAAGTGTCCAAAAAAGCTTCCTTCAAAGGTGGCTTCCAGGTTCGAAGTAGAAGTAACAGTCAAGACTTAACAAGCAATGAACAATGAATCTTGAACTTCAAACCTATAAAAACTCAAGAAGAGAGTTATTTATATAATTACGAAACTAAAAAATATCCTAAAACAGATTGAGATTTATTCTAGGAAAGGAAAAGATCTTCATGCAAGAAGATAGGAGCAGCATTTGAACTGCTTCTTATTGTCCCTTTTATTCAGGTTGTGTTGGCTTTGTTTGTCTAATATTTTTCCCTTTAAGCTGCTAAATTGTTTGAATCCTTTACGCTGGTTGATTCGTTCATTTGATACTCTTTAAACTATGTAGATATCCTTTTAATCCTGCAGAGTAACCTTTACTGTTTCTTTTTACCTTTACAGTGCATTTGAGATTTTTACTGTGTTTTTCAACAGTAAATCACTTTAGATTTTATGTTATAGGGTAAAGTGAATTGATATGATCTTCCTATTTGTCTTCCAACTGTACATAGGCTTTTTTCTTTGTAAGCTTGGATAAGAAGATTTACCTGCAAAACACAGAAACTGTTAAGAAAAACATAGGTGACAAAAGGTCTTCAATGGCTTTATTGAGCTTGAAAGAACATTGGAAGGAGTCCAAAGCGTATCGGAAGGCAAATTGATGGTTTAATCGGTCGCAGAGGCTTTATGGAGGGTTTATTGTGAAAACAGGCAAAAATAGAGCAAAATGGTGATTTTGGCGTTTAAACAAAAAAATAGTTCTTTTTTGAATTATGGCGCAAAAATGAACAGTGGCTATTTTGTCGTTATGCAGGAGGTGGTTTTGGTTTTCTTCGCACCGCTTTATGAGGCATGGGGTGGTTTTGGGAGAGGTCACCTGAAACAATTTGAGCCTGACACGTAGCAATGGGAGGTCGGTGAATACCACTTTTCGGGTGGGTAATGCCCGTATAGAGAGTCAACCTGAAATTTGCCAAGGCCGTTGGATTTGGATGTATGTGATCAGACGGTGGTGGAGTGAAAGAGTAGTACGGAGGGTCCCAATGGTTAATTATGGCGGCAATGGCTTTATTATGGTTAAAAACCTAGATTAGCAGTGAAATGGAGATTTAAGGTTAATTCTTCATTTAAATTGTAAAAACGATTTAACAAAGAAAACCTTCACAAAACACATATGGCGGATTTGAAATCTTATGAACTCGGGCAGATAGTGATATCGGGTCTAGGTTTATATCGCATATCGCAATCGCAGTTTAGCGGGGGAAGTCCCATCGCAAAGGAATGCGATAGGGGCCGAACGCGACATAGGAATAAATCATATATGATATGTGATCGGGTCCAGATTCCCATCACAATCAGAGATCGCAATGGTGGAGGGTTATTGCATTAGCCGAGACTTGCAATGGAGGCAAATGCGATATGAATATGGATTATAATATATATTGTGTCGGGTCCAGGTCCATCATTGATCGCATATCGCAATCGGAGGAGGTTGGATGCACATTGAAAGGTTGCGATGCGATATTTTATGAAATATATAGTTTTTATAATAAAACTAAGGGTTTCGGGGTATTTTAATAAGAGGAGTTAATAATATACAGGAAAAGGACCTTTTTATGGGGTTAATACTATAGTTAGTGTTAATATGGAAATATAGGGGGAAAAGGGAAAATATGGCAAAAAGGGGAAATATAGGCGGAAAAGGGAATTACATTAAGTATTATGCTTTTCACGGGTTATTCACTTTTTGCATATATACATCAATACTTAGGCTAAACCCCTTTTTGTGGGTTTTTCGGGTAAAAAGGGATTCTACATGGTAGAAAGGGATTTTACATGGGGTTTTCATTTTTCTTAGGTAAAAAGGAATTTAACCTTAGGAAAAGGGGTTTTTTGTGGAAAATGAATGAATATGAAAGTATGAAGGTGGGAAGGGGAAATTAGTGAATATAGGGATGAATGGGGATGAATGGGAAGTTAATTAATTACTCTTGTAGACCTTCATTTGCTTTGTGTAATTGCCTCATGGACATAGAAACATATGGTAAAACATGATAAATGTACATTTTGTCCAATCAACCATTAAACTTCTGCAAACTTTCTTCTATTTCCCTTTGCTTATCTTATCATTTTTCTTCACTTAATGGGTGCATTTAAGCTAGCAAACCCTTTTCCTTTCCTTTTATCCACAAAAGTAAACTTTCTAAATCTACCCTTATAACCTCCAAGGGCTCAGATTAAGCTGCTGAAAACATTATTATTCTCTACCTAACTACTGATCTGCCAAGATTAAACAGTTTGGTCAGATCTTTATTCTCTAACTATAACATCAAATCTAAAGCATGAAGCATTCAAGATTAAACTATTTGACTGTCATGGATTGTGGCATTTAAGACAAGCTGCACACAACCATTATTTTCCAGAGAAATAGTAGTGGCATTTAGACTTGCTCACTTTCAGAGTTTATTTGTTTTCTTTTCTTTCTAACCTAACATTTTCTTTTTGTCTTGATTTTTTAGGACATCTAACCTAACATTTCTTTGATATGGGCATCATCATCAAGATATATTTTTTTCACCTAACATTTTATTCACTATTGTAATGTCCATATCCTAACTTAACATTTTTTTTTAAATATTCTATCTTATCAAAACCAAAAAATGCTACAAAATTGGCTCCAAATGGGGGCTGCTTTCTCCTGTAGAATGCAGAGAACCTGCAGAGCCATGTGCCTTCTCCTCGGGCTATGGAGTCCTTCCTGTAAGAAAAATCACACTGAAATCTTGAAAAGTAAAGAAAACTGGAGTATTTACAATGAAAGCTATTTCAACTTCTTAGTACTAAATGTAATGTTTGAGAAACCTTCCATTTATAGAATAAGTGGAATATAGCCCCTCAAGATTCTACAGCACAAAAGTGTTGTTACCCTTCACTTCAGCAATTGCTAAAGGTCCAAACCATAGATTGTCAAATTTGTCATGCTTTCCTTTCTCTTCTCTCCTGGCATCCCATCTTAGAACTAGATCACCTTCCTTAAAGTCCTTTTCCCTAGCTCTTCTATCAAATAGGGTCTTCATCTTATTCTGATATTTCATCAATTTGTATTGAACTTCATCTATGTTTTCATTAAGTTCAATAATCTGATTTATTCTTCTTGAAAAATCATCAGGTTCATATGTTGAATCCTGCAGGAATTTGAAAACAGGGAAGGCCAAATTGGTAGGGAAAGTTGCATCTTTCCCATAGACTAATTGAAATGGAGATTTGTTAGTTGATCTCTTTGGAGTAATTCTATTTGCGCATACTGCATAAATCAAATGTGAATCCCAACTCTTCTTAAGATTAGCTAAAGTCTTTTTGATTACCTTTACCAGGTTTTTGTTGGATGACTCTACAAGGACATTACCTTGAGGGTAGTATGGAGTTGAATGATGTAACAAAATCTGATATTTATGGCAAAAGTCAATCATTTTAATACTAGAAAAAGTTGTTGCATTATCAGTGACAATTTGAGTTGGGCAACCAAATCTAGATAAGATATTCTCCTCAATAAACTTAATTACTACTGAATCAGTAGAATTCCTGACTGGAATTGCTTCCACCCATTTAGTAAAGTAGTCTGTTGTAGTGATGATCCATCTATGCTGATTACTTGAAGTGGGGTGAATCTCTCCAACAAGATCTAATCCCCATTGAGAAAAAGGTGTTGAAACTATTGATGGAACAAGTGGAAGAGCTACTAATCTTTGTTTACCAACAAACATTTGACAAGGAACACAACCTCTAACCTTTGCCCCTACTTGTAAGAACAATGTAGGCCAATAAAATCCTCCCCTCATAATCTTTTATGCTTTTTCTCTCCAAGCATAATGTCCACCACAAAATCCCATATGAAACTGATCAATGATTCCTTCAGTTTCTGATTCTATTAAACATAATAACAAAATATTCAGTGGATCTTTCCAGTATAAATTTTCATTTATAATGCAATACTTGATTGATTTTAACTTAAGGGTTTTACACTGGGTTTTGGAGAATGATGTTGGACACTCAAAATGGATCAGGAAATTTACAATATCTTGATACCAGTTTGACAACAAGAATTTTTCATCAATGTGTAGAGGACTGATCTGCTCTGAAGGTAGAGGTTCTTGTGGATTCTCCCCTTTGGGAGGAAAGGAAGGTTCTTGTGGATTCTCCCCTTCTGCAAGGAGAGAAGGTTCTTGTGTATTCTTCCCTTGAGAATGAAGAGAAGGTTCTTGTGTATACTTCCCTTGTATTTCTAAAACAGAATTGATTCCAAGTAATTTGCAGTTGGATTTAGCTAGAAGCTTGGCTAATCCTTGAACTTCTACTAGCTTGGTAGTCTTGATAGTTAGATCAAACTCTAGAATTTTGGTGATCCATATACCTCTTTTCCCATCAGTATCTGGTTGGGTTAGGACAATTTTCACAGCACTATTAGGAACATAAGCAGTAATATGTGAATGTAAGACATAGATCCTGAATGACTTCAGGGCTTGAAGGAGGGCATAGGCTTGCTTCTCAATGATGTCATACTTAAGCTCAGCATCTCTCATAACCTTGCTAAAAAAGGCTATGGGTTGGTCATGGGAATCTTCATTTTCTTGTAATAGAATGGCAGAAAGGGTTGTTTTAGAGGAAAAAGAGAAAATACTAAATGGCTTAGTATAATCAGGGTTGGCTAAGGTGGGAGCTTCAGAGATAACCCTTTTTATTTGTTCAAATGTATGCCTAGAAGAGTGAATCCATTTGACTTCATGGTCCTTTCGGAGCATGTCAGTTATATTTTTACAATCTCTGCATAATTTGGAATAAACCTCCTTAGAAAATTAATCTTGCCTAGAAAAGCTTGAATCTCCTTCTTGTTTCTAGGTAAGGTCAATGTTTCAATGGCAGATACTCATTTGGGATCAATTACTACTCCCTCCTTTGAAATAATATGGCCCAACAATTTTCCTTCTTTGACATCAAACAAGGAATTCTTAGGGTTCAATGATATTCCAAATTTTCTACACCTATCAAAAACCTTCATCAAGTGCTTTAGATGTTTCTTATCAGATTTAGAAAAAACAGTTATGTCATCAAAATAAATAACCACAAATTTCTTTACCTGGCCTATAAAAGCTATGTCCATAGCTCTCTGGAACGTTGCTCCAGCATTGGTTAAGCCAAATGGCATCCTAGCGTACATGAATGTACCCCAAGGTGTAGTAAAGGTTGTCTTCTCTTTGCCTATTGTATTAACATTCACCTTATTGTAACCTGAAAAACCATCAACCATAGAAAGTCTTTGTGCTCCTGAAACCATTTGAAGTAACTTATCCATTTTGGGCAAAGGATAATTATCTTTTAATGATGCCTTCTTCAAATTTCTAAAATCCACACAGAGTCTTATTTCTCCATTTTTCTTTCTAACAGGAACTAGATTTGCAACCCAATTAGAATATCTAAGAGGGAGGATGATCTGAGCATCTAGAATTTTCTTAATCTCCCTTTCTACAGTTGGTAGAAAGGTTGGATTTATCCTTCTAAGTTTCTGTTGATAAGGTTTTGCTTCTGGCTTCAAAGGAATCTTATGCTATATTAATGAAGTATCATAGGTCTTTAGATCAACATAAGTCCAAGCAAAAACATTCTTATAATTTTGCAGTAACTTAAGATATTGAGCTTTGATCTCAAGGTCTAGAGATGCACATAATTTGATGTTTTTGATATCTTGATCAGTTCCAATGTTAATCTCTTGTATGTCATCTTTTGAAGAAATGGGTTGAGGGTTTCAAAGGACATCATTTTGATCAAACAATATTTCTAAAGGAATGAGTCCTTTTGGAATAAAATTATTTGATAATTGAATAATGTCATGATTAGCAATTTGGGTTTTAAAAACTGAAGTATCATTTACATCTACATTTTCATTTATTTCGGTTCTATCTTCATCAATTTGTAGAAATGAAAAATCATCTATTACCTGCAGAAATGATTTCAATTGTTCATCATCTTCAAAAATTTGCCAATGTTTCAGATTATCTGGGATAGATGGCCTATATTTGACTTGTATTTGATAGAGTAAATCAGTATGATCAGGAATTTTAAAAGAACTGGTAGAGACAACTAAGGCATATGCATGAATATTATGATATCTGGGAATATGAGTCAAATTAAAAGCATCAAAGAAGTTTTCAACTGAATCCCATACTTCATTTCGGTAGGACCTAAGTCTAGGCTGCTTAGTCTGGCAAGCATTTCTTACTTGCTTAACAATAAGTTCTGAATTAGTAAAAACACTTAAGTTTTGAACTTTCCAGCTTTTGGCTAATTGAAATCCTAAAAGGAAAGCTTCATATTCAACAACATTATTGGTAACTTCAAAATCTAATTTACACGATTGGGTTATATTTTCTTTTTTAGGTGAAATTAAAACTACTCCAGCTCCTGCCCCATGTTTTGTGCAAGAGCCATCAAAGAACAGTTTCCAAATATCAGTTTGGTTTGGTTCAGGACTTTCAACTACATCTTCAATTTTGACTTGAGTTTTATGTTGGTTTGAAGTGAGTTGAAAACAACCAAAGTCTTGATCTATTGCATAAATTGGATGGTTTCTTGGCTGGTCAGTTTTACAAACAGTATGTATAAATATTACCTCTCTATATAATCTTAATTGCTCTCCTCCATAAACAGGAATAGTAGCATGTGACATATCCATCTGTATATTTCCCCATAATTTGGCACAGCAAGACCTAGAAAGGAGCATTCCAAACTTGGGAGGGATATATGTGACAACAATATCAAGAACTACACTTTTAACTGGAATTTGGGCAAGGGTAACCACTAAATCCTTGATCAATCCTAAAGAGGGCACCTTTTTAGAATCAAATGTGTACAGGTCATGGTAGGATTTAGTTATGTCGAGTTTCAAATGGTCCATGATAGATTTTGGCATAAGGTTGTGTGATGCTCCTGAATCAAGCATACAATCATACAACATGGAATCATTTGCTTTAAGAGTTACATAGAAAGGAGGCACTTATCTCATCTATCATGTTTGACCTAGGGCCAAAAAATACTACTGGTTTTTCATCTTGCAGACTTATGACATCACGTTCAACATCAACTGAGGTATTTTGTATCCATTTTGTGAATTGGCTTTTGTAACCAGGGTTTTTAGAAAGTTCTGATAGTGGAATTGGGATCTTAACCCTCTCTAATTCTTTTTCAACATTAAATGTAGTCAAAATGTTTTTACCAGCTTGGGTAGTATCAATTGATTGATCTAAAGGCTGAATAAGAGTTGTTTGAGCTTCAGCAATTTTGGTACGTGGTTCAATTATTTGAGTTTCCTTTGGAGGTCTCCCAGGAATAGGCCTAGGCCTAAGATCATACCGCTTGTTTAATTCTGCAATTAAAAATTCAGAGAAAGCATGGTATCTAGAGACTTGTGAAGCTTCTTGATTTTCTTGAACCTGATTTTGTTGTGAGAGAGGAATGATGGCTATTTGATTGGAAGAAGAATCCATACTATTAATATCTTCAGTAATTGTCATAGTATTATCATCAGGTTGTTGGTCATCTATCAGTAGAGGAGTAGGAACCTGTTGATCATTTCTAGGTCTCTGAAGAATTTGTAGTGGTGGATTTCTTTTATACTGACCTTGATTTTGGTTTTGAGGTCTAGTAACTGTTTGTTGTATTGTCCTAGGCTGGGTTTCAATCTTTGAAATCCTATTTGATAGATTTTTAAGAAGAGATGTTATTTCATCTATTTTTGAGTCTTTTGATTTAGTCTTAGAGGAACTAGAGGCTTCTTGAATAGATTTGAGTTTTCTTTGGGCCTTTTCTTCCTTGAGTTTTAAAGAAGTTGAGGCTGCCCTATTTGCTTCTACTTCTATAGCATTTGTTTGCATATCTTCAAGAGTCCTTGAAGTTCTCTCTTGTAACATAACAACAAAGTCATCATCAAAAGCTTTAGAAAATCTAGACTTAGTTGCTGCTACAAGATGCTTACAGTCAGTAGGCATTTTGTGATAGAGTTTATTGAATCTTTTGATAAAATCTGATACTGGTTCACTGAAGTTCCTTTTAAGCTCTTAAAATTATATGAGGAAGTAAAGAGGATCCTTTTTCACACCCCATTGATTTTTAAATATGGTTGTAATCTCTTCCCAATCTCTAATGGAAGCTATTGGTAACTGTCTAAACCAAATCCTCACATTTCCTTCAAGTGACTGTACAAAAAATCTCATATAAACGTTTTCTTGTTCAATATTCATGTTGTTTGCAAAGTCAAGGAAGGCTTGAATATGGTCCTCAATTGAGGGACCAGTTTCTCCATTGTACTTGGGAAGGTATTTTAAGTATCTAGCTGGGAATGCATCAAGGTTATTAGGTAAGACTAAGGCAGCATATCTAGCCTGTACAATAGGTCAGAAAGCCATGACAGGAGGTGGTGTATGAGGTGCTTGAGGCATATGAGGTGCTTGAGGTGTATGAGGTTGTCTAGGTGGAGTATGAGGTGTTTGTGTGGATGTAGAGGATGAAGAAGAAGTAGAGGAAGAAGATGGTTATTGAGGGATTGGTGAACGAGTTGGAGGTGAAGGAGGAGGAGATCTCCTGAATGATTTCAAAGGAATCTTAAGAACTAGCTTTGGGACCTGTAAAGTAATACCTTCCTTTGTTTCAAAGAGAGAATTGGTATATATAGAAAAGGTCTCCTCAGATTGTTTAGAAGAAGAAGCTTCAGGTCGGTGAAAAATGGAAGGAAATGGATAGGTGGTAGGGGATATGAAATCTGTGGGTTTATATTCTGGTAGATCAACACCCAACTCAAAAATTCAGTTTAACGTGACCTTGGTGGCAATGTGGGTATTGGATGAGATTCTAATGAATGAATAAGGTAGGCTGACTTAAAATCAACTCCTCTATTTAGAAGTTCAGCAACCCTAGGTGATAAATGGGAGTAATCAGGATCAAATGGGATATTACTATAGGGGTCAAATGATTATAATTCTTCAGACTATAGGACTAAAGAAGAAGATGAATATGGATGGTGTCCCCTTTTAGAACTGAGTTTTCTTAGAAGCCTTTTAGGATCTAACATAGGACTAACTATGTCAGCGTCTGATCGAGATCTGGTATGTTTAAAAGGTGCCAGCTTGGGAGTGTGGAGTCACCTAGGTGAATTATTTTAACCTTTCTAAACCTTTAATCACCTTTAAAGGAAAAGAATGAATGAATATCGTTATCCCAAGGGAAACTTAAATGAAATTCGAATCCCCGACAACGGTGCTAGTCTGATTTTGTACCTCTGAGATAGTAGTAGGTCAGCTACCAATGCCAGAGCATCTAAAATAATTGTTTTGGGGTTTTTGGTTTTAGTTTTTTGGAAGACCAATGAATGAAGACAGATGTATAATTGAAGTAATTAATCCTTTAGGTTATATTAATATCTTAGCAGAGGGCTGCTATAAGACTTTACACAGTGATATAGATCAAAATAATGGTGAGAAGAAGACATCAAATAATATGATTATCACAGTTTCCAGACTGTAAAACAGAACAATCATAAGTGGGAAAACCTTTTGAACTACGTTCCAAAGGTTCAAGGTAGTATACTTAAGCTTACACAAGATGTTGATGATTTACTTATTAGAGGGGATTAGCTAAACAGACAGTTCATTAACCCATTCTCTTAATAGATGATCACTTCAGGAGCTTATAGGAATAAATTGAGACACAATTCTTCCTACCTAGATATCTCTATAAGTCATAAGCGTATGAAGAAAAACATAATGATTGATAACTGGAAAAACTTTCAGGATAACACAAACTATGTAAAACCATATTCAGAATCCTCTGCTTTGTATTAAAGTTCCAGAAAGACTGAGCACATCAAGTGTCCAGAAAATCTTCCTTCAAAGGTGGCTCCCAAGTTCAAAGTAGAATTAATAGTCAAGACTTAACAAGCAATGAACAATGAATCTTGAACTTTGAACCTATAACAACTCGAGAAGAGAGTTATTTATACAATTATGGAACTAAAAAATATCCTAAAACTAATTGAGATTTATTCTAGGAAAGGAAAATATCTTCATGTAAGAAGGTAAGGGTAGCATTTGAACTGCTTCTTGTTGTCCCTTTTATTTAGGTTGTGTTGTCTTTATTTGTCTGATATTTTTCCCTTTAAGCTGCTAAATTGTTTGAATCCTTTGTGCTGGTTGATTCCTTCATTCTATCTCTCATATGATACTCTTTAAACTCTGTAAATATCCTTTTAACCCTACAAAGTAACCTTTACTGTTTCTTTTTACCTTTACAGTGAATTTGAGATTTTTACTGTGTTTTTCAACAGTAAATCACTTTAGATTTTATGTTACAGGGTAAAGTAAATTGATATGATCTTCCTATTTGTCTTCCAACTGTACGCAGGCTTTTTTCTTTGTAAGCCTGGAACAGAAGCTTTACTTGCAAAACACAAAAACTATTAAGAAAAACATAGGTGACAGAAGGTCTTAAATGGCTTTACTAAGCTTGAAAGGACATTGGAAGGAGTCCAGAGCATATTGGAAGGAAAAATGATGGTTTAATTAGTCGCAGAGGCTTTATGGAGGGTTTACTATGAAAACAGAGAAAAATGTTGATTTTGGCGTTTAAACGAAAAAACAGTTCTTTTTTGAATTATGGCACAAAAATGCACAGTGGTTATTTTGTCATTATGCGGGAGGTGGTTTTCGTTTTCTTCGCACCGCTTTATGAGGCGAGGGTGGTTTTGGGAGAGATCACCTGAAACAATCTGAGCTGACACATAGTAATGGGAGGTCAGTGAATACCACTTTTCAGGTGGGTAATCCCTGTACAAAGAGTCAACCCGAAATTTGCCAAGGGCCGTTGGATTTGGATGTATGTGATCAGATGGTGGTGGAGTGAAAGAGTAGTATGGAGGGTTCTAGTGGTTAATTATGGCAACAATGGCTTTATTATGGTTAAAAACCCAGATTAGCGGTGAAATGGAGGTTTAAGGTTAATTCTTCATTTAAATTGTAAAAACGATTTAACAAAGAAAACCTTCGCAAAACACATATGGCGAATTTGAAATTTTATGAAATCGGGCGGATAATGATATCGGGTCCGAGTTTATATCATCGCAAAACGCAGTTTAGCAGGGGAAGGCCCATCGCAAAGGAATGCGATAGGGGTTGGACGTGGCCTAGGAATAAATCATATATGATATGTGATCGTGTCCGGGTTCCCATCGCAATCAAAGATCACAATGGTGGAGGGTTATTGCATTAGCCGGGACTTGCAATGGAGGCGGATGCAATATGAATATGGATTATAATATATAATGCGTCCGGTACGGGTCCATCATTGATCGCATATCGCAATCGGAGGAGGGTGGATGCACGTTGAAAGGTTGCGATACGATATTTTATTAAATGTATAGTTTTTATAATAAAACTAAGGGTTTCGGGGTATTTTAATAAGAGGAGTTAATAATATATGGTAAAAGGACCTTTTTAGGGGTTTAATACTATAGTTAGTGTTAATATGGAAATATAGGTGGAAAAGGGAAAATATGGCGAAAAGGGGAAATATAAGTGGAAAAGGGAATTACATTAAGTATTATGCTTTTCACGGGTTATTCACTTTTCGCATATATACATCAATACATAGGCTAAACCCCTTTTTGTGGGTTTTTCGGGTAGAAAGGGATTTTACATGGGGTTTTCATTTTTCTTAGGTAAAAAAGAATTTAACCTTAGGAAAAGGGGTTTTTTGTGGAAAATGAATGAATATGAAAGTATGAAGGTGGGAAGGGGAAATTAGTGAATATAGGGATGAATGGGCATGAATGGGAAGTTAATTAATTGCTCTTGTAGAACTTCATTTGCTTTGTGTAATTGCCTCATGGACATAGAAACATATGGTAAACATGATAAATGTACATTTTGTCCAATCAACCATTAAACTTCTGCAACCTTTCTTCTACTTACCCTTTGCTTATCCTATCATTTTTCTTCACTTAATGGGTGCATTTAAGCTAGCAAACCCTTTTCCTTTCCTTTTATTTACAAAAGTAAACTATCTAAATCTACCCTTATAACCTCCAAGGGCTCAGATTAAACTAATGAGCACCTTATTATTCTCTACCTAACTACTAATTTGCCAACATTAAACAGTTTGGCCAGATCTTTATTCTTTAACTGTAACATCAAACTTAAAGCATGAAGCAGTCAAGATTAAACTATTTGACTGTCATGGGTTGTGGCATTTAAGACAAGCTGCACACAACCATTATTTTGTAGAGAAATAGTAGTGGCATTTAGACTTGCTCACTTTCAGAGTTTATTTGTTTTCTTTTCTTTCTAACCTAACATTTTATTTTTGTCTTGATTTTTTAGGACATCTAACCTAACATTTTCTTTGATATGGACTTCATCATCAAGATATTTTTTTTCACTAAAATTTTATTCAATATTGTTATGTCCATATCCTAACTTAACATTTTTTTTAAAATATTCTATCTTATCAAAACCAAAAAATGCTACAACATTGGCTCCAACTGGGGACTGCTTTCTCCTATAGAATGCAGAGAACCTGTAGATCCATGTGCCTTCTCCTCGGGCTATGGAGTCCTTGTTGTAAGAAAAATCAAACTAACATCTTGAAAAGTAAAGAAAATTGGAGTATTTACAATGAAAGCTATTTCAACTTCTTAGTATTGAATGTAATGTTTGAGAAACTTTCCATTTACAGGATAAGTGGAATATAGCCCCTCAATATTCTACAGCACAAAAGTGTTGTTACCCTTCACTTCAGAAATTGCTAAATATCCAAACCATAAATTGTCAAATTTGTCATGCTTTCCTTTCTCTTCTCTCCTGGCATCCCATCTTCGAACTAGATCCCCGTCCTTAAAGTCCCTTTCCCTAGTTCTTCTGTGAAACAGGGTCTTCATCTTATTCTGATATTTCATCAATTTGTATTGAACTTCATTTGTGTTTTCATTAAGTTTAATAATTTGATTTATTCTTCATGAAAAATCATCAGGTTCATATGTTGAATGCTGCAGGAATTTTAAAACAGGGAAGGCCAAATTGGTAAGGAAAATTGCATCTTTCCCATAGACTAACTGAAATGGATATTTGCCAGTTGATCTCTTTGGAGTAATTCTATTTTCCCATACTGCATAAATCAAATGTGAATCCCAACTCTTCTTAAGATTAGCTAGAGTCCTTTTGATTACCTTTACCAGGCTTTTGTTGGATGACTCTGTAAGGCCATTACCTTCAGGGTAGTATGCAGTCGAATGATTTAACAAAATATGATATATTTGGCAAAAGTCAATCATTTTAATACTAGAAAAAGTTATTGCATTATCAGTGACAATTTGAGTTGGGCAACCAAATCTAGATAAGATATTCTCATCAATAAACTTAATTACTACTGAATCAATAGAATTCCTAACTAGAATTGCTTCCACCCATTTATTAAAGTAGTCTGTTGCAGTGAGGATCCATCTACGTTGATTACTTGAAGTGGGGTGAATCTCTCCAACAAAATCTAATCCCCATTGGGAAAAAGGTGCCGAAACTATTGATGGAACAAGTGGAAGAGCTGCTAATCTTTGTTACCAGCCAACATTTGACAAGGAACACAACCTATGACCTTTGCCCCTACTTGTAAGAACAATGTAGGCCAATAAAATCCTCCCCTCAGAATCTTGTATGTTGTTACTCTCCAAGCATAATGTCCCCCACAAAATCCTGTATGAAACTGATCAATGATTCCTTCAGTTTCTGATTCTATTAAACATAATAACAAAATATTCAGTGGATCTTTCCAATATAAATTTGCATTTATAATGTAGTACTTGACTGATTTTAACTTAAGGGTTTTACACTGGGTTTTGGAGAATGATGATGGACACTCAAAATGGATCACAAAATTTACAATATCTTGATACTAGTTTCACAACAAGAATTTTTCATCAATGTGTATAGGACTAATCTGCTCTGAAGGTAGAGGTTCTTGTGGATTCTCCCCTTTGGGAGGAAAGGGAGGTTCTTGTGGATTCTCCCCTTTTGCAAGGAGAGAAGGTTCTTGTGTATTCTTCCCTTGAGAATGAAGGGAAGGTTCTTGTGTATACTTCCCTTGTATTTCTAAAACAAAATTGATTCCAAGTACTTTGCAGTTGGATTTAGCTAGAAGCTTGGCTAATCCTTGACCTTTTACTAGCTTGGTAGTCTTGATAGTTAGATCAAACTCCAGAATTTGGGTGATCCTTCTACCCCTTTTCCCGTCAGTATCTGGTTGGGTTAGGACAATTTTCACAGCACTATTAGGAACATAAGCAGTAATAAGTGAATGTAAGACATACATCCTGAATGACTTCGGGGCTTGAAAAAGGGCATAGGCTTGCTTCTCAATGATGTCATACTTAAGCTCAACATCTCTCATAACCTTTCTGAAAAAGGCTATGGGTTGGTCATGGGAATTTTCATTTTTCTGTAATAGAACAGTAGCAAGGGTTGTTTCAGAGGAAAAAGAGAACATACTAAATGGCTTAGTATAATCAGGGCTGGCTAAGGTCAGAGCTTCAGAGATAACCCTTTTTATTTGTTCAAATGCATGCCTAGAAGAGGGATTCCATTTGACTTCATGCTCCTTTCAAAGCATGTCAATTATATCTTTCACAATCTCTGCATAATTTGGAATAAACCTCCTTATAAAATTAATCTTGCCTAGAAAAGCTTGAATCTCCTTCTTGTTTCTAGGTAAGGTCAATGTTTCAATGGCAGATACTCATTTGGGATCAATTACTGCTCCCTCCTTTGAAATAATATGGCCCAACAAGTTTCCTTCTTTGACATCAAACAAGGACTTCTTAGGGTTCAATGATATTCCAAATTTTCTACACCTGTCAAAAACCTTCATCAAGTGCTTTAGATGTTTTTGATTAGATTTAGAAAAAAACAATTATGTCATCAAGATAAATAACCACAAATTCATTTACTTGACCCATAAAATCTATGTCCATAGCTCTCTGGAACGTTGCTTTAGTATTGGTTAAGCCAAATGACATCCTAGCGTACATGAATGTACCGCAGTGTGTAGTAAAGGTTGTCTTCTCTTTGTTTGTTGTATCAACATTCACCTGATTGTAACCTGAAAAACCATCAACCATAGAAATTCTTTGTGCTCCTGAAACCATTTGAAGTAACTTATCCATTTTGGGCAAAGGATAATTATCTTTTAATGATGCCTTGTTCAAATTTCTAAAATCCACACAGAGTCTTATTTCTCCATTTTTCTTTCTAACAGGAACTAGATTTGCAACCCAATTAGAATATCTAAGAGGGAGAATGATCGGAGCTTCTAGCATTTTCTTAATCTCCCTTTCTACAATTGGTAGAAGGGCTAGATTTACCCTTCTAAGTTTCTGTTGATAAGGTTTTGCTTCTGGCTTCAAAGGAATCTTATGTTGTATTAATGAAGTATCATAGGTCTTTAGATCAGCATAAGTCCAAGCAAAAACATCCTTACAATTTTGCAGTAACTTAAGATATTGAGCTTTGATCTCGAGGTCTAGAGATGCACATAATTAATGTTTTCAATATCTTGATTAGTTCCAATGTTAATATCTTGTATGTCAGCTTCTGAAGAAATGGATTGAGGTTTCGGAGGACATCATTTTGATCAAACAATATCTCTAAAGGAATGAGTCCTTTTGGAATAAAATTATTTGATAATTGAATAATGTCATGATTAGCAATTTGGGTTTTAAAATCTGAAGTATCATTTTCATCTGCATTTTCATTTATTTTAGTTCTATCTTCATCAATTTGTAGAAATGAAAAATCATCTATTACCTGCAGAAATGATTTCAACTGTTCATCATCTTCAAAAATTTGCCAATGTTTCAGATTATCTGGGATAGATGGCCTATATTTAACTTGTATCTGATAGAGTAAATCAGTATGATCAGGAATTTTAAAAGAACTGGTAGAGACAACTAAGGCATTTGCATGAATATTATGATCTCTAGGAACATGAGTCAAATTAAAAGCATCAAAGAATTTTTCAACTGAATCCCATACTTCATTTCGGTAGGACCTAAGTCTAGGGTGCTTGGTTTGGCAAGCATTTCTTACTTTCTTAACAATAAGTTCTGAATCAGCAAAAACACTTAAGTTTTGAACTTTTCAGCTTTTGGCTAATTGCAATCCTAAGAGGAAAGCTTCATATTTAGCAACATTATTGGTAACTTCAAAATCTAATCTACGTGATTGGGTTATATTTTCTTTTTCAGGTGAAATTAAAACTACTCCAGCTCCTGCCCCATGTTTTGTGCAAGAGCCATCAAAGAACAGTTTCCAAATATTAGTTTGGTTTGGTTTAGGACTTTCAACTACATCTTCAATTTTGACTTGAGTTTTATGTTTGTTTGAAGTGAGTTGAAAACAACCAAAGTCTTGATCTATTGCATAAATTGGATGGTTTCTTGGCTGGTCAGTTTTATAAACAGTATGTATAAATATTACCTCTCTATATAATATTAATTGCTCTCCTCCATAAACAGGAATAGTAGCATATGACATATCCATCTGTAGATTTCCCCCTAATTTGGCACAGCAAGACTTGGAAAGGAGCATTCCAAAATTGGGAGGGATATCTGTGAAAACAATATCAAGCACTACACTTTTAACTGGAATTTGGGCAAGGGTAACCACTAAATCCTTGATCAATCCTAAACAGGGCACCTTTTTTAATTCAAATGTGTATAGGTCATGGTAGCATCTAGTTATGTCGAGTTTCAAATGGTCCATGATAGATTTTGGCATAAGGTTGTGTGATGCTCCTAAATCAAGCATACAATCATACAACATGGAATCATTTGTTTTAACAGTTACATAGAAAGGAGGCACTATCTCATCTATCATGTCTGAACTAGGGCCAAAAACCACTGCTGGTTTTTCATCTTGCAAACTTATGACATCACCTTCAGCATCAACTAAGGTATTTTGTATCCATTTTTTGACTTGGCTTTTGTAACCAAGGTTTTTAGAAAGTTCTGACAGTGGAATTGGGATCTTAACCCTCTCTAATTCTTTTTCAACATTAAATGTAGTCACAATGTTTTTACCAGCTTGGGTAGTATCAATTGATTGATCTAAAGGCTGAATAAGAGTTGTTTGAGCTTCAGCAGTTTTGGTACGTGGTTCAATTATTTGAGTTTCCTTTGGAGGTCTCCCAGGACCAGGCCTAGGCCTAAGATCATACCTCTTGTTTAATTCTGCAATTAAAAATTCAGAGAAAGCATGATATCTAGAGACTTATGAAGCTTCCTGATCTTCTTGAACCTGATTTTGTTGTGAGAGAGGAATGATGGCTATTTGATTGGAAGAAGAATCCATACCATTAATATCTTCATTAATTGTCATAGTATAATCATCAGGTTGTTTGTCATCTATCAGTAGAGGGGTAGGATCATGTTGATCATTGCTAGGAATCTGAATAATTTTTAGTGGTGGATTTCTTTTATACTGACCTTGATTTTGGTTTTGAGGTCTAGTAACTGTTTGTTGTATTTTCCTAGGTTGGGTCTCAATCTTTGAAATCCTATTTGATAGCTTTCTAAGAAGAGATGCTATTTCATCTGTTTTTGAGTCTTCTGATTTAGTCTTAGAGGAACTAGAGGCTTCTTGAACATATTTGAGTTTTCTTTAGGCCTTTTATTCCTTGAGTTTTAAAGAAGTTGAGGTTTCCCTATTTGCCTCTACTCCTATAGCGTTTGTTTGCATATCTTCAAGAGTTCTTGAAATTCTCTCTCGTAGCATAACAGCAAAGTCATCATCAAAAGCTTTAGAAATTCTATACTTAGCTGCTGCTACAAGATGCTTACAGTCAGCAGGCATTTTGTGATAGAGTTTATTGAATCTTTTGATAAAATCTAATACTGGTTCACCGAAGTTCCTTTTAAGCTCTTCAAATTCTGTGAGGAATTAAAGAGGATCCTCTTTCACACCCATTGATTTTTAAATATGGTTGTAATCTCTTCCCAATTTCTAATGGAAGTTGCTGGTAACTGTCTAAACCAAATCCTCACATTTCCTTCAAGTGACTGTATAAACAGTCTCATATAAACGTTTTCTTGTTCAATATTCATGTTGTCTGCAAAGTTAAGGAATGCTTGAAGATGTTCCTCAGCTGAGGGACCAGTTTCTCCATTGTACTTGGGAAGGTATTTTAAGTATCCATCTTGGAATGCATCAAGGTTATTAGGTAAGACTAAGGCAACATATCTAGCCTGTACAATAGGTCAGAAAGCCATGACAGCAGGTGGTGTATGAGGTGCTTGAGGTATATGAGGTGCTTGAGGTGTATGATGTTGTCTAGGTGGAGTATGAGGTGTTTGTGTGGATGTAGAGGATGAAGAAGAAGTAGAGGAAGAAGATGGTGATTGAGGGATTGGTGAACTAGTTGGAGGAGAAGGAGGAGGAGATCTCCTAAAATATTTCAAAGGAATCTTAAGAACTAGCTTTGGGACCTGTAAAGGAATACCTTATTTTGTTTCAAAGAGGGGATTGGTATATATAGAAAAGGTCTCCTCAGATTGTTTAGAAGAAGAAGCTTCAGGTCGGTGAAAAATGGAAGGAAATGGATAGGTGGTAGGGGCTATGAAATCTGTGGATTTATATTCTGGTAGATCAACACACAACTTAGATTCAGTTTCAGGTGATCCTGGTGGTAATGTGGGTATTGGATGAGATTCTAATGAATGAATGAGGTATGTTGACTTAAAATCAACTCCTCTATTTAGAAGTTCAGCAACCCTAGGTCATAAATGGGAGTAATCAGGATCAAATGGGATATTACTATAGGGGTCAAATTATTCTAATTCTCTAGACTGTAGGACTGAAGAAGAAGATGAAGATGGATGGTGTCCCCTTTTAGAAATGGCTTTTCTCATAAGCCTTTCAGGATCTAACAAAGAACTAACTATGTCAGCTTCTGAACGTGATCTGGTATGTTTAAAAGGTGTCATCTTGGGAGTGTGGAGTCGCCTAGGTGAATGATTTTAACCTTTCCAAACCTTTAATCACCTTTAAAGGAAAAGAATGAATGAATATCATTGTCCCAAGGGAAACTTAAATGAAATTTGAATCCCCGGTAACAGCACCAGTCTGATGTTGTACCTCTGAGATAGTAGTAGGTCAGTTACCAATGCTAGAGCATCTAAAATAATTGTTTTGGAGTTTTTGGTTTTAGTTTTTTGGAAGACCAATGAATGAAGACAGATGTAGAATTGAAGTAATTAATCCTTTGGGTTATATTAATATCTCAGCAAAGGGCTTCTATAAGACTTTACACAGTGATATAGATCAAAATAGTGGTGAGAAGAAGACATCAAATAATATGATTATCATAGTTTCCAAACAGTAAAACAGAACAATCATAAGTGGGAAAACCTTCTGAACTACATTCCAAAGGTTCAAGGTAGTATACATAAGCTACACAAGATGCTGATGATTTAGTGATTAGAGGGGATTAGCTAAACAAACAGTTCGTTAATCCATTCTCTTAATAGATGATCACTTCAGGAGCTTATAGGAATAAATTGAGACACAATTCTTCCTACCTAGATATCTCTATAAGTCATAAGCATATGAAGAAAATTATAATGATTGATAACTGGAAAAAATTACAGGATAACACAAACTGTGTAAAACCAGATTCAGAATCCTCTGCTTTGTATTAAGGTTCCAGAAAGACTGAGTACATCAAGTGTCGAGAAAATCTTCCTTCAAAGTTGGCTTCCAGGTTCAAAGTAGAATTAACAGTCAAGACTTAACAAGCAATGAACAATGAATCTTGAAATTTGAACCTATAACAACTCAAGAAGAGAGTTATTTATACAATTATGAAACTAAAAAATATCCTAAAACTGATTTAGATTTATTCTAGGAAAGGAAAATATTTTCACGTAAGAAGATAGGGGCAGTATTTGAACTGCTTCTTGTTGTCCCTTTTATTCAGGTTGTGATGGCTTTGTTTGTCTGATTTTTTGCCCTTTAAGCTGCTAAATTGTTTGAATCCTTTGTGCTGGTTGATTCCTTCATTTGATCTCTCATCTGATACTCTTTAAATTCTGTAAATATCCTTTTAACATTGTAAAGTAACCTTTACTTTTTCTTTTTACCTTTACAGTGCATTTGAGATTTTTACTATGTTTTTCAATAGTAAATCACTTTAGATTTTATGTTACAGGGTAAAGGAAATTGATATGATCTTCCTATTTGTCCTCCAACTGTACGCAGACCTTTTTCTTTGTAAGCCTGGAACAGAAGCTTTACCTGCAAAGCACAGAAACTGTTAAGCAGAACATAGGTGACAGAAGGTCTTCAATGGCTTTACTGAGCTTGAAAGGACATCGGAAGGAGTCCAGAGCGTATCGGAAGGCAAAATGATGGTTTAATTGGTCGCAGAGGCTTTATGGAGGTTTTACTGTGAAAACAAGCAAAAACATAGCAAAATGGTGATTTTGGTGTTTAAACGAAAAATCAGTTCTTTTTTTAATTATGGTGCAAAAATTAACAGTGGTTATTTTTTCGTTATGCGGGAGGTGGTTTTGGTTTTCTTCGCACTGCTTTATGAGGCGCGGCCAGTTTTGGGAGAGATCACCTGAAACAATTTGAGCCTGATACGTAGAAATGGGAGGCCGATGAATACCACTTTTTAGGTGGGTAATTCCCGTACAGAGAGTCAACCCGAAATTTTCTGAGGGCTGTTGGATTTGGATGTATGTGATCGGACAGTGGTGGAGTGAAAGAGTAGTATGGAGGGTCCCATTGGTTAATTATGGCGGAAATGGCTTTATTATGGTTAAAAACCCAGATTAGCGGTGAAATTGGGGTTTAAGGTTAATTCTTCATTTAAATTGTAAAAATGATTTAACAAAGAAAACCTTTGCAAAACATATATGGCGGATTTGAAAAGGTGGATGGTTCCTTTTCTCATCAGGTGTATAGGAAGAAGACGCATACTGAGCAATACTTGCATGCTTCTTACCATTTCCTGCTCAAAAGTTAGGTGTTCTTAGCACGCTTGCCACCCGTGCTGTTAGAATTTCGGATGAGGAGAGCCTAGAAAAGGAGAAGGCTCACCTCCTGGATGTCTTTGAGAAGAATGGTTATGATAGACGCCTCGGTCAAAAAGCCTTCCTCAAGGCTAAGAAGGAGCCGTCCATCGTAAAGTTTCCAAGGATCATATCATGGGTGTGAACCTTCCGTACATCCAAGGAACCACGGACAGGATTGCAAGGATTCTGAGGAAGTACGATGTGGCCGCGACCTTTAGACCTCTCAACACTATCCGTGGTTCCCTCAGGTCGGTGAAAGACCCGATTGACCCTAAGGACATGAAGGGCGTCTATGTCATTCCCTGTTCCTGTGGACCCCTTATATTGGTGAGACCGTCGCTCTATTAATCAACGGATTAGCGAGCATTCGGCTGACTTAAGACATGGAAGGACCAAGTCCTCGGCCCTGGCTGAGCATGTGGGAAAGACTATGCATCATGTGTGTATAGAGGAGGCTCAAGTCATTGCCAAAATTGCGCACTTTCACCATCGCAAATTTAGGGAGGCCCTGGAGATCGAAAAAAGGCCGGTCAACCTTAATAGGGATGATGGCTGGAAGATTAGCAGTTGCTGGGTCCCAGCCTTGTCTTCTTAGCCTTCTCTTTTCCTTTTGTTAGGTCTTAGGGTTTTTGTCTTCCACCTCCTTTAATTTCTTTTGTTGGTTTTGTCCTACGATCTTGGAACGGTTGAGTTTGTTTCGAGCTATTATTGTATATATGGGGCTTATTAGTATTATATTATTTAAGTATCCCTAGGTTAACCTTAAAAATTAAGTTTCCCTTAAACGAATTCTTAAAAAAAAAAAATAAATAAATAAAATAAAATAAAATAAAATAAAAAAAAAAAATTTAAACCTTATAAATATCAATAATTATCAGTATTGATATGTCTTTATTCTTCTTTATTTAGATATCTATATATTTATTACCTACTAATGACACCATTTATTTTTATTTTTCATTAAATAAATAATTTATACTATTATTAGTTTATATTTTTTCATTTAATCATTTATTTATTTAGTAGATTAATAATTTATTTATTATTATTTTTCTTCATTTATATATTTATATATTTAGTTAATAAATAAATAATTTGTTTATTTTATCTTACACCTAATATAACTAATTTTATATATCTATATGTAAAATTTATTTATTTATTATTATATTATAATTTATTTATTATTTATAATTTTATAATTAAATAATTTATTATTATTCTATAATTCTTTATCTATCTTACACCTAATATAACTAAAAATGATACCATTTAATTTTATTTTTTCATTAAATAAAATATTTTATACTTTTAGATTCATTAATATATAATTTATTATTAATTTATATTTCTTCATTGATTTATTTATAAATAATTTATTATTATTTTATAATTCTTCATATGTTTATAGTTTTATCTCACACCGAATATAACTAATTTTATACATTTATATATAAATTTATATATATTGATTTATTTATTATTATATTTAATTTAATTTTTATCTATTTTTTACCTAATATAACTGAATTGGACCTTGCTTCCTTAGTTAGGTAACCGTTGGTGTCTCTGCTCTAGCTATTTAAACAGGCGAAGCTGGATCTGTTTTTCAACTTGTCCTGACGATGAACCACACTAGTTGGTTCGAAACGCGTCGACAAAAGATTCGCTATGTGATTTTGCCGAAGATTATCTTACTATAGTTAGTGTTAATATGGAAATATAGGCGGAAAAGGGAAAATATGGCGAAAAGGGGAAATATAGGCGGAAAAGGGAATTAAATTAAGTATTATGCTTTTCACAGGTTATTCACTTTTCGTATATATACATCAATACTTAGGCTAAACCCATTTTTGTGGGTTTTTCGGGTAAAAAGGGATTTTACATGGTAAAAGGGATTTTACATGGGGTTTTCATTTTTCTTAGGTAAAAAGGAATTTAACCTTAGGAAAAGGGGTTTTTTGTGGAAATGAATGAATATGAAAGTATGAAGGTGGGAAGGGGAAATTAGTGAATATAGGGATGAATGGGAAGTTAATTAATTGCTCTTGTAGACCTTCATTTTCTTTGTGTAATTGCCTCATGTACATAGAAACATATGGTAAAACATGATAAATGTACATTTTGTCGAATCAACCATTAAACTTCTGCAACTTTTCTTCTACTTACCCTTTGCTTATCCTATAATTTTTCTTCACTTAATGGGTGCATTTAAGCTAGCAAACCCTTTTCCTTTCCTCTTATTTACAAAAGTAAACTATCTAAATCTACCCTTATAACCTCCAAGGGTTCAGATTAAACTGATAAGCACCTTATTATTCTCTACCTACTACTGATCTGCCAAGATTAAATAGTTTGGCCAAATCTTTATTATTTAACTATAACATCAAATTGAAAGCATGAAGTAGTCAAGATTAAACTATTTGACTGTCATGGGTTGTGGCATTTAAGACAAGCTAAACACAACCATTATTTTGCAGAGAAATAGTAGTGGCATTTAGACTTGCTCACTTTTAGAGTTTATTTGTTTTCTTTTCTTTCTAACCTAACATTTTCTTTTTCTCTTGATTTTTTAGGACATCGAAGCTAACATTTTCTTTGATATGGACATCATCATCAAGATATATTTTTTTCACTATCATTTTATTCACTATTGTTATGTCCATATCCTCACTTAACATTTTTTTTTTAAATATTCTATCTCATCAAAACCAAAAAATGCTACAACAGGACCTTCATAAACTTGTTGTAGATCTATTTGGTGTTGCTACGGGCATGATGATAAATGACCAAAAATCTTCCATTGTTTTTCATAATTTGGAGCGGCAGGAGATCGAGGTCACTCACACAACTTTCCCTTTTTCAATTGTGGAATTTGATGTTGGATTTAAATATATGGGTTTTCTTTTAAAACCATTTTTTCTACTTAAAATATAATTGGCATTGTTTATTGGTCAAATTGTAAAAGTGCCTTTCCTGGTGTTATTGTTGGCTTTCTCGAGCTGGCTGATTGGTGCTGTAAAATCGGTTTTACAAGAAATTCTTGTTTACTGGATGTCCTTAGCTTGGATACCTAAGGGTATTTTGGAACATATCTGAAGGCTATGTTTTGAGTTCCTTTGGGACTCAAAGGACCATTATATGTTTCCTTGGCTACATTGGAGTATATTGGCTATTCCAAAACTCCGGGGGATGGGGCCTAGAAAATATTTTTTTTATTATTTTCCAAGGATATGGCTACTAAAAGTGTTTGGAGGCTTCTTACCATAAAGTGTTTGTGGACACAGGTGATTTTTCAGAAGTACATTTCCCCTCTTACATTGGAAGATTATATTCGCATCCAAAGAAAACCAAGGAAGAACATTTCTTTTATTTGGCATGTGACCCTACATTCTTTTGTTCTGGTGGCCTCTAGCCTTTCTTGGTGAGTGGGAAATGGGCAGCGAATTAATATTGGTTTGGTTCTATGGCCTGGGTTCTTAAATGGACACATCCTCTTGTTACCACTTATATAATTTTTGTGTGATAGGGGCATTACATGTCTGTCCCACATAAACGCTCTAGAGCACACAACTATGTGGCATTAGGGATAGTTTTCCACCTAGGATCTTCATTTGCCAAATTATTTTAGTGTGAAATGGTTTCTCTTTCTCACAGCCTTACCGACATCTCATCTTACGCTCATTGATTGCATGGATCAATTGGTGTGGGCGATCACATTGCATGGTGCTTATTCTCCAAAACTTGGTTACACCTTTCTTAGTACAATTGAGTTGAGGCCGAACATTCGTTGGTGGTGGGGTGTCTTATGGAAATCTTGATGCCCATCAAAATTAAATTTGTTGGTATGGGCCATTATGTCTGAAAATATTCCAATGTGGGATATTATGAAATGCCATTATAATATTGGGCTAGGGTGGTGTGCCTTTTGTATGGCCTTGGGGGAGTCGATCAATCAACTTCTCTTTTAATTCCATTTTGTAGTGAAAGTTTGGGATACTTATTGTGCCGTCTTGTGCCCTAATTTTCAATGGCTAGGTTTATCTTTCGAAACTTCCTTACAAGACTGGGTGGGTGATTAGGCCACTTATCCTTTTCAAGATTATTCTTTGGTTCTAAGTTGAGGTCTTTGAATCATGTGCAATAAAAAAATCTTTATGGATTCTCCATCATGTCCTGAAAAATATATGGAGGAGAGTTTTTGAATTCTATCTCCTTTCTCCTAGGTTCATTTTTCTTCTCATGATCGGGTCATATTTCCAAAGTTGCCTAATTATACAAAATAATGGGGCTACTTCGACGGGGCATTACAAGGGGATGTTTCATCTTGTGGCAGGGGTTTCATTCTTCATCTAAATGAGAATCATTCTTTCCATGTGATGATGGGCTTGGGAATGGGATCTAACAATTGGGATGAGGTTCTTGCATGTCATGCTCTTATCTCCTTTGTTGTTGAAAAGGGAACCTCTCATTTTCATTGTTTTGGGGATTCACTTGTTGTCGTTAACTGGGATAACAAGATTCAATGTTGCAGTAACTTATTGCCTATTGATATTGTGGGTGACATTCAACATATTATGTTATTTTTCACATCCTTCTCATTTTGCCATGTTTATAGGGAGAGGAAGGGACCACTGATTGTCAGGCTTTCTAAAGTATGTGTTCTCTTGAATATGGTATTATGGGTGGTAATTGAGTTCAGGAGCACTGAGCAATTCTACTTTTATCGCAGGCCCTAATTAGATGAGCCTTTTTTTTATTTTATCACATGCCTTACTATATCTATATTATGCTGATTAGAAACCATTTTGTTTGTAGTTTCTTATGAAAAACTTATTTTTTGGTTCAGATGATTGTTAGAATAAGAACTTTCTTTCTTGTTCTCTTTTTTACGATACTTTGACTAATTGTATATCTCATATACCCATAGATGGTTTTTTGGATGGTATCTGAATTTGTAGATCAGTTCAGTATCCAACATAATGCACATGAAAATGTGTATATACATAATGTATTTTCCTTGAAATATAAATGACAATACAAGTTTCTTTTTGCAAGAAAAATGGAAATATTTCTTTTAGTTTTAAAGTGGAAAAAAATGTAATTTGTATGAGGGATCAATGCTACTACAAACAATGAAGTATTAGTAATACTCTAATGCTTAAAGATCACACAAATCACATTGGTGTAGATCATAGTTATTATAGATTCCTTCTTAATTATTATTAATGTACTTTGTAGAAAGGGTAATATCTACTTGTCAACCTTAGTCATAACCATCCATTGAATAAAATACCTTATAATTAAATTTGAATCATTATCTTTATTTCATGTCCTTAGAGCCAATTATAACTCCAAGGCAGATCACGTGGTAGCTAAGGGAGCTTTGTTGGAAGAAGGTGTCAATCATGAAAGGGAGGAAGGATCAAAACACACTTTGGGAATCTAGAGCATGCTCCCCACCATAGGAAAAATTCAAGTTCAGTTTCAAATTTTTATTGCTCAACTAGGATTTATGGGGGTCAGTTATCCCAACTGCTCCCATCAAATCCAAAATTTTCATGTTCCACCATTTAATACTATCTTGTTGTCACACACGAGAAGGGGAGAGTGCACATCCTTATGTATCCCCACTCCATTCTCACTTATGTTCTCGTGAAATCTTGGAAGAGACCCTAGATCCAATTACCTGGGAACTCTCCTATGGGATTTCAAGTCTCCTTCTAATAGTTGGTTCATAATTGATATTCATGGAGAAAATCAATCTCGAGGAATCTAAGGTTGAGATGAGTTCCTTGTCCTCAACCCTCGAAGACTATGTTTGCCATTGTGGGACTTTTTAATTTGGTGAAAATTTTAAAATGGTGTAACATTATTCCAGTGGGCTTAGTATGAGTTCCTTGTCCTCAACCCTCAAAGATTGTCTCCCAATGTGGGGCTTTCAAACTTGGTGAAAATTTAACACTAGTATAATGATATTCTAGTGGATTTGGGACATTGTAAGGAGAAATAAACAATTAGCATGAAATTCAGGGACACCCATAACCATTTCTACATGTAGTATACAAGGCTTGATATACATCCACCCAAGTAGTTTACTCCAAAAAAAAGACATTGACGTGGAACATGCATGCCACCACTATTTTGTGGGGGAAAAGATTAAGGTGCTCTAAAAGGGTATTAGGAGATATGAGCATACAAAATAAATGAATCACTATATGAACTCCCACATGACTCTTATGTTATGGAAATAAGAAAACTCTAAACTCTTTGACAACTAAAGAAAGTTCAAACACTCTTATGGAACTAAAAGATCTTCACATGCACATACAATGCCTTTGGGCATCAAAGACGAGGGCATTTTTAAGGATTCAAATATTATGCCTATGTATAGTATTCTAAGTGACTATTTTGGTTTGAAAAGACATATATATATATATGTAGGTGAATATCCCATCAAAACCATGTAATTTACTATTAAAACTGGTAATTTTTCGAAAAATATTATCAATTTAATCATATGTAAAAGATATGACAACTTTTAACAAAATTGGGGATTATTTTTTCATAAATGTCCAAAAAATAACCAATTGGAAGATTTTCCCCTAAAAAATTCCCTATCAAAGACTAAAGAAAAAAATAAATATTTGTAACCTTAGGAAAATAGTGCAAAAATAGAGGCCTCCTTGGATATCATTGGTGATTTCATAACTCAACTTTCTTTCTTTTTCAAATTTCATGCTGCAAAGATGATTCCTTTGAAAATTTATATATAGTCAAGAAATAAATTAAGTTTTAGGTGCCCTTGTTGACTATATAACTACAATATATGCAAAGAAAGAAGTCTTACTTTGGTCTTATAATGACATTCTTTTGGATGTGGTCAAAAGAAAGCATGTACTTTAGTTTCTCTAAAACCTTCTCCCCCTAGTGTGTATATTTTGGATAAATCTAAACAGTTTCCAATATTAGAAGTCTAAGGTCACAAAACCTCTCTCATTTAACGAAACATCTACATTACTTTGCAGATTCAATTGTATTTAACCTCCATCTTGTACCAATAGATATATTTCACCTAGAAAAAGTGTTACAAGTTATATCTATGCTCCAAAGTTTTCTACTTTATTGTTTCATTACACCTTGTTGATTATTAGAGAGTATTTGAGTAGGGTCCTTAGCTGTAGGGAAGAGTATATGCTTTCATTTCCCCATGGTTTATATATTTTGATGTTACTACTATGTATGTCACCAATGCTAGTTTTGGGTTCACCTCCCAAATCTAACCCTATATTTTCTATGTTTATTAGCTTTTTAAGTTATTAAGTATATCTTGGGTAGTTACTTGAAAACATATGTTGAATGGATTAAGTTTGGTTTTACGCATATGCCTAAATATTTGTTGAGATCAACATCAACATCAACTAGGGCATATTACACAAGATGATATTGTAAAAGTAAAATTTTGTATAGCCTTAGGTTTTGGATTTTCATTGTTAGATTTTCTAACAAACATAACATCTTCATAATTTTTATCCCCAAGTGTGAGCTCAAAAAGGAACAAAGGACATAAATCAAAACAAAAATATATCATTCAAGTGAGAAACCATACTCGAATGATTAAGATGATTAGGTTAAAGAATATAAAAAACAAATTTATTTTAAAAATGATAACAATTATTCTCTAGAAATTCATATCGAGGAACCAAATCTTCCATCAAGGGATGTAGAAGAATATAAGAATACTAGAATTTTCCTCTTAAAGGTGGTAGTTATAAATAAAGCTCCACTAAAAGGAATAAAGATACTTCATGAATTTTATAATTCTAATTCTAATAAGGAATTGGTACTCCATATAAATCATGGAAATATGAATTCTAATTTAAAGTTAATCATCATGGAATCTCCTCTATTGGGGTGGAATAAGGTTAAAAGGAAGAAAGGGAAAAAATGAAGTAATAAGGATTATTTTTCAATGCAATAGAAATTAAATGTCTATTATATATGTAGTATTAAATACATAAGCATAGTGTGCACATTATCAATAAAATCTACATTCAATATGGTGGGATCCTCCCTATGGGTGTGATGGATCGTCAAAGGGTCCACTAGATTTAATAATAGTGCAAGTATGATGTGCATATAATATTGCGTAGTTAACTATTCAACATTTTGGTTATTTTCAAGCATATATTCTTGTAAATTATACCCAAAATTTGGCTAGGATTCGTTTGAATTACAAGTTTGAACTATATAATCCACATATTGTAAGTGCCCCAATTGTTTTTTAGGGCATTGAATCCAATTAGGCATTCAAAAACACAATTTAAACATGAAAACTCACAATCTTTCCAAGAATTGTATCACCAGATTCCGACCAGAAAATACAAAACATAGAATAGGTAGACGACTCCATGTAATAAGGTGGATTGAGTCAATTATCTTTGTTATTGTTATTTAAGGCCCTCTAAGTAGTTAGACTTGAACAAATATAATGTAGCCTTGTTAAATAAGGTACACTAGGTAGTTAGTATTAGGTTAAAATTAGAGTTTTCTTTCTATCTATAATTGAAGATAGAGTTCTCCTTATGGATCATGTATTAGACCCTCATGTATTGGACCATTTGCTTATGATTAGGGTTTTCTTGCTACCTATAAATACATATGAAGTCCTCATTATGGAACATGTATGGAGTATATTGTATTGGATCTTAGATCATCATGAGGTTGCCAACCCCTCTAATATGAAAGTGAATAGGAGTTGATCCTTTTGTAAAATGATTATTGTGTGGTTGTATTCTACTTTAAGCATGCTGATATTGAATAGAATATTGAGCATTTCTAGTAGAATTTTTGTGATTCAATTCGAATGGTTAACTATCATAACAGCTACTATTAGAGATTTTCTTGAGAAAGAAAGCAATCATAATTCAATGTGCCTCCATTTATGATTTGATCCCTCATAACACACCCTCTTTAGCTTGTCGGAACATCTGTGAAGAACAAATCAGACCTCATGTTCTGTGGGCATATTTTTGTGGTGCCTTCGATGCATAAGATAGATGTGGGGATGGCATTATCATTCATGTTAATGATCACAGATCTCTAAAAGACTTAGTGGGCATTGGTACAGGTTCAAACAACTTTGCAGAATTAAAAACCCTAAAAATCCTTTTGTGTTGGTTAAGACAGTTGGGGATTGACTCGGTACAGATTTTTGGTGACTCTCTGAATGTGATAAATTGGACAAACAATGTGCAGCATTGTCAAAATCTTACTTTGGTTCCTATTTTAGAAGAAATTTCTTTCATAAAATATGGTTTTGTTGATTTTTTTGTCTGTCATATTTATAGGGAGAGGAATGTTGAAGCGGATCTCCTTTCTAAAAAAGGTATACAATAGGCTTTGGACATCTAGCACAAAGTTTATTTAGAAAATGGGCAGGTAACTGAGTCGAATCATTTGCCTTACATATAATGGCCTTGTCAGTGGTTTTATTTTTTCCTCTCGATGTCACTGTTATTTATGGTTTTTGGGCTGTAGTGGACCTCTATTGGGTTTTTTTCCATATTTTTTTTGTGTTAAAAGCTTATATATTCCTGATGTATATTTATATGTGACATTTGAAACTCTGAACTGCTAAATTAGTTTTTGATATGGACGGGTTGTTTTATCTGATGTCCGGAGAGACTCGGTTATATGGTTCTTGACTCTTTAGTGCTATATTGTGCTTTTGGTATTGAGTAGGTGATGTTTTTTTCCACTTTTCTCAGTATGTTGCGCTTTCACCTTTTGTGTATTGTGGAATCACAGTCTTTTCCATTAATTCTTTAATGCATCTAATTATGTAACTTTTTACTCTCTTAATAAAAGTTTGATTTTTCCCTTAGAAAAAAAATATTCAAATGGAAAAAAAATGGTTATAACATTTAGATCCATTCTTTTGAATTTATTTGTAGAATTTGAAGAAACAAATTACATATTTGAGTTCCTCTTTAAAAGATAGGTTTTCTTTAAATACAAAATAAGAATATGAGAATTGGATATATAATTGATTTAAAATAAACTATTCTAGGGTTTTTCTATGATAACCATGAGTATGGAAAACTAAATCTATTTTCGTATAACACCCAGATTGTAGTCAAACTAATGCTAGTTGAAGAAAAGTAGTTGTATCTTTTTTAAATTGAGGTTGTCATAGAAAATATGAGATGTATTGTGGAATGTGTGTGTAGGTGTTAGGGCTTTAAATCCCTTAAGGAAATTATTGTTGCACAATTATATATATGTTTTTGATCTCAATTGCAATATGACCAACACCACTAGATGTAAAGTGAAGGTGATTTCCCAATTCAAGTCATAATAACAATTATGATACTTAGTATCAAGGTAGTTAAGGCCATTTAAAATATGTTTCTTCAAAACAATAGTAGAACCAAACTTATGACAATATTGAGAAACATGAGAAGGGAGGAAGAGCTCAAAATCTTGTATATGGATAATTGTAATTTTTGGGGAACCAAATTATTTCTAGCTTCTCTTTGATGACTCCACTCCACTATATGAAGAGAACATCTTTAATAGATGTCAGGAGTAGGTTCTGACTACCGATTATTCCCTCCTAGATCCACCTCAAACCTTTTACAACTATGGATGATGTTAGGTGTAAATTTCTGAGTAGAGGTGCCAAAAATATACTTTTTACAGCTGGTGACAAATCCACCTAACAAAAAAGAGAACAAAAGAAAAATATGTTGTGAAACCCTATAATATTCAGTAAGACTTTCATATCTGCAAAAATATGTTAGAGAAAATCAACAAAAGAGCTCACAAATTCTGAAAATGCATGCCAAAAAACATAATAAGGAACCTAATGGAAAAACTTAAATTTTATTAATGATGTCACTTGCTGGAGTAGAACATATACTCGGGTATTTAATGTCCTCCTTTGTAAGAGGGTCCATTTGTGTCCCTACAGTTCATGTAGTTGCTTTCTCTCTCTTCTTGTTTGCAAATGGGAAAAAAAGAAGATTGTTGAACTCAATGTGGAGAGCTACTGAGTAATGAAAATAGAGTGATGACAACGATAATGATCATTTATAGAGAGTGATGGAAAAATCTTTCTATTTATAATAAAATGTTAGGATAGACCTAGATATAGTCAAACAATAAAATATTATTAGACCAAATCAAGATCTAACCATTTGGAGTACTATTTTATATTTAAGAGAAGAAACGATTAATGAAATGGTCAAAAATATTTATTTAGTGAACTAACTCAGGAAATAATGATTAATTGAGTTAATTAAGAAAAGTAGTTAAAGTAATTAGTAAATAAAAATGATTTATTAATTACTTTAAGGAGATATGGTCGTTAGAAATAATTAATAAATAGTGATTTAATCATGATTTTATTGGAGAAATGTGTGAATATTAAGGAATACTAAATAAATAATGGTTTATTTAATTATTCCTGGGTAATATGGTCGAAAGGGGTTAGAAATAATTACTAAATAATGATTTAATAATTATTTTAAGGGAATAATAAATAAATGGTGATTTATTCCATTATTATTATGAGTTTCTGGGTTATTTTCATAAATAATTTAGGAAAATGGTTCTCTAAATTATTTCCTAAGGTGAAAATGGGTTTTAATGTATAAACTCACACTACATGGGATACTTTGATCATCATAGTAAAAAATGGCTAGGTGATCACTTTTTTAGGTGATAACAAATGATATTTTGAATAAGGATTGTTCTATTTATTTGGATCCATATATTGATTTTGGTGGGCATTTGGAGCATTGTTCTTACTTATTTTTTACTTAGGACTCATCTATTAGGAGTTAAAAATGACATTTGGACATGGGACACAGGTTTATGATTGATTGTTTTGGAGCATTGTAGCTAACACTTGTACATGAGACTCTAGTTTTGGAGTTAATTTGTCCTTGTAATTAGCACCTATACATAGCACATTGGCTTATGGTTCTACATCCTTACTACAAACATTCATGGAAATACCTTTTGAAGGGGAATGGGATGGAGGTATTCTTAGTAGGGCCAAATAACTCACTAAATGTAATAATAATGTAGGTATGTTGGTGATTTAATTTAAGGTGAGTCCACTATAGTTTTTATCATTAAATAAGATCCACTAACTAGTTATCCTTGAATAAATGTGGTGTAGCCTCATTGAAGAAGTCCATGATGTTATTAACATTTGGCTATGATTAAGGTTTCTTTGGTATTTATAAATAAAGATAGCATTCTTATTATAAATCATGCATTGTAGTATATTGTAGTGGAGTTTAACTCATCAAAAGACTTCCCCATTAAAGAAACAAATCAAAGAGATTTAATTTGTTTGCATCTCAAGAAATTTGATCACTCTCGGTGCTTGGTAGATTGATCTAAATTAGTTTAATTATTAATTATAATAATTATAATTATAAGTATTAATTTTATGTTTTTGATTTTATTTTTGTTTTTAGTTTTTTGTAATTTGACTTAGTCAGAATTTTTTATTGACAATTATAATTATTAATTTCTTACGTTAATTTTTTTTACTGAGTCAAAATATTAAATATTATAACATCTCTACCATACAAAAGTGGAGAACACCTCTCAGCACAATTAATCCATATTAAAAATATGTATATAATCCTAACTTTAAAATTTTACTATTAATAAAATATTATTATTTTTTAATATAATATTAATAATTATCTTTAAAACTTACATATAAAAATAAAAATTGGAGTTGTCTATAATGCGACTTTTTGAGATTCCGGTGACGGAATAAGAAATTGAGCTGAAATCATGATTTGTTGCAGTTAAAATGGTTTTTTAACTGCATATTCGGATTCAGCACCCTGAAAAATGGGACAGTTTCATTGTGCAGAAATTAGTTATCAAACTTGGATTTCCATAAATCACTGCCGGATTTTCACCGAAAAAATCGCCGGAAAGGCTTTCAAAAATCGCGTTAAAGACTACGGCATAAAAATTATCTAATTTTATATATATATATATATATATATATATATACCATGATTTCTTTAGTTCTCATATTTGAACGGGATAGGCAAATTTTAAACTACACATTAATCTGTTGCCATGTAATAAATTTAAAATAATAATAAGGGACTCCATTTTTTAACACACTCAAATATTATTAAAATGTTTTCTATATTCATTTTTTTCATAAACAATCACATATCACTGCATAATTAGCAACTAAGGTACATCAACATTATTAAGGTAAAAGCCCCGAGGATTAGTTCAATTGGTCAAGTCCTTGTTGTTAAGCACCTATGTTATTAGGAGGTCATGGGTTCAATTGTATCAACACCTTCAGGTCAAAACTTATGTTTAATCTAGTGAGGTGATCCCTTCAAGTGGATCTGCCTTGAACAATATTATGTGGACGTAGTGAATCTAGTGAGAAGTGATCCCTTCAAGTGGATCTTCCTCGAACAATATTATGTGGATGTAGTGAGTCACTGATCTTTGGTGACCATGAACCACATAGAAAAAAAACATTATTTAGATAAAACGATAGTTAGGAATAAGAATCATATGTTTCACAAACTGAAGAATGTTATTTCTTCTTATTAGTCTCTGCCAATCAATTTGTATGTTTGATCACTATTAGTTATCAATTTGTATGTTGACCACTATTAGTTTAGCGTTGACCAGTGCAACTTATATTGTTTAAATTTGAATTTGAATTTTTCAATATTATTAAAAAAAATAAATTTTCCAAAATTTGATTGGACCATAACTTGAAGGTATTATTATAGCCATTACACAATATAATGTCATGTGGATAACCTCACATATTTTATGCCATAACTTAGTGATATGGTCACAATATTCATGCATGATTTTTAAATATTTGTGTAGTGATTTTTAATTCTTAAGCTTTGCAGGAAAACCATCCAAAAATAAAATCCTTGAAAATAACTCGTACTCACATAAATAGCATATTTACCATTAGTTACTTCCAACTATAATTTAAGCATGTTTTTGCATAAAAAATGGATAGGAATAAGATGTAAATTTACTTATGAAGAGTTCTCACTATTATTTGTGTTTTCCTCGACACTTACATAGGAGTAATAAATGTATAAACTTACTAGTGGCTACTACCCACTAACACTGAAGGAAGTCCTTGTGCTTGAGCAAGAAATTAATTTACCCACTTCAGATACCAATTTATTAATTTGTGTATTTGATCTGTTTATTACCACTATTAATTTAGCATCGACCAATGTAGGTTGTAATTTTCTTATACATTTTTTCCCATAGCATAATTTCTAATTTAGTGGCAAGGACTAAGAAACACTTGAGATGTAACATAGTATGGTAGAGATGTTGTAACATAATGTAATGTAATGTCTTGTAAACAATTTTACTTCTAATTGAGTGGAAAGGACTAAAAACGCTTCAGATCATAGTATGGTAGAGATGCTGTAACATAATGTAATGTCTTGTAAACATTTTTAATTCTAATTGAGTGGCAAGGACTAAGAAACACTTGAGATGTAACAGAGTATGGTAGAGATGTTGTAACGTAATGTAATATAATGTCTTGTAAACATTTTTACTTTGTCAAAATAAATTGAAACAAAAAACATTTTTAGTTTGTCAAAATAAAATAAAAATAACATTACATTAAAATAAAATTAACTTTAAATTAAAATAACATTACATCTCAGATTTTTTCGACACCAATCTGGAGGATCATAATCTCATAGATATCCCCCCCTGTTATAGACATTTTTGTGCCTTACAGCATTGAGCATGAAATGTCCATAATCTAAGGGATCCAAAGTCCCTAAACATGTTGTTCCTACCCCTAGAAGAACAAGGCTAACTAACCACAGCAATTCACAAAAGTTCTCCACCTGAAACCACTCAAAAACAAGTCAATTCAGGATCATGTCAACTGCTCCACTGAGCATCTGCGCTGAATGTCAACTGCTACACTGGCTACCTGCGTTGAATGTCAACTCCAACACTAGCTACCTGCGCTGAGCGAGTTTGGACAAGTGGCAGGCTCATTCCTCAATGTGTCAATGCTCAGGAAGCTTCCAAAATGACACTTGCCTCAGGGAATTCGACTGGTGATGAGTAAGAGGTTCCAAATCTCCAAGTGGAAGCAAGAACCTCCAAGTGGACTCAAGAACTGAGAGAGGGAGAGGACACTAGTCAGATCTCAAGCTGACTCATCCTCTCTCCAAAATAACTATATATAGATCTCTCCTCCATGAGATCTAGAGGCTGGAATTTGGTTATTGCAAAGAATTGATGTTGGTTTGAGACTGGAAATATTGGGTGCTTAATGCTTTGAAGGGAGCTGAAGAAGGAATTCCATTCTGCTGGGAAGGAGATGCTGGATTGGAGCCCGTTGGGTTGTATCTCTTCCTGAACCCTGTTATCAATCAATAAAGCTATCTTGGTTCTTTCCTATATGCTGGTGTATTTTGTATGATTGCATTAGTGTATTTGATTTACTTCTAATCCTGAATCATTTATGAATATGAATATTTGCCTTTGTGTTGTGTTCTTCTCTTGTCGCAAGTAGCTGTTCTCTTGTCACAGGTAGCTGTTCTCTTGTGATCTCGTGGAAATCAAGTAGCTGTTCTCTTGAGCAAGCGAGGAGGCAAGTAGCTGTGAACACCCAAAGAGAAGGGGATTTAGATCGAGGGACAAACGGAAGACAACGGTAAGTCTATCGATCTCCCCTCTTTCACATTTCATAAAGGAAGAAACCATAATAGTTGTATTCGTTTGTTGCTAAGGTACTGTCACACCTTAGGTGGATAGGATCGTCCTGCATAGGCATTTTTCCCCACAACAAATTGGTGACTCCGCTGGGGATAATTTGTTTATTCATTTTATTTGTGTTTCTGTCATTTGTTTACTTCATAGATTCAACAGCAACAATCGAACTGCTTCTGCAAAGTAGACTGTTGCTGCCTTGATCCTTCACTGGATTTTGTCTATGATCTGAACAATGGATTCACAAATGACTTGATGATCCTTTATGATAGTCTTTAGTACCCTCTCAAAGCATCCCTTTGATTATACCTTGCTTGTGTTTCTGATTTGGCCTGAAACAGTTGATTTTTGAGCATTTTATGACCCAGAACCCAGGGGAAACGAGAGTTTCTCCTTCAGCACAACTGCTGTGAAGGCAGTCTGCATTTCAACGCAGGTCCCGTGAGGGCTACTTGCGCTGAATGTAAAATCCTTAGTGTTGAGGTTGCGCTGAACCAGTTTGGCTTTGTGCAGCTGGGGTTCTTTGCTGTCTGTTGCCCTGTTTTGATCTCTGTTTTTTGCAGCCTTTAACCAGCATAGGTACCAGTCTGATAACTCCTTTTCTTTGCTTAGATTCCGCCTCCTTTTGTACAAAAAGACTGTGAATGTTTTTATGTGTTTATGGCGTCATTTACAGTTTTCCTTTGCATGAGTAAAGTAGTCATCCTATAGCCTTTGATTCAGATCCGATTGATTGTGATCTTAGAAGAGAGTTCATTGGCTATTTGCAGATTGATTATAGATTTGCTTTTGCTTATTGGTTTGAATTTGTCTCTTTTGAAGTGTCAAAACAAGTCTTTATTTCGAAAATCATTAAGTGTTGTAATCTCTTCTATCTTCTCTGATTTCGAAAAAGTGAACTTGTTTGTATTGATCATTTTAAAAGCAGATTCAAAGTTGTACAAAAAGCTTTCTTTGTAGGCATTTATACTAAGAAAGTGGAAAACAAACACCTGCATTGTGCATTTTGCATTTGATAGTTTGCATGATTGATTTAGGGAAGAGTGCATTAGAGTGTGCTGATTGCTCTTTGAGAAAAGATAGTGTCTTTCTTTTCCCTTAGTAGCTAGGATTTTCAAAGTTGAAAAGATAATAAAGCTTGCTTATCATCTTAGACTGCATTTAGGAATTTGTATCATACATCTCGTGGTGAACCTTGAAAGGCAAACTTTAAAAAGATCAACCTAAAATAAACTGAATGAACCTAACAACGCTTTGTAACATAACGCACAACATAGAGGTCTAGGCTAGAGACGTGTTCCGGCGTCGTTAAGCCTAGTGACTGTCGATCTCGGAGAAGGTGGGTGATTCCTCCTGAGGGACGATAGCGCTAGTACGGATTGTGCTCCCACGTACCGTCGCGTATATATTGGGAGACCCCTATAGGCATATATCTTTTATCCTTAGGAAGCCGTGTCGGCCGCCCTACTGATCGCAATGCAGTGAACACAGCATTCACGAAGATCGACCGCCCGTACCTTAAAAAGTATTCTGCGGTTTTGCGAAAAGTTTGGCACACCCTCTGCCTAGAACTCCAGAGCAGTTTCTTTTGGCCTTTTTCAGACTCTATAACAGAAAAAGTCCATCCGAGCATTTGTCACTTCGGGCTCGTTAAAACATCGAAGGAGACTAGAGTCATCTTTAGCTTTTTCTCGACTCTTTAAAAGTGAAAAAGCAAGTTGTGTCTAAAGCGTCGTTAACAATTTATTTTAAACGGAACAATCACCCTTAATTCCTGCGTTGATCTTTAGGTTGAAAAGATGGAGCACACCAACCAAGGAATTCCTCTTGGTGGAAATCCTAGTCCCTTCTCCTCTTGGGGAGATGTTGGTGCGCCCCACATGGCCACATTGTCACTTCCAGGACTGACAATTGGCCTACCAGTCTGGCTCTTTTCAACCAATGTCGTTCAGAATACCACCATTCCTGAACAGTCGAGTCAACAGTTAGATCAGACAAGAGTTGCCTCCCAGCCTTCCACTTCATCTTCCTCCCCTCCTTCCTCTTCGCTTGACGGAACTGGTCGAACTAAAAACCAGGTTCCTAAGGAGAAGAAGAAGAAAGAAAAGAAGAAGAAGGAGCCTAAGGCGACTGGGGGCAAACAAGTGTCATCTAACAAAAATCCACACACAACACTCGTAAGGCCTAAATCGCCATGCGTCATATGCAAGGGAGACCATTTCCATAGAGATTGTCCCTGTATCCCCCGGATACTAAGGGACTGGTCTCCCCGTTTGCACAATTCGGTAGCATCGACCTCTGAAGCCATGTCGACTGCTCACCATCAACTAGTGCGAGTGAAGCCACAGGACAGAGCGGGAAAACTAAATTTCCCTGCAGACTGTGTGAAGGCGATCACGCCATCCACCGTTGTCCCTTCTTAGACGAGGCAAAAAGAGTTATGGAAGATCGCCCGATTTTACGAGCGCATCTCCCTCCTGGATATCAAAGACTCTTGCCAAGTCCCTCACTAGTTGAAAACCCGGCTGACCCACCCAGGTGGTCAGCCGAAGCACCTGTCATTGAAGATGAACCGTCTGGATCCATGCCTGACGAAAGTCAAAAGGTTGATACGGCAGTTGACCCGGTTTTGCCTTCAGAGGCCTCATCTTCGAATGACACCATCACAGAGGAGAATAAAGACGACACCGTCCAGATTCTCTTCATCAGCACTGAATCTGATGAACAAGGGGGCAATGCCACCATTCCTTTATCGCAGGAAGGAAGTTCATCGGAGCAATATCCGGCCGTCTACTCGGTCCCACCACCAAGCAACCTGGTTGTGTCCTTTGACTGGAACCAACTAGGCAGACCCCGTTTGCCAGCCAGTATACCATTCAGAATTATTTGTCAAATATACAGAATGGTAATGGCTGGCACTATCATTGATGAGGGGGCATCTGTGAGTATCCTTTCCTCTATTGCTTGGAAAGCACTTGGTTCGCCAGCGCTTTTACCTGAGATGAGAAATCTATCAGGTTTTGATAAAGGAACCAGTCGACCTTTAGGGATCCTCCCCAATGTGCCTATAACATTGAAAGGGAAGACCGTTCAAATGAACGTGATGGTCGTTCAAGGACCCTTGGATTATAACCTACTCCTTGGACGAGACTATATATATTGCATGGGAGCTATAGTCTCCTCACTCTTTAGAGTAATATGTTTTCCGCATGAAGGAAGAATGGTCAAGCTCGTAGACCAACTTTCGTTTCCCGGATCACGCATCGCAAATAGTCATGTACCATCCCTAAATGGTCTATTCATGCAAGAAGTGTCTCAACCCACGGTCCGTCCTCCTGATGAGCGCGAGTAATCCGGGAGGATATGACTGGAACCCAGGGGGCATGCGTCCTAGCCTGCTTCGGCAGGGAAACTTTGGGTATAGAGTAGGTTTCCACGGGAGAATATGACTAGTCCGTACCCCGTCCGTGATTGGAAGAGGGGTTGTTCTAGAATAGGATTCTTTTGTCAAAGTTACGTGTTTAGCGCCAGAGTCATTCACCCTTGTCTATTTCGGTAGACATTGCCGAGGAAGTGTTTTGTTTGAAAGAGTAACGAGACAATCTTTGGGTAACCTGAAAGAGGTAAGCCTCTCTCTTTAAAACAATTGTTTTGAAGGAAAAGAAGTAGAGGTAACCTTGAAATCGTACTTTATACCTGGGGGCATGCAAACCTTTTGGAGTGTTAGCAAGGGACGGCTATTTATTTTTTTAAATTTTTAGGACCTCTAACCCTTTAAACTCGTAGGATTAGTCGTTTCCAAACTTGCATAAAGAAAGGATAAGGAGCAAAGCTTAGTGAGATGAAGCTCCATAAAAAATAGAATCTTGATGAGACACTCTTATCTTATGACTGGGTAATCGAGCAGTTTTAGCATAAAGTTCATGCTCGTTAAAAAATAAACGCAAAATCGAGCAGTTTTAACGCGGAATTTATGCTCGTTAAAAAATAGAAAAGCGATTGTGAGCAAGCTTTCCCCTAGAGTTCAAGCTCATTCAGAAAAAATGAACCGGTAAATAACCACTGTGATCGTAAATTTATCAGCCATAAAAGCCTTGGTCGTGTTTGCACCTGCCACCTCCACTTTTCATTTGGCCGATCGTTCACCTCCATATGATTGTTTACCCATTTTGAGGAATAGCTGTGAAGAGTGATTTCACCTAGCCATCCTTGTGACACTGCCGTGATTGGAAAATTCCAACCTGTACCTGGAATCTGCTGCTAATCATGTTTATCACTCGTTCCTCAAAAGACGAGTCTACTTTAAGCTCTTTTCAATTGACTCGTAAAATATGAAAAGATTGCCGAGTTTTGGCCTTCCAGCTCGTTAAAGGACAGGAAGAGCTATCCCTCCTCTAGATTTTAATCTTTTTGGACCTGAGGGATTATTGCACAAAAAGATCGAGCGCTTGTTTTGTTCGGCTCGTTAAAACTATCGAAAACTCATCCCTTCTGTATTGTTTTATACTTTTTCGGACTTAAGGGATTAGATGACGAAAAAGGAATTTTGGAGTTGACTTTATGTACCTTTTCAGACTCTCTAAAAGTGAAAAGGACCGAGTTATCCTTTTCGTTAGACTCGTTAAAATCATTAAATAGCGACAAACTTGTCTTTAGACGAGAACGAGTTTCACTATCGCTAGGCTCGTTAAAACGTAGCGATGGGCTTGCCCGAAGGGCAGGTTATAGAACAAGCATATGTTATCCTCCTCAAGCTTGACAAAAATAAAGAGGTACTGGTCAGCAATGACTGGGGAAAAATTGGGAGAAACTAAAGAAAACTTTGATGGTAGCAGGTCGCTCTTGAACATGACACTTTTCCTCCGTACCACAATCGGGTTGGGTTGTCTCATTCACCGGTCACACCACCATGGTCTCGCCATACCATCCATATTTGGGGTAATGCTACCGATCCATCGCATCAGTGTCGCCATATGTTCAAGAGAAGTCGTTCAGAAAGAGTCAACCGGGTCCCATCCACTGCCATACATTATCCTTCATCCATTCATGACCGCCACCCTGAATCATATGTCACAGATCGTTTTCACCTCCATTAAAATCATTAGCTCCGTTCCGTGTCACTGATGTGGGATTCATCAAGGCCCTCCTTTGACGGATCGCTTCTTGTCGACATCAGCTCATTATCCAAGAAGTTGATCTAGGAACAACCCCTTCAGTACTTTGAAGCTTGCATGCCTCAATGGCAAGTTTCTCACTTCCGGCGACAGGTATACATCAATGACCTTCGACCAGAAGATTTTGCGTGGTGTTCGACGTCAAGTCCTTTATTCACACCACGTGAATTGTACTGCAGTACCTTGAGGGTCATTATCATTATCGGTGATTCCCCTCGCGCTTGTTAACGGTTTACATCATTGACCAGTAATCAAGCGATGTCTTTCCATGTTCGACTTCAGCGCAATTCTCACATGGATCGACTTGTACTTAGAGTGAAGATCGGACGAGTTTGAAGACCCCGGATCTAGTTTCATCCATCCGGGCTGCGATATATATTCAGGAAAGATAAAGACATTTGACAGGTACATCATTGCAGCAGATGATCATCCTACTCAAAGGATGATAATTTCGCCAAAATTATCAGTCTACCATCAGACGATCGTCTGTTCTATGTACAAAAATGAATTTATAAAGCTGAGCATGGGAATGCCCGCCTCAGCTAGGTCATGAAAGCAGTATGAATCATAATGTATTGTATTGTATCTTATTACAGGTCTCCTCCCAGCAAATGGATGAACTTCGGACCCTCCTGGATAAAGCATTTCACCCGATAAACGGCCTCATACTTTAGGGGGCAACTGTTATAGACATTTTTGTGCCTTACAGCATTGAGCATGAAATGTCCATAATCTAAGGGATCCAAAGTCCCTAAACATGTTGTTCCTACCCCTAGAGGAACAAGGCTAACTAACCACAGCAATTCACAGAAGTTCTCCACCTGAAACCACTCAAAAACAAGTCAATTCAGGATCATGTCAACTACTCCACTGAGCATCTGCGTTGAATGTCAACTGCTACACTGGCTACCTGCGTTGATTGTCAACTCCAACACTAGCTACCTGCGTTGAGCGAGTTTGGACAAGTGGCAGGCTCATTCCTCAATGTGTCAATGCTCAGGAAGCTTCCAAAATGACACTTGCCTCAGGGAATTCGACTGGTGATGAGTAAGAGGTTCCAAATCTCCAAGTGGAAGCAAGAACCTCCAAGTGGACTCAAGAACTGAGAGAGGGAGAGGACACTAGTCAGATCTCAAGCTAACTCATCCTCTCTCCAAAATAACTATATATAGATCTCTCCTCCATGAGATCTAGAGGCTGGAATTTGGTTATTGCAAAGAATTGCTGTTGGTTTGAGACTGGAAATATTGGGTGCTTAATGCTTTGAAGGGAGCTGAAGAAGGAATTCCATTCTGCTGGGAAGGAGATGCTGGATTGGAGCCCGTTGGGTTGTATCTCTTCCTGAACCCTGTTATCAATCAATAAAGCTATCTTGGTTCTTTCCTATATGCTGGTGTATTTTGTATGATTGCATTAGTGTATTTGATTTACTTCTAATCCTGAATCATTTATGAATATGAATATTTGCCTTTGTGTTGTGTTCTTCTCTTGTCGCAAGTAGCTGTTCTCTTGTCACAGGTAGCTGTTCTCTTGTGATCTCGTGGAAATCAAGTAGCTGTTCTCTTGAGCAAGCGAGGAGGCAAGTAGCTGTGAACACCCAAAGAGAAGGGGATTTAGATCGAGGGACAAACGGAAGACAACGGTAAGTCTATCGATCTCCCCTCTTTCACATTTCATAAAGGAAGAAACCATAATAGCTGTATTCGTTTGTTGCTAAGGTACTGTCACACCTTAGGTGGATAGGATCGTCCTGCATAGGCATTTTTCCCCACAACACCCCCCCTCCCCAAAAAAAAAATCCTGCCCACTTGGAGAAACAACAGATCAAGGGAGGATAGTCTATCTAGAAGACTAGATAGATTCCTCATTAAGGAGCAAATGCTAACCTTGGGGCAGGGATATAGACAGTGGGTGGGCTCTAGCGGAAGATCAGACCATAGGCCGGTCTATTTGGAAATCAGAGGGGGTATGAACAAACCAAAAGGTCCTTTCAAATTTAATGTTGCATGGTTGAGGGACACTGAATATATCCATCTAGTATCTAATTACTGGAGGACTCATCCCCCTAATAGTTTAGATAAAACGATAGTTAGGAATAAGAACCATTGTTTCACAAACTGAGGAATGGGATTTCTTCTTATTAGTCTCTGCCAATCAATTTGTACGTTGACCACTATTAGTTTAACATTGACTAGTGAAACTTATATTGTTTGAATTTGAATTTGAATGTTTCAATATTATAAAAATAAATAAATTTCCAAAAAGTTGATTGGACCATAACTTGAAGGTCTTATTATAGCCATTACACCATATAATGTCATGTGGATAACCTCACATATTTTATGCCATAACTTAGGGATATAGTCACAATATTCATGCATGATTTTTAAATATTTGTGTAGTGATTTTTAATTCTTAAGCTTTGCAGAAAAACCATCCAAAAATAAAATCCTTGAAAATAACTTGTACTCACATAAATAACATATTTACCATTAGTTACTTCCAACTATAATTTAAGCATGTTTTTGCATAAAAAATGGATAGGGATAAGATGTAAATTTACTTATGAAGAGTTCTCACTATTATTTGTGTTTTCCTCGACACTTACATAGGAGTAATAAATGTATAAACTTACTAGTGGCTACTACCCACTAACAATGAAGGAAGTCCTTGTGCTTGAGCAAGCAATTAATTTACCCACTTCAGATACCAATTTATTAATTTATGTATTTGATCTGTTTATTACCACTATTAATTTAGCATTGACCAATGTAGGTTATAATTTTCTTATACATTTTGCCCATAGCATAATTTCTAGTTTAGTGGCAAGGACTAAGCAACACTTGAGATGTAACATAGTATGGTAGAGATGTTTTAATGTAATGTAATGTAATGTCTTGTAAACAATTTTACTTCTAATTGAGTGGCAAGGACTAAACAAAACTTCAGATCGTAGTATGGTAGAGATGTTCTAACATAATGCAATGTCTTGTAAACATTTTTAATTCTAATTGAGTGGCAAGGACTAAGAAACACTTGAGATGTAACATAGTATGATAGAGATGTTGTAACGTAATGTAATGTAATGTCTTGCAAACATTTTTACTTTGTCAAAATAAAATTAAAATAAAAACATTTTTAGTTTGTCAATATAAAATAAAAATAACATTACATCAAAATAAAATTAACTTTAAATTAAAATAACATTACATCTCAGATTTTTTCGACACCAATCTGGAGGATCATAATCTCATAGATATCCCTTCCCCAAAAATCCTGTCCACTTAGAGAAACAACATATCAGGGGAGGACAGTCTATCTAGAAGACTAGATAGATTCCTCATTAAGGCGCAAATGCTAACCTTAGGGCAGGGATATAGACAGTGGGTGGGCTCTAGCAGAATATCATACCATTGGCCGATCTATTTGGAAATCAGAGGGGGTATGAACAAACCAAAAGGTCCTTTCAAATTTAATGTTGCATGGTTGAGGGACGCTAAATATATCCATCTAGTAACTAATTACTAGAGGACTCATCCCCCTAATAGTTTAGATAAAACGATAGTTAGGAATAAGAACCATATGTTTCACAAACTAAGGAATGGGATTTCTTCTCATTAGTCTCTACCAATCAATTCGTATGTTGACCACTATTAGTTATCAATTTGTATGTTGACCACTATTAGTTTAGCGTTGACTAGTGAAACTTATATTGTTTAAATTTGAATTTGAATTTTTCAATATTATTAAAAAAAAAAATTCAAAAATTTGATTGGACCATAACTTGAAGGTCTTATTATAGCCATTACACCATATAATGTCATGTGGATAACCTCACATATTTTATGCCATAACTTAGGGATATGGTCACAAGATTCATGCATAAATATTTGTGTAGTGATTTTTAATTCTTAAACTTTGCAAAAAAACCATCCAAAAATAAAATCCTTGAAAATAACTCATACTCACAAAAATAACATATTTACCGTTAGTTACTTCCAACTATAATTTAAGCATGTTTTTTCATAAAAAATGGATAGGAATAAGACGTAAATTTACTTACGAAGAGTTCTCACTATTATTTGTGTTTTCCTCGACACTTACATAGGAGTAATAAATGTATAAACTTACTAGTGGCTACTACCCACTAACACTGAAGGAAGTCCTTGTGCTTGAGCAAGTAATTAATTTACCCACTTCAGATACCAATTTATTAATTTATGTATTTGATCTGTTTATTACCACTATTAATTTAGCATTGACCAATGTAGCTTATAATTTTCTTATACATTTTTTCCCATAGCATAATTTCTAATTTAGTGGCAAGGACTAAGAAACACTTGAGACATAACATAGTATGGTAGAGATGTTGTAACGTAATGTAATGTAATGTCTTGTAAACAATTTTACTTCTGATTGAGTGGCAAGGACTAAACAACACTTCAGATCGTAGTATGGTAGAGATGTTGTAACATAATGTAATATCTTGTAAACATTTTTAATTCTAATTGAGTGGCAAGGACTAAGAAACACTTGAGATGTAACATAGTATGGTAGAGATGTTGTATTGTAATGTCTTGTAAACATTTTTACTTTGTCAAAATAAAATTAAAATAAAAACATTTTTAGTTTGTTAAAATAAAATAAAAATAGCATTACATTAAAATAAAATTAACTTTAAATTAAAATAACATTACATCTCAAAAATTTTCGACACCAATCTGGAGGATCATAATCTCATAGATATCCCCTCCCCAAAAATCCTGCCCACTTAGAGAAACAACAAATCAAGGGAGGACAGTCTATCTAGAAGACTAGATAGATTCCTCATTAAGGAGCAAATGCTAACCTTGGGGCAGTGATATAGACAGTGGGTGGGCTCGAGCGGAATATCAAACCATAGGTCGATCTATTTGGAAATCAGAGGGGGTATGAACAAACCAACAGGTCCTTTCAAATTTAATGCTGCATGGTTGAGGGACACTAAATATATCCATCTTGTAACTAATTACTAGAGGACTCATCCCCCTGCAGCAGAAAGGACTATATCAGAAGGATTTGCAAAAAACCTAAAAGAGCTCAAAAGCCTCTCAAAGCAATGGGCTCATAAGAAGAGATCGCAGGAAGACCATACACTCAAACAAACTGAAGAAGCCATTGAGGAGTATGAGAATGACCATGAGGGGATCTTCTCTTCCCCTGAACACAAAGAGCAAATAACCTCACTTCTGGCTAAGAGAAACTAGATTCTTAAGGACAAAGAAGAGAGTTGGAGACTGAGAAGCAGAGCCATTTGGCTTAAGGAAGGGGATGACAATACCAAGTTCTATCATAAATTTTCAAATGGGTGCAAAGCTATAAATACTATTTGGTAGCTATCAGATGAACAAGGAGAACCAATGAACACCTTCCCCCGACTCGCAGCTATGGCCACTACCCACTTCAGGAACATCTATAAGTCACCCCCAAATGCCACCCTGGATGACATCATGAGGATAGCTCAACTATTCCCAAGGTTTGTAGAGCAAGAAGAAGGTGGGGAATTAACAAAGGAGGTCTCCCTAGGAGAACTAGAGGAAACTCTCAAGTGGTTTATGCTAGACAAAAGCCCTGGTCCGAATGGCTGGAATGTGGAATTCTACTTGGCCTTCTTTGATACTCTGGGGGGGAACTATTAAAAGTTATAGAAGAATGCAAATCTTCTAGAAGAATGTATGAGGCCTATAACTCAACCTTTATCGCCCTTATACCCAAATAAGAAAATCCCACCCCCTTTAATGATTTCAGACCCATCTCCTTATGTAACTGTATCTACAAGATCATCTCCAAGAATATAGAAAATCGCCTCCGGCCAATCTTATCAAATCACATCTCAGCTGAACAATTTGCCTTCCTACAGAACACACAAATTCATGAAGCAGTTGGAACAGCGCAAGAAATTCTACATTCTATTCAGACCCAGAAGCTAAAAGGTATGGTCCTGAAAGTTGATCTCTCAAAAGCCTTTGAAATAGTCAACTAGCTATACATTAGAATGCTATACATTAGAATGCTATTAATGCACCTGGGTTTCCCATATGAATTCATAAGATGGATTATGAGCTATATCACTAATGTAACATTCAATGTTCTCATAAATGGTGCGGCCTCTCCTTTCTTCCACTCTGAAAGAGGCCTTAGGTAAGGATGCCCACTGTCCCCACTCCTCTTCTTACTCATCATGGAAGGAATCAGTGTTTGATAAAGGAGGAACATCAAAGAGGCAGACTAAGGGGGATCCGCATCACTAAAGGCAACACATTGACACACTTTCTCTTCGTTTACGATGTGCTACTCTTCCTAAATGGGAGTATTGGCGATGTGACTACAGTTATCAATTCCTTCACTATATTCCTAGCAGCCACTAGCATGTTGGTTAATAATGAAAAGTCCTCTACAACAGCTATAGGATGCTCACCATACGAGATTCAGTATGCCCTGAGAAGATTCCCTTATAACTTACAGCAACTGGACAAGGGACTAAAATACTTGGGCTATAGATTAAAGTCACATGGTTATAAGAATGCTGACTGGATCTGGCTCATAACCAAAATGGAAAAAAGGTTAAACATTTGGTACCTCAAATATTTATTAAGAGAAGGAAGACTGATACTCATAAAAACAATGCTGGAAGAAACTCCAGTATATTGGATGTATTTAGCATGGATTCCTAAGGGAATACTGACCAGAATAAAAAAACCTATGTTGCAAATTCCTATGGAGAGGGAAACTGCCCAGAAGGATTTTTGCCTGGTCCAATTGGGACTCTCTGGCACTCCCAAAGAAATGGGGAGGATGGGGTATCAAAAGCCTTGGCACTTTCTCCACAGCCATGGTGGCAAAACTAGGGTGGCAGCTAGTCACATCGCATAGACTTGGACTAAGGTGGCTATATCTAAATGCATATCTCCTTTAAATCTTATGAATTGGATTCGCCAACCCCAATGGACATAAGCTGGAAAATAGAACATATGGAAAGAAGTCCTACAAGCAATTCCCCTTATCAGGGATGGACTTACATGGAGAATAAAGTTAGGAGATGTTGTTAGAATAGGGATGGATCCCTGGATTGGATGTGGGAATGCTCACAGACTCCCACAGGAGCTTAGAACATACCTCACTTCCAGAGGGATCTCTCACCTTAGCCAAATCGCAGACAATGATCGTTCTACTTTTTTGCAACAAGCATGGAAATCTGGGAGGGCACTAGAGATCCCTCAGTCATGGCAACAACACTGGAAAGAATACACGGAGGCCCTCATGGAGTCCCATATCAAGATACAGGAAGGGGAGGATGAGCTAATCTGGGCACATGCAAAGCATGGAAAATAGTCACCAAAAGTGGGATACATAACTCTTATGAACCCACTCAAACCTCCGATGTGTGAACCATGGTGGAGAAGCTTATGGAAATTAAAAGCACCCCCCAAGTCGAGGCTCCTCATGTGGACCATTCTAAGACATAAAATCCCAACATGAGAAAATTTGAACAAAATATCTTTTCATGGACCCTTTTGGTGCAGCCTTTGCAAAGTTGACAATGAAACTGTGAATCATCTCTTCCTTACTTTCCCATGCACAAAAGAGCTACAAAATACTATTCACTCACAAATACCCTCGCTCCCTTTGTGGCAGGGAACAACTATTTAGGAAGCCTGGGAGGGATGGTGGTCCATTGTATCCTCAGAAAAAACAAAGAGCATCCCTTTATTTACTTGTTGGGCCATATGGATTGCCAGGAATAGAATTATTTTTCAAAACTCCCCACCCCCCCCCCCCCACACACACTAGCCGGCCATCACTGCACAAATCCTAGCAGACTACCAACAAATTCTAGAGGAGGAAACAAACCCCATCCCCAGGCATATCATACCTGAGAGTATAAACTAATCTCACCCCTGGGCATACTTTGACAGCTCAGCTCAAGACATAGGATGTGGGGGGGGAGGTGATGTCATTCATCTTACAACAAATCATTATTACAAAATCCAAATGGGACTGGGTAGAGGGATGAACAACTTTGCTGAGCTGTCAGCAGCAAAATACACTATACACTTTGCTTTGGAAAAACAGGGAAAAAACTTACAACTATTTGGAGATTCAAAAATAGTATGCAATTGGATAAACAAAATCACAAATTGTCATGCATTCTCTCTGAGACACATCATGGAAGAAATATACAGACTCATAAATTTATTTGACACATTTACTTGTCAACATATATACAGGGAGCGGAACACAGCTGTCGATCTACTATCCAAGGAAGCAGCGCATAGGCCTATAGGAACATGGAGCATACTGGAGCAAACTGATGGAACCTTCCATCAGTAGTATCATAGACCTTTTATAGAAATATCATAATAGTTACGCTCAATGGGAGCTAGACACATAAGTTTTTGTTATATATTTTGTTGTCCTTATATAATATTATATAAATGTTTTTTCAAGCAGTACTATACATGACAGTTATTTTTTGATACTCTCTACGTAGAGTAAATACATAATTCATATTGAAATCCCAACACAGAACAGTGTCTCCTTGCGTGGAGTACACCTCCTACTTTTTTGAATTCTCAATACGATAGGCTTCTAGCCCATAGTACAATATATGCCACTAGCATCTGCAAAATGTAATTTTCCTCATTAATGAAAATTATGACTTTTTCCAAGGGAAAAAAAATTAACTTTAAACTAAAATAAAAAAGTAAACTTGACTTAACATTCCGTTAAAATAAAATAAACTTTAAACTAAAATAATAAGGTAAACTTGACTTGGTCAAGTTACCCGTTGTTTTTGAACTTTAGGGTTATGAGAACACATGGTATTGACCCATGGTATTAATGTGGAATAAATTATATTTAAAGGAGGAAATTTAGCGAGCCTAGATCCATCTTAATTTTGTATCTACCAAGCGTTGAGAAGGATCAAATCTCTTGAGATGCAAACCACTTTTAGATTGAAGAGAGATTTGTAGATCTAAAGTTAAGATGGCTCTCTGTTGGTTTAAAAAAAATGATACTTTAAGTGAGTATATAGAAATAAATGAATTTTAAGATTGAATATCATATTAAGTATAATTAGTTAAACTATATTTTATAAGTTAATTAATAAATTGATTCAATTATGGTTTAATAATTAATTAATTAAATTATGTTACAATTATTAATTTAAGTTTATCTTACATATTTTTTAAATTTAAATGTCTAAACTCTATTTTGTTTTTTATATAAATAATTACATCAATGACATAAAACAAATAATTTGAAAGAAATGCATTTTGATTTAAAATAATAATTTTTTTTTTAATTTAATAAATTAAGTGTTTGTTATATATTTTTAAATTAAAGATAATATTTTTTTAAAAATTTATATTTATGTTTATTATTGCTTGTGTAGCTATACGAATTAAATAGATGTTGATAAGCATCAATCTATAATAAGCATCAAACACTTACTTATTATAAATATCAAGTTTCTAAAACTAAAACAAATCATAAAAATTAACAAAATAATAAAATTATTATTATTATCATATAAAAAGAATCAATATATAACTTAAACATATGTACATTAAAAAAACATGTAACAGGCATAACTACTTTGGAAATAAAACTTTTGATTTGTATATATTACTAAGAATATTCTGTGGAAGTTAAATCCCTATTATTCACCTAATCATTATTGACATTTAAATTAAACTTTCAGAAGCTCTATTCCAAAACAAACATGCCTATAGCATAATAAATCGGGATTGGGGAATATTTACGCTAATATGAGTATCTATTTTGGAATTGGACTTCTAGAATTCTAATTTAGTTATCAATAATTATTAGGTGTATGGTAAGGATATAATCTCCACTAAATATTTTAGAATATTCTTAATAGTAGTCATAGATCGAAGGTTTAGATTTATTTTAAAAGTAGTTATGCCCTTTCTTGGTTTTAATTAAATTGATTAATTGAAAAAATGTCACATGAAAATGAGTTGGTTTTTATAGCTTATTAATACCACATGTCCCAAAAACCATAAGTCACTTCATATGACACATTTTAAAATTTATCAATTTAAGTAAAATGGAAAAAATGGCATAACTACTTTGGAGATAAAGATAAACATGATTTGTGGTGGTTAAATCTCTACCATCCACTTAATAATTATTGATAATTAAATTAAAATTCTAGAAGCTCTATTCCAAAATAGTCATGCTTATCTGTGTTAATAATAATAATAATTACCGGAACCATATAAATTAAATATTTAGTAAGTGCCAATAGGCATCAATCCATAATAAACACCAAATATTAATAATTACTAGAACCATATAAATTAAATATTTAGTAAGATCCAATAGGCATCAATCCATAATAAACATCAAAGAACTTACTTCATAATATATATCACATTATTAATATTAAAAAAAGCATTATAAATTTATTTTAAATTATTATTATTTACGAAAATAATTATTAAATAAGTTAAACATATATATACATTTGGAAAAACATGGAACATGATACAATACCCATGGGTCAATATCATGGTTTATCATTTCATATGGCATCTGTTCATATGACATTTTTTTAATTAGTCAATTTAAGTAAAAGAGTAAAAATGACATAACTACTTGGAAGATAAATCTCAACCTTTTATGTGTGAAAGAAAGAAAGAAATTATTTTAACGTCCACAAGGCTAAAGATAGCTTATGGGATAGATTACTTCTTCATATGCTTGATGTATTCGGCTCTTTTTCTATGAAGCTTCAAAATAAATGCTCCCATCTTCTTGACAAACCCCTCGCTAAATAGGTTATCCCAAGAGCTAGCTGCCAGCATATCTGCATAACTTTCCCTGTTGTCTTTGAAGGCCTCACATTCTAAAATGAAACATTTTTCTATTTCCACTTTTCTGAAAGAACAAAAAATGCATACTCTTTCCTCCCACACTTCCTTTGGCCTTTTCCAGCACCCTATTTCACAACGGAGTTGATGAGAATTAATCTTTAACTGAGCAATAAGAATTTTGGTTCTCCAAGAGATATTGGCCTGTATGTATGCTTTTGGTTGATGACTATGAGTGGGATTAAACACTTCAATATAGTAATTTTTCTTTCTTCCTAGCTCCTTATCCCAAATACGCTCAAGGAACTTTTCCATAACAAAAGTTTTTATCTGTTTGCTATTTATGGGACACGCGTTCAAGCAAATACCACATTTACTAAACCATTTGTTATTTTGCTACATCCAATTTTTTTTGCTCTTGCACAATCTATCAATTAAGACAATCTTAAGCCATCTACCCTCTTCCATTTGCTCAATTTTTTTTAAATACCTTATGACTCGCACCATAGCACTTGCTTCAATAGAATTAGTCTCTATTTCACTTAACAAGATATCATAAGGAACTGCACTTTTAATCTTAAATTTGTTTTTAATCAAACGCTTCTGAATTTTCTCAATTTGTCTCCACTACATGTCAGATGTAATGCTGGCCCATAGTTCACAACCATAGAGAATCACCAGAATCACTAGAATATTTTTGAATATTTGATGGAGGTTAAATCTCTACCATCCACCTAATAATTATTTATAATTAAATTTAAATTATGTAAGTCCTATTCCAAAATAGGCACATCTATTAGCATAATAATTTACAATAGAGTTAGAATTTATTTTGTATGGTTTTTTTTTTTTTTGCAATATGAGATGTATCATGATGTAAGCCTTTTGATGTCCTAGTTATATTAAAAGTGGTAAAAAAGGGTAATTAGTTACATATAATGTTGGTATGTTGTTTTAGAAATGGTCATATAAGTACCATCATATTTTTTTTCCCTTTTCTACTAAAAACATAACTTTCTCAATCTTTTTAGTTGTGTTGTTGCTACAAGAATACTAATGTTGCAAGTATATTACTGATAGAAAACACTCAGCATACATGTACATTTATAAAACATAAGAGATTTTATGTCACTTGGATCCTTTGATTATTGACAAAACCTCAACTTCTTGTCACAATTGGTGGAGTTTTTTCTATGAATTTTTCTTCTTTCCTATGATATTTCAATCTTCTTTTATACTTGATGGGGTCTCCACTATTCCTACCAATTCTAAAAAATCTCAATTTTAAGGTTCCACTTGCTTTAATGCCTCTAAATTTTTAACGTGATCCACCCAAATTGCGATTGTTTGAGGGCTTAGATGAATCTTTTCTCCCCTAATTGAACATGGAGAAACAATTTCCTCCTTTTCCATACTCTAATATTGTCGAAATAAAATTCCTTTGGGTTCCAAGTCCATATTTGTTGGTACCAATCCCTTCAAAGATGCTAGATTCCTATCGTGCCACATTATTCTCTTTTAATACTTCTTGATCCACATCTAGGGAAATCGCAATTTCCTCATTTACTAGATCCTATGGTTCCAAATATTTATTATATTAAAGTTGGGATGGCCCTAGTATTTAGCTCATCTATGGGTAGGTTTGAGTCATTTGTTTCATCCTTGCAAATCACTTGATGCCATATATTGGTGCCAACCCAACAAGTTAACTTTTAGTAATGCTCCCTAACTTACCTTGGCATTTTTGGGTAGTTTTGCAAAATGTCTTATTTCACGATAAACTCTATAATGAGAAAAAACATTTTTTTAGTCAACTTTTGAGACCAAGAGTAGTTTTCACCTATCAAGTTTATTTAAGCTAGAGACCCATTGTTGAAGTCCATTTCAACATAAATTCAAACGTGTATAGTGATATTTTATTCCTTTTTTTCCTCACTTTTAAAATGGAATTTCCCAAATACATTTCCAATGTCTCTAAGGCAAGATAAACCCCAAATATGTAGAGGAAGATTTGGATGTTTAAATCAAACCATAGATGCAGACGAATGCGTCGAAGAATGGGGTGTAGGGATTCATGCATAATACATAATTCCTTAAAAATAAGGGACTTGATTTTAGTATCAAATCACCATCTTCTTCAAGATGGAACACAACAATGACAAACCCCTTAGCACAACGGAAAATTTGGAGAGCCAAGACACTAAAATCTAGTTGTTCATACCAACAAGGTGCAACGTAATGCCATTGAATTGATAAACAAACATCATTTTGTTGTAAATGGTTACCATAGAGACATCATTTATCTCTAAAGAAGTAGAAATAGTGGTATATTCTCATGGACCATCGGATGATTAGAAGAAAATGAGTCATTTTGCATAATATATTGAAAAGTAGTCTTACTCAGAATATTTTTGGAGTGGAGAGGGATAGATTGGTGACCAAGGTAAGATATATCTCTCACAAAATTCACTCAAGCTCCATGAATACTTGAGAGTGTGACCGACACAAAGGGAGTCATCACCATTTAGGAAACACTAGGAAAATAGGTGGCATATAGCACCATTGAAGTAGTAGAAGAGAAGATTATTCCAAAGCAATGAAGTTCGTACATCACTAGGCCGACATTGATTGGAATGGAAAGTGGTATCACCCATGGTATTTACCCATGGTGTTGAATGATTTAACTCAATAAGGCAGTAATAATATTATAAATAATGGGCCTAACCTTGCAAAAGGACATATTCCTCCACCAAGATATAGTTGTAAAAATTTTCCTCGTTTAATAGAGTTATCCTTTTGTATTCAGTGCGTGTATTTATTTTTACATTGTTTTTGTGATTGGATTCTTGGTAGATATATATTTTTCTCTCCTCCACTCTCGACATTCATGGCTCCTAGATCTTAGCCCCCAAGATTTGGATCAATGGTATCAAAGCCAATTTATGACTCCATGGAAACCAAAGTTTTATAAGAGTTTTTCAATTTACAATGTGGATTTGAAGAAAATATCATCATGCCTTGATTTAATGCTCAAAATATCATCATAACTTGGAATAATCCATCCATTTGTTTTTTTCCTCATACTTCACAGTGGAGGAATCATCGATTATTGGCAAATGCAAAGCAGAGGAGAGAAACATGCATAACATAGGAAGAGGCAAAACATACACAAGCACAAGTATTCTTAAAGAAGACTCAGGTCATTCAATATTCTAGTTTCAGAGTTTTAGAAGCTTGTGTGATATGAGAACATAGAGAATGGGCAGGGCATAGGTTCAACCCTTGCTTGTGGCAACCCTGGCATTGTTTGTGGGTGTCGTGAGTTTCTTGTGGGTGACCCCACACAACCAGAAGAACTCAAATGAGAAGATTTGGATGACCAACAAGGGCTCTAAATTTCCTCTACCTAATCCATCCAATTCTCTCTCAGAGACTACCTCCACACAAAGCCCTTCGCTCCCCTCCATGGTCCCTTGCATGACTGCTCGGATCTTCACAACCCTAGCTACATATTCCATATTTGTTTTGTAAGGGTGATACTAGTTGAGGCTATACTTCTACTCATACAGCTATAGATCCCTCTAAGCAACTGACACACTCTTCAAATTCAAGGCTAATTCCTACACACTTTTTTATAACTTCATCTCTTGGCAGATGGCCAACATCTTGAAAAAGGACTTCTTGTTCTATAAATATTCCATCAACGTCACCTCCAACAAGTTGAACAACACACTTTCACTAGAGAACCTAAATTCATACATCTTCATCACTGGCATCGAGGTCAAATTGATGCCCAATCTCTTTGACAGATACTCGTTCGAAGGCAAAGAAACGTTCTCCACCAATTCTCCCAATGTTGTGTATACCATGTACAAGCTCAACGTGGGTAGGAAAAGTATCAACCCAACCTCATAATTAAACCTGAATCAAACATGGTATGACAACATGAACAATAACTTGGAGGTGCAATATACACATAGTGATCTTGAGTACACCACCCTGCCAATGGTCTACCAAACCTTCAGATCCATGACTCTAGACTCAAACCTGAACGAGAAATTCAATTTAACCTAGATATTGCTTGCCCATGAAAATTTACATACCTGGTATGACTTCATTTATGGGAGTGGATTTACACTCTATCGAATCAAAGGTATTTTAATATTTATTTTTATCATCATATTGCAATTGAGCATTTCCATGTGATTGGAACTAATGATACCATTGGCACTAATGTTTACAAGGATTTTATTGGTACTCTCCCAATGCAGGTTGGTGATAATAATTTCTGGGTAGTTGTACATCCTGATATTGGAAATACACCCCAATATTATAATTCCTTTTTAAACGAGTTGGAACTATTTAAGATTAATGATAGCTTGGGGAATCTGACAGGGATGAATCAAGTGGTTGATGCTCAAGTGAATTACCAAGGACCTGGTTCTAATGTGACTCCTTCTCCAATTTCCAGCAACAACAAAAACAACAAAGGTAAGGGTCTTTTGATATGGGGAATTGCTAGAGGGATTGTTGCACTAGCAGTTTTTCTCATTATCTGCTACTTTTTTCATCAAGCTGTAGTTGGTCAACGGGTGAAAATCACCCTGGATGGTTTCCCCTACCACTCTATGGAGGTAACTTACACACCATTGGCACTAAAGTTTCAACTACTTCTAGAAAGAGTGTTACTAGGAGCTACTTGTCATCTACATCTTTTTATTTGTGGACATTTTACCATTGAAAAGATACAAAAGGATACAAAAAACTTTGATGAGTCACAAATTCTTGGTGTTGGTGGTTTTGGGAAAGTTTATGAAGGAGATATTGATGGTGGCAGTGTCAAGTTTGTAGTTAAGAAAGGAAACCCGCTAGCAGAACAATGTATCCATGAATTCCAAACAGAAATAGAAATCCATTACATTTCCCACACATTATCATTTAATATCCCTTATTGGATACTGCGAAGAAAATTGTGAGATGATTTTATTTTATGATCACATGGACAAGGGACCACAATGAGAACACTTGTATGGTAATAGAAATTTAAATCCTTTTTCATGGAAGCAAAGATTAGAAATATGTATTAGGATTGCTTGAGGTATTCATTATCTTCACATAGGGGTTACTCACACCATCATACATGAAGAGGTCAAGACCAAAAATGTACTTCCTGATGAAAATTTGGTTTCAAAAGTTTCAATTTTGGATTATAAAAAATGGGCCTAAATATTGACCATACTCATATTAGCATTGTGCTCAAAAGTAGCTTTGGATACCTCGACCCAAAATATTATATTAGGCATCATACTCTCAATTGTACTTTACTTACACGATATGTCACACATTGCACTTAGGTGACATCAGAGGCATATTCATCTCCCTCTACCATTCTTGTTGCTAGTGGTGCCCATGGTGAAAAGATTATCTTTGATGACCCATAAGTATTACAGGGTAACTCTATCCTTAGATTTTTGTTAATCATAGTTATGGGTCACCCAAAAACTCACAATTATGGGTCAACCACTCAAAACCCTTGCCATGAAGTCCATTTGCTAATTCATACACTGTCAATATCACATTTGGCCCACAAGCATTACGGGGTAACTATGTCCTCAGACATTCATTCATCATGGTTATGGATCATCCACAAACCCATAGTTATCGGTCAACCATAAAAAACCCTTTTCTTCAACAACATTTGGTTCTAAGTCGTCCACAAACCCATGGTTATAGGTCAACCACACAAAACCCTTCCCTTCATTGGCTCATATTCAACAAAACCTTCTAAGGAGGGAACTTGATGCAATGGGGACCATTCCTTCCTAAGAGGAGAGAATTGATTTGAATGGAAAGTGGTATCCACCCATGGTATTAAATGATGTAACTCAATAAGGCAATGAGAATATTATAAATAACGGGTCTCACCTTGCAAAAGGAAAAATTCGTCCACAAAATGAGTTGTAAAAGTTTTCCTCATTTAATAGAGTTAACATTTTGTATTCAATGTGTGTATTTCCTTTTTCACTATTTCTATGATTAGTTTATTGGCATGTATGTTTCTCTCCTCCTCTCTTAGCATTCATGGTTCCTGGATCTTAGCGCCCAAGATCTAGATCAGACCTACCCAAAGGGCAAATATGTCAAATACACACAACTAAAACCAAATAATAGTTGATGCTACCATTACTAAAAAAAAGTTCGATTTTTTTAACATTGCTCTAAAGTTGTTGGGTAAAGCTTTTATATAGATTCCTTTTTCCAAAAAAATAAAAAACTTTTTTTTAACATTGCTCACATTGGTCTAAAGTTGTTGGGTAAAGCTTTTATATAGATTCCTTTTTCCAAAAAAATAAATTCATAACATCTACTTTAGTAATGATTTATTTTTTTTTATAATCCTAACTTTACAATTTAATGTTTTTTAATTATAAATTTGTTAGTAATGATTTAATTTTTTTATAATCCTAACTTTACAATTTAGTATTTTTTAATTAAAAAAATTTTATAAGAAAAGATTTTGATATATTCATCTAAGCTAGTCTTAAAATTAACTTAGATTTACTTACAAAATTTATTTACAAATCAAAGAAATTAACTTAGATTTACTTGCAAATCACATGAATTAATATATTGTAAAGTCAGATTTATTTTTGAATCAAACAAATTAACTTAATTTTTTTTAATATTTTTAATTTTTTTCTCTCATATATATAATGAACTTATATCTATTTACAAATAAAAAGAATTAATATATTGTAAATTCAAATTTATTTATGAATAAAAGAAATTAATATGTACAATATATTTTAAGGAAAAGTTATATATATAAAGAAAGAGTAGTTTAATAAAGTTACAAATTTATTTGGAAAATAGTGGAAATTATGGAATGATTTTTGTTAAAATTTGGCAAAAATTTTGGGAAGTTTGGATTACAACTGTCAAATTTCAGGATTTTGAATGCCCATAGGATTTTCGTTGGCGCTGAATCCATATCCATCATCAAAAAAAAAAATCAAACACTCCTATGATCACATTTTTTGAAAAAAAAATGCTGGCAAAAAATAACTTTGTTTGGATTACAATAGTCAAATTTCAGGGATTTTGAGTGCTTGGTGTTGAATCCATATCCATCATCAAAAAATTTCAAACACTCGTATGATCAAATTATTTGAAAAAAAAAAATGCCGGCAAAAAAATAACTTTGTTTGGGTTACAACAGTCAAATTTCAGGATTTCGAGTGCCTAAGGGCTTTTCGATGGTGTTGAACCCATATCCACCATCAAAAAACAATTCAAACACTCATACATCAGTTTTTTGTAAAAAAATTGCCGAATTCAGGCAAAAAAAACTTTTAGAACGAATTTTGGGCCATCAAAAAACAATTCAAACATTCATATAATCAGATTTTTTGTAAAAAAATTCTGAATTCTGACAAAAAAATAACTTTTAGAATGAATTTTTTGCCTCGGTAAAAAAGGTATATATATATATATATATATATATATATATTTTCCCCCATTAATAAATTTTGAGGAGAATGTATGCTTATTTTTCTATTTTAAGAGTGATCCTTAAAATAAACTTTAACATTTTTAAGATATAAGACGACAACAAGGTTTGAAGTCATTATAACAATATGTTTGATATGAGCTCAACCTGTTACTTATGGGAATTGAAATTAGGTAGGAGGAGAACAATCATTCCTCATGGGTCAAAAAAGTTGGATCCAATGGTGAAAAGTGAGGAGGTTTTTTCCACTGAACAAAGTTCAATCCCCATGAGGCCCTAATGTTACTTCCCTAAACCTGCTAACAAAACAAAAAAAACAATCATTTCTTCCAACTACCTAAATAATTCAATTAACAATTAATATAATTTACCTTTAAAATTGAAAATTTCTCGATCTTTCCAATAATATAAAATGATAAAAGTAACAAAAAGTTATATATAAACTTTACACAAGTATATCAAAATAGGAAAAAATGTAACTTATATCGAGGTTTATTTTAAAAAATATATAAAAATGATAATTTTGTTGTATATATAAATGGGAAAATTTAGAGATATTTCAAACCATATTTTATTGAATTTCTCAGTGTTTAGTATAATTCAATTGAGGGAATTTGAATTAAGCACTTATACATATGAGATTAGATAATTCCTCGTAACTAGTTATATTAACTATTTGGAATTTTCCCCTTGCACTTCGCATTTAAAAGGTATTTATTGGAAGTCCATTAATGATGTTTACGGTCTTCTAGTATAGGCATTGAGACACAAGCTAAAGGTAATTGACTTAAAAGAATAGATCCTAAAAACTCATGTATAAAGTTTCAACTACTCAACCACTTGTATTAGTTTACTAAACCCATTTTAAAAATATCATATAAAATTCTAAAGAATATATTTTTACAAAATCACAAATAGCATTTTAAAAAGTTTATTAATTAAATTAATATATTTAATATTGGAAGTAAAATTAGTTAAATATTAAATAAAGATATTGGAATTCATTGAAATTTGGTAATATAATTTCAAGATTTTTGTTGTTTAAAATAAATTTTTGAATGCATAAATGGATTTAGCAACCTGAAAAATCTTTAGAGCACTCCAATTATGCTTAAACAATTTAAACTCAACTCTTTAAAAATCTCTATCAGATTTTGATTAAAATTAACCAGAAAAAATATCGTGAAAAAGGTCATTTCATCTATAAATTAGACTACACCTTAAATAACACATAACTATTAATTGAGTTTTTTTTTTTTTTTTTTTAATCTACAGGAATTGGAAATTGAGTCAATTTCATATTTGCATGACAATGGGTTGATTCCAACCACTACCGCTATAACCTCTAGGTGAACCACTTCACGCCATCACACGACCCACGTGTAAACTCTAGGAATTTGAATCTAGAAACCCTTGGAACATAATACTTCATTTTCAAGGTCATTACCAAATGAACTACCTACGCAAGGGACTAAATTAATTTTTAATGTTAAAACAAAATACAAATATTAAAGTTTCTTAAAATTTGTTTTATTTTCAATCTTTATATTTAATGAAATGTACTCTACAATTTTTTATTAAATTTATATTTAGAAAAAAAAATGATTTATTTTAGATATATTATTTACTTCTCTAAATATTATATTGTGTTTATAAAATGAGTTATATATTTAATGATGATGATGTAGAAATATGGTGATAGAATTGCAACTACTTAAGACATTTTAATCTAAATCAAGTGACATAATTCTACTCTACTGCTTTCCAGAAAATAATTCACAATTTACAACAACATTCACAAACACGCAATAAGAAAAACCACACATGCACAATATTTTTCTATGGGAACTCAACTGGGAAAAAGCCCTCAAGCCTCTTTGCATTGATCAGATGAATAGAGAATGTATTACAATTGTTTGCCCACTCTCAGCACAACCTACAAGCAAATAACCTATTTCATTGCTCAATGAGAAGATCTGACCTAGACTTAGTCAATTTCTTCCTCTTATTGTGCCCTTATTTCCTTGCACAAATCCTAAGGAATTAGCCCGCATTTTTCAGAAATTCTCATCCAATTGATTGTGCAATTCCCAAGGAATGATCATCTGACTGCATGCAACACTTGTGTACTCAAACTAGTTTACAACTACTTGTTACACTACCTTGGAATCTCCACCACAGCTAAGGAACTAGAATTCCTTTCATGCACTAGCTATTTTGAGTTGATTGATTAGTTAACTAGATGATCACTGAGTTAGATTATTGCCCCACTGAACAAGTGACCTTCCACTAGTTCCATTAATTGTTACAACTAGTTTAATTGAACACAACTAGAAATAACTGACCTGGATTACTAAAATTTAGCAATCATACATGCTTAACTGGGCTTCAAGACATCTAACTTGAATTTAATGAGCTAACTAAGTGACAAGAGCCATGTCACATAAGTTAAATACCTCCAAGTTGTCTGCTGATGTGGAAATTCAATTTTTCTCAATTTGACTAAGGCAAAGTCATATTGAGACTTTCTTGCTACACTTCTCAACGCTCCCTCTTAGCAATAAAGGGATTATCAACCACCGCTATCTTGCACCTGTGTAATTCGAACTTCCCTCTTGACAAAGCCTTTGTTAAGATGTCAACAGCTTATTCCTCTGTCGAAATGTATTGTAGCAACATTATCCGCCTTTGCACACAGTCTCGTAAATGGTTATACCATATATCTATATGCTTGGATCGATCATGAAATATCAGATTCTCAGATATATTAATGCAACTCTGATTATCACAATAGATCACAGTTGGATCCATCATCTGACCAAATAGTCCCACAAGTATCTTTCCGATCTAGATCACCTCACATGTTGTTTGACTTGCAGCCATGTATTATGCTTCTGCCAAGTTGAGTGCCATAGATCTCTGCTTCTTGTTGTACTAGGGAACTAATGTGGACCCAACACTTAAAATTTGACCTTATATACTCTTTCAATCGGGTGAACTCCCTGCCCAATCTGCATCTGCAAAGTCACACAGCTTCACTCCCTCAGTCCGTTTGTACCATAATCCATACTGGGTAGTGCCTCATAGGTACCGTCAAACATGCTTAGCTACCTTCTAATACAATTTGGTCGGCCTAACCATAGCCTAACTTAGTTGGTTGACTGCATAGCACATATCTAGTCGTGTGTTCACAAGATACATCAGTGAACCCACTAGCAGCCAGTAAATGGTAGCGTCAAACTCTTCTCCTGAAGTGTCATTCTTCTTCCTCCAGTTGGTCACTAGAGGTGTCTCCATGGGCTTACAAATCAACATGTGAAATCTCTGCAATATCTTGTTGGCATACTTTCTTTGAGACACAAACAATTCCCATCACCTTGCCATACTTCTAGCCCGAGGAAGTAGTGCATGAGACCCATGTCCTTCATCTCAAATTCCCTTGCAAGGTCCTCCTTGAAAGAGTTGATCAACTGCTAATCACCTGTTAGTATCATATCATCAACATATAAAAAAATAATAAGAAATTTACCTTATATAGAGGTTCCCATCTGCTTCACTTTTGGTGAAGCCCAAACTAGTGAGATAATTTTTTATCGTAGTGTACCAAGCTCGGGGTGCCTTTTTGAGACCGTACAACACTTGATTGATTCTACACAAATAAGACCCACGATAAAATGTCTCAAAACCTTTTCGTTTCTCTATTTACTTCTTCCTCCTCAATAACGCCATTGAGAAATGTTATTTTTACATCCATCCGGTGGATCTTCCACCCCATTTGTGCAACCAGTGCAAGAATTGATCTAATGGATGAATACCTTGCTACAGGAGCAATGGTTTCCTCATAGTCAATTCCCTCAACTTGAGACAATCCTTTGTCCACAAATTTGGCCTTATACTTCTCTATGCTTCCGTCTACTGCATGCTTAACCTTAAAGATCCATCTCGAACCCACAACAGATTTATTTTTCAGTCTTGGGACCACTTTCCAAACATTGTTCTTCATAATGGATTTGTATTCTTCCACCATTGCATCAACCCAAATAGGTTGCTCTACAACTTCCTAAAATAGGATGGTTCAGTCTCTACAAGATTAGTCACTAGAGCCATTTACCCATTGTACCTCTCAGGTGACCTCCTTTTCCTACGCAAATGTGAAGGAGCACCCACATTCTCCCTCGAATTCTGAACCAATATATCAACTTCCTTGGTTCTTTTTCTACCTTCTCTGTATGGTTTTTATTGAGTGTATGTATCCACTTTGCCTCCTATTTTATCCTCCATTTGTGACTACTCCACAACTTCCCTAGGATCCTCCTGAGATTCCTCCTTTGGAGCTAAAATATCCTCTTCTAGTGGGATCTGAAGCTCCCTCTCAAAAGAGCACTGCATCACTTTCTCCTCGTCAAACTTTACATCCATTTTCACAACTTTCATTTCGAGGGAAGGTGAGTACACATGGTAATTCTGTGGAGTTTCATTGTAACTGACAAAAACTCCCAACTTTGTTTTTGGTTCAAGCTTCTTCCTCAAATCTTTGGAGATTGTTAATAAACAGAGGCTCCAAAAATTCTGAAGTGAGACACATCCAGCTTTCTCCCCAAGAAATCCTCCTCCGATGTAATCATACCAAGAATTTGATGAGGACTCTAGTTCTCCAAGTAGACTAATGGTTACATGCCTCAGCTACCCCATTTTGTTGTGGGTTGTTGGTTGTCGTCATCTCTCTTTGAATGCCTTCTTTCACGCATAAATCCTTGAATTAATTCAAAAAATACTCACCTCCATTGTCACTCCTAAGAGCCTTCACCTTCTTGTCAATCTCTTTCTAAAATAGTGCCTTGAATTCTACAAACTTTGAGAATGTATCATCCTTCTTCCACAGGAAAATGATTGAGCACTTCCTTGAGATATCATCAATAAAAATAACAAAATATTTATGTCTATAAGTGGAGACTGTCAAGAAAGGTCCACAAACATCAAAGTGGACTCTTTCCAAGACCACATGTGCTTTGTTGTCTCGATCACGGAATGTGGATTTTACATATTTCCCTGAGGTACAACCATTGCAGACATCCTGCTACTCAAGTGCTCCTTTAGGTAGGCCAGTGGTTATTTATTACACAATATTCACGGCACCATGGTGCAAATGGCCCAATCTCCTATGCTAAATCTCACTTACATCACAACTATGTACTTTCCTTTCCTTACTACTTAATGCAACACAATCTTCCACATCAAGTTTATACGCGTTCATCACACGAACCTTGATATGCTTCACCTGTCTAGTGGCTATGTGTCTCAAGAATGCTTTCCCTTTGCTAAAGATCACATCATAACCATGGTCTTCCAAAACTGCTACATAGATGAGCTTCATCTTTAGGCCTGGTACAAGCATGGCATCTTTGAGGCAAAGAGGGGATCTGGATCCCTCTTAAATGTTACTATACCAATCCCTATAGCATTGTATCCATTTTCCCCAACCTCAATATGAATCTGGAGATCTTTCTCCTGTAGGCCACCGAAAAACTCCCTATACCCTGTCATGTGGAATGAGGCACCTAAATCCAAGTACCGCATGCTCCCCATCACAGTGTTTCCCATGCATGTGATAAGGGTGAAGTCAAGCTCAAAATGTGAAGCCAAAGCTTCAATGTTTTCTCCTCCTAAGCTCTTGTTTCCATATTTTTTATTTGGAAACTTTGTAGCATAGTGCTTGAATTCATGACAGTTGAAGCATTTTATTTTGGATAAGTCTTTCTTGTTTCCCCCTTGGCTATATTTTGGTTTGGTTTGAGATTTCTTCCCTCTTCCCTCATTTCCCTTTCCAACCAATACAAAATTTTCTTCATCCTCTCCCTTGGATGAGGTTACATCCCTATTATTCTGCTTGATCTCTTTTTATAACAAATCAGACCATAAGCATTCCCAATTCAGTAGTTTCTCCCTCTCGTTCACCGAGTCCTAGTAGTTATGCTAGATTTTGGAAAGGCCTAGAAGAGCTATGCTCACCAGGTCATATTCTGCAACATTCACACCAACCCCTCCAATCTCATCCTGAACTTGTATAAATGTGGTGAGATACTGCGGAATAGTGCCATTCTTCTGCATCTTGATATTTCTAAGTTTGTCTGTGAGGGCCAGTTTTCTATGGTCATTGTTATTCTCGAATAGCTATTCCAATTCTTTCCACATTGCGAAAGTAGTTTCTTTCCCATGGAGATTTGAGACCATATGGTCTCACACTCCCTCCAAGCTTATTGTCCTTGCCTTAGCTACATCTTTCTTCCATTGGGCTAGGTTTTGGGCATCAGGTGATCCTGGTTTTGGAATGTCTGTCTTGACATATTCTATCAATGCATTGTCATCAAGCACTGCCTCCATGTGATCCTTCTATGCAATGAAATTCGAGCTACCTTGTAAGGCATACTCTAATCTCAGCCAGTTGAAGTTCATTCTCCCAACTGTGAAGAGATCCTCCTACATTGAAGCCGCAAATTCAAACCTCCTAAGGAATAACTTCGAAATTCCTGTTCTAATGTGAATTATACTATGATACCATGTAGAAATATGGTGATAGAATTGCAATTACTCGAGAAATTTTAATCTAAATCAAGCGACACAATTCTACTCTACTACTCTACGAAAATTGATTCACAAGCATGAAATAAGAAAATCCACACATGCACAGTATTTTTCTAAGGGAACCCAACTAGAAAAAACCCTTCAAGCCTCTTTGCATTAATCAAATGAATAAAGAATGTATTACAATTGCTTTTCCGCTTTGAGCACAACCTGCAAGTGAATAACCTATCTCACTTCTCAATGAGAAGCTCTAACCTAGATTTAGTCAATTTCTGCATCTATTGAGCCCATATTTCCTTGCGAAAATATCGAGGAATTAGCCCCTATGTTTCAGGAATTTTCCTCCAATTGATTGTGCAATTCCCAAGGATTGATCATTTGACTACATGCAACACCTATACACTCAAACTAGTTTACAACTGCTTGCTACATTGCCTTGGAATATTCACCATAGTTGAGGAACTCGAATTCCTTGCATGCATTAGCTATTTTGAGTTGATTGATCAATTAACTGGATGATCATTGAGTTAGACTATTGCCATACTACACAACTGACCTTCCACTAGTTCCATTAACTGTTAGAACTAGTTTAACTGAACATAATTGGAAATAATTGACCTCAATTACTAAAATTTAGCAATCACATATGCTTAACTAAACTCTAATCTCTCTAACTCAAATTTACTGAGCTAACTGAGTGACAAGAGCCATGCCACACAAGTCAATTACCTCCAAGGTCTCTACTGATGTGGAAATTCGAATTTTCTCAATTTGGCAAAGGCAAAGTCAAATTGATACTTTCTTGCTACACTTCTCAACATATGATGATAATGATAATAATTATGATTAATGTCCATTAAGACCTATACGGTCTAGTGAACCTTAAGAAAGTAAGAGATAAATAGGAATTTATTAACATTTTATTTCTATACTCAAAGAGAAGTGAGAGAACCTTTTCTTGAATCATCATAGTTTTATTAAGTTAAAAAGTCAAAAAATTGGTAGCATGACAAATATTTTGAAACTTAAATCAAATATGAATATAGCTAGTATAACCATATAAATTAAATGGTTGGTAAGCACTTACCGGCATCAATATATGATAAACATCAAAACACTTACTTTATAATACATCTCACATTACTAAAATAAAATGAGGATTAACTATTATAACTTTATTTTAGACTAGCATTATTATTATTAATGATTAAAAAGAATTAATATCAAATTCAAGCTTCAGTGATCCATATTTTGATATTTGTAAACATTTTCGGAAGAAATCACATTGGTAGATTTACTCTGACTCGTTTCAAACCAACTAGTGTGGTTCATCATCAGGACAAGATGAAAAATTAGATCATAGCAGCAAGTTAAATAGGGAGTCAAGACCTCGTAACGGCTACAGGAAAAAATGCTAAAAAAAACTATTTTTGACTGATATGAAAATGGGACAAATTATTATTATTTATTATTAATTAATAATAAATTAATCAATCAAATATAGTATATAATTATAAATAACTAACATGACCCCAATATAAGTATAATATATATATATATATATATATATATATATATATATATATATATATATATATATATATATATATATATATATATATATATATATATAATAAAATAAAAACAAAAATTAAGTCAAATAAAATAAAATGTAATAGCCCCAAGGGTTAGCTCAGTGGGTCAAAATCAGTGCCTCACCATTGGGAGGTCACAGGGTCCATTCTCCCCGAAGCCCTTGGGGTCAGGCCTAGCTAGTGGATTGTGGGGCTAGATTCCCTTCGTGGTCAATTAGCCAGATTTTTAAATAATTAAATACATACACATAAATTAAAATAGAATTTAATTAAGAAAATTACATTTATAACCAAGATAACTACAATCTATGAAATAATAAAATAATAAATAATTAGAATACATTTAAATTTAATTTATAATTATTCTATAATTTTTTTAGTGAATAAAATAATAATAGAATTTAATTAAACAAATCATTGTTATAACCAAGGTTTTAGTTTATAACTAAATAATATATTTATTTCTATTACATTTTATTTTATTGGACTTAATTATTGTTTTTATTTGAATAATAATAATTTTTTTTAACATATTGGAGGTCATGTTAGTTATTTATAATTATATACTATATTTGATTGATTAATTTATTATTAATTAATAATAAATAATAATAATTTGTCCCATTTTCTTATCCAGTCAAAAATAGCTATTTTTTATCTGTTTTTCCTATAGCCGTTACAAGGTCCTGACTCCCTATTTAACTTGCCGCAATGATCTGATTTTTCATCTTGTCGTGATGATGAACCACACTGGTTGGTTCGAAATGCGTTGGGCTAAATCTACCAATGTGATTTCTTCCGAAAATGTTTTCAAATATAAGAACTAATATGATATTAAACATATATACATTTAAAAAACATGTATCAATATTTTTAACCATGGAGATTATCCCCACTTTACCATGGAAATTCTTAAATTGTAAATAGGTCATGTTACAATACTATGGGTCAAAACCATGACTTATTTATACCATGTGACTAGAAAATCATAACTCATTTCAATAATGCTTGTTTATATGACATTATTTTTGCATCCAGAGATGCTCTCTAGGTTTATGAGAACTCATGGTATTTAAATGGAATATAGCCTAGTTAAAGGGGGGATTAAACCAACCTAGATTCATCTTAACTCTATATCTATCAAACCTGGAGAGAGATCAAATCAAATCTCTTCAGATGCAAACTTCTTTTAGAATGAAAAGAGATTTGATCCATCTTTGCGCTTGGTAGATCGAAAGTTAATATAGATCTAGGTTAGTTAGTTAATCAATTAAATTAAAAGGAAAAAAATTATATAACTATTTTGAAGATAAATCTTAACCTTTAATTTGTAAATAGTATTAAAAATATTCTAAAATATTTCAATAAAATAAAGTCCCTAATATTCACCCAATAATTAATTAGAAAAAAAAAAATACACATATTTTTGTTTGTCTGTGGCTTGAGGAGCCGCAACCCAGGGGCATCTACGCTACTAGGACCAGGGCCATCTATGTTGTCAAAGTCTCCTAGGACCCAAGGGAATCTATGCTGTCAAAGTCACCTGGGGGTCGCACCTGACCTGGGCCACACCAGCCCTTAACTAACTAGATTTTTTAGGATGTCGCCTCCATAGTACAGGGCATAACCACCTCCCATGAGGTTTGATTCTGGGTTGCCTTGCTAACGAAGCCCATCCTCAACTCATTGTGCTAATAAAACTTGACAAAATAAATACACAAATGTAAAATTTAAATTCGATTAAAATTAATATAATTATATTAAAATATATATATAGTTAAAATAAATTTGTATATCGTGTTATGGATGAGGAATATACCTCATGAATCCGAAAAGTTGAATTCTCTAAATATTTAGTTCTCTTGTTATGAATGTGTAATATTCTGTCTAAAAATATTTAGTTCACTTGTTATGAATGTGTAATATTCTGTCTAAATTTTGTATTTGACCTCTTATGTTTGATTAATATAGTTTATTTATGTCTTATAAATGCATAAAGTTGAAATCAGTAACATAGATATGATCATTAGAAATGGAAAAATAAATTTTTTATTATATATTTTTAAAGTATGCTTTATTTTTTAAAATTAACATTAAATTAAATATAATAAATATATTATTTTAATTTAAAATAAAAATTATTATTATTATTTTGAATTATAATAATAAAATAATACTAAGTATTATATCATTAAAAATAAAAATAAAATTATAATGATTTGATGATGACAATGATGATGAGGATGAGGGTGATCGTGATGAGGGATGGAGAGTGAGAGCTATGTGGTAGTTAGTATACACTACCACCAAATTTGGTGTATCAAACCTTATGAAATGTAAGGAAATTGTTTGTTTGTTTGTTTTTTTTTTTGTGCTCAAAAATCTTTAAGGGATGTGTTCTTAAGACACCATGTTTTGATGAGTTAAATGATTAGGAAGGTTCCCCTCCACCCAGTTTCAAATCCAAAAAGGGGGCATCTTTAGCCTATTGTGATAAGGCTTAAGGAGTAGGCTCTCCCACCCTTATGAAATCTAAACTCTTGCTAAGTCAGAAATTCCTCGTATATCTGGTTTAGAGGTCATTGGATATACTCTTGGTGTTATAGTGGTAGCTGCTAGGTTTTATTTTGGGCCTCACCCATATTACTCCAACGAGTTACCAATTCATCATGGCTAAAGAAAAAGGGGGGTTAGGAAGGTTTATTTGTAATAAATATTTTGAAATTGTGATTTGAGGTGGGTTTACATGGGGCATTATAAGAGAAAGTGTTTATCATCTTCAACCCTCTTAGAGTCACAGAGATGAAAAAATATTTCAACCCATGGTGTTTGAGGAATTGTCTGACGCCCTATTTCGCTATGGAGCTTGTGAGAGTTTGTTCTTATATTAGTGATAGTGATTTTCTTCTTTACATTAGTTAAAACAAAGAGATAATTTTGATCTTCTAGATTAGGGTTGACCACCTCTATATAGTATCTCAATTTTCTTTTGTCCTCTAATTCATTATTGCACCACAATTTCTCCTTAAATTTAAATGTAATAATGTTTTCATTATTATCATAATTTTGTAAAGTGGCATCTTCCTTTATACCTCAATGATCATTTAACCCAAGTCATGGCATCTTTAGTTAACCTTAATTGAGTTGTAAGTGGTTTTGACTAGATTTTGAAGCAATCTTAGGAAGTCTCTTATTTTCCATGTTGTTTATCTTATTCTTGTACACCATGCACCTAGTTATAGTCATGCTCTCAAGGTGTATGCGATTATAAGTTTGTTCGAAATATTGGGGGGGGGTGATTCTGTGTTTCGGGAATTATTACAAATTTAATTTTTCAGTTATTTAGTGATCGTAAAAACATAATCAAAGAATAGTACATAGTCAATCCATAAACATCATGCACATGAACACAAATATATTAGGTGGAAACCCATAAAGTGAGAAAACTACCTTTCTTCTTTCTTCTTAATCTTGAATCTTTCTTTACATATGTTCATTGGCTCTGACTAGTAGGAAGCACCCACTCCCTTGCAATGTTTTCTAGCATCCACTCCCTTGCACTGTTTCACTAGTACTCACTAACAAGAAGCACCCACTCCCTTTTATTGTTTCGTCGAAACCCACCAATAGGAATCACCCACTCCCTTTTATTGTTTCGTCGAAACCCACCAGTAGGAATCACCCACTCCCTTTTATTGTTTCGCTAGCACACACTCCTTTCACTATTTCATTAGCATCCACTAGTAGGAAGCACCTACTCCCTTCACTGCTTCGGTGGAACCCACCCACAGGAAGCTCCTACTCCCTCAAATCAATTTGTTCACTCCAACCAACTGGAGGCACTAACCCCCAAAATCAATGTGGATGTCCCTTTCATCCATTTTCAAACTAGATCCACTCCCTTATCACAAAATTCAAAATAACATAAAAACCCTTTAGCAAATTTATTCATTTTTCAACAACTTTATTATTAGCAACAAAACATTCTTATGTCATCAGAAAAACCGGCGTCAACAATGACTAGATCAATACTAGTCCATGTCATCAACAACTCAACACTTTGGTAATTCAAAGGCATCATACATTAGCAACAACATCATTATCACTAGTTCAATAATCACTTAAATAGGCGAAAGCTTCATAAACAATCATCAACATATTGCTTTCAACACAAACCCTAACTCAACACTATAACACATCATCATGCTCATGCACATATCCCTACAACATTAGTTTTGAACAATAGAAAACAAAACAAGATATTTATCAACAACATATCAATAATCTAGCTCCTCACTAACACTCTCATTCAATAACAAACCCTAAATTCTAATAATCTCTTCGCACAACGCTTAGTGCAGTGCTCACTTTGTCACATATCTTATGTCAGTTAGATGGACAGTCTTAGAATAAGCTCAAAAAACTTATGTAACATTAATACTCAAACCCTAATCAACATACATTGTAATCTCTGCAAGAAACTTTGGATAGCAGATACAATACATTTATCTTGAATCTTAGACAATCACATGGCCCTGTTATTTCAAGTTTTGATCAATACAATATTCTTCAAGAACAACCAAAAAGTCAATTCTACATGGAAAACAGGAGCTCTAGTAATCCATTACCAATTCACAACAACATACTTTTATCAGGATAACAAGTAGCCAAACTTAATGAGCTCAACACTTTGGAAAATAAGTCGAACTCGTAGTTGCATACAATCATTATTTCAAAAAAGAAACATAATTTTGTCATCATCATACAAGATCTGAAGACAAACATCGATTTGATTGTATTATGATTCTGGAGCCATATGACACTTATTCATAATAATACCTAATACAAAAACTATAACTTCATCATACTAACATTGGTCAACATATACCTGCAACACAAACTTTATATTACACTTGTCATCATAGACACAACATCATTAGGCTCAGCATGTACTTCAAACCTAGATAGTCCAACATTTATCAATACAACAGGTAATCAACCTTAATTAAAAAAAAATCCCTTATCATATGACTTTTCAATAATACATATTAGTAAATTTGACCCTAAATTTCGATAGCTTTGACTTCTTCACTCTCACCTGATTAGGTTAGCAGACTTGATTGGATTTATCATGACAAACTGCATTACTTGGTGATCAATGAAGAACATACATTACGACTATAAAGTTTGACTCTTTTGGCTTACAAGAAATAAAGGAAATTCCAACAACACTCCTTTTCCCAAAGCACAACCTTGACCCAACATAAGCTCATAAGACCTCGACCTTTCATAAACAAGCGTTAACCAAAACCTAAAAATAGTGACACACTTGGAAAGAGTAGCCAATTCAATTTTGTTACCTACTCATTTTGAAAATGAATATACTTTTTTGGGCATACCTTACATTGTCATGGAGCACATGTTTTGACTGTGAACTGGTTCACTTCTATTACTATCATGATTTAAATGTGGAGCTTCATAATCCCATTGATTTAGTGCATGGGATCACCATTCAATCAGAATACAACATAGCATTGTACTAGATGCACAACTCATACTCAAGTCACTCAAAGTATTGGGATGCACCTTGTTTTTCAGAGATAAGGTTAGAAACAAATTGCAGCAATTTAACCCAGCTTAGAAGACTAATCACTACAACAATTTTAACATTTGTAACAATCTCTTACAAATTCATAACACCTTCATTAATTGACATATGGACAACGATTTAACTATTTGATCATGCCCATATTAGACATGAACTCACACCCAAAACACATGTGATGTGTGCTTGATCACACCAAAACTCATACATATGACCATTCACTAGATCAAACCATGCTTCATGTTGTACCATGCAAGGTTTTCATTATGGATCATTACCATGAAATCATATCACACCAAATCATATATAACTTTTATGAATGTATCAAGTAATAAGTGACACCATAAATAGAAAAGATCATAAATAACATCATTAATGCACTTGGTCGGGTCATGCTTTCTTCCAGATCAAATAAGATGTAACCAGGTTGCTTTAACCCATTCGATCCACACACACTCCAGATCACCAACTTTGCTCCACCTTATGCCCAATTTACTTATACAATCGTAAGAGTGTATTGCAGCATAGAGCTCCTTTCCATTGACATATTTATGACTACATTCTTTTCACCAAGTCTAAGACATACATCTAGAACATAGAAATTACAATGTAAGCCTTCATCATACCAAAACAGAGAAAACATCTCCAAGCTCCATCGCCTTGAATACCATGTTGATACTATTGAATTGATGCGCTATGCTACTGCTCCATCTCACTTTGATGCCAATATTTATACATGTTCGATATGATGACCAGATCAGGATGTCTATCAATACCATGGGTATACCCATTGTAAAAATGTTGGAAAAGAATGTATTATGTTGACAGCTCATATCAGATGCCACAAAATATTGGGGCTTTTGACCAAATCAAAGTTGTTACCATAATACCATGGGAAATTCAATGGGAAACAAGCCATGGTGTCATTTGCGCAGACTACATGTGGGAAGGTTGCCTACTTTATGTAATATAAAAAGATCACTCAGTATAATTTACATAGACTAGCAGTGACTAGCCAATGTATATGCTACTTTCAACAATTATTTTCATGTATCATCATAAACCTCCTCCTTGCATCATCAACTATTTCCTGTATCACTTAGACTACCCTGCATTAAGGATCCACCAAAGAAGTATCAATAAATAGAACACATGCACACTTCATCAGAGGGTAATATCAAATCCAAAACCAAGATCCATGCCACTATTGAAATCAATGACAACAGAACAATGACAACAAAGTTAAAACATTTTGGATGCACTCTATCTTTTTCCAAAACTTTATAGAGATGTTGTAACCCAAAATTTTTGAATCATATAAAGTAACAAGAGTGACACGAGTCTAAAAAAGAAGCTTCTTCTTATCCCATAGGTAAGGTTCATTAGTTTACAATTGTATTCAAGCCCATAATAAGCTTTCCACACTCCATTTATCCTTTTCATAATGTTATATTACTAGTTGAGATTGCAATGGAGATAGATTTAGACATATTTGTATGAATTTACTTCTTCCAAGTTGTCACTCTCATACACAAAATTAGCATAAGTGGCCTTTTTGGATTTAATTGTCATAACCTTCATTTTGTTAGCATTAATCATCATACATGTACAAGAGTAGAAATGCTTGAGAATTTTTAGCTTGTCAAGATCATAAACACTCCTTACCATAAGAGAAATATCATTTAAATAAAGAAGAGGGGTGATGACAATACCACCTAGATTTGGGCTTACACAACCCGTATCTTCTAAACAACCCTTTAACTTGTCACTATACATAACAAAAGGGTGGGGAGTAGGGAAAAATATTGCCTAAATCCATAATTTCTTCAGGAAAACCCTCGATGTTCCTAAAGTTGGCAATAACATTCTACTACAACCATGTTATTAGCTTTCAACTTGAAAATATTTTTTTAGCTCTTCTAGTCAATTCTAAAGGTTAGTTTTGGGTATTGTATCAAAATATTTCCTATAGTCAAAGAAACAACCCAAGATATTGGTTTTACTGTTGTGACATTCCTCTACAATGATTCTAAATATAACAAGGTGGTCCATAATTGAATGATAGGTCCTAAATTTAGCTTGACCTTTAACTCTTTTCTCATGGCTTTCTAGCCATTTGTTAATATTTTTTCCCAAAATAATTCCATATAACTTGGAAAATGGGGGCTAAACATAATGCTCCTATAACTAGAGTGATTATTTTTGTCTCCTTTTTTGTTTGTGAGTTTTCTAATATTTTATCATCAAATCATGAAAAAACATAAAACACAATCTATAGAAGCTACTGGGCCACAAGAAGATAAGATCCATTGTAAGAGGGATTTATAGTGTCTCTTTGAGTAGATATATCACAAGAAAACCGAAAAATCCCTAGAAGCTTACCTAAATCGAAACCAAACAAGGACAAAGTTGGAAAATATTATGGACTAACATATACATATTAAAGGTGGGTATATTTTCCATAAAGGGATATAAATCCACCATTTACTAAAGTTCTATCACGTAAAGAAAGTAAAAATGAAATTGGAGAGGAAAAAACTATAAATCCAAACATAAACCCTGTAATGAAGAGCTTTGAGGAAATCTCTCTGTTGTTGGGTTAGAGGTGATGTCAATCAAATTATCTTTGGAGCCACCTATAGAATCTAAGATGAGGACTTGGTCATGCTTCTTCGTCAACCTAAAATAGAGGATGGCAAGGTTGGGGCCTTAGTTTTCTATCATATCAAGCCTTAAGCCTACAAAATTACACCTCATGACCATAGAGATCAGGAGCAAAAAACTTTTGGTATGCCAATATAACTCCCAAGTCTTATATAATTTTGTGTCTTTAGTGCAATTGGTACCCAAATCAAGAAAAAATCATATATTTTTAAGTCAATATCCCTATCCTTGGGATAAGCACACTCAACCTTCGCATCTACTTCTACCTCCTTAACTTTTTTATTGGTCATAGGATAGATTGATCAATGAAAGGCCTTTATAGATTACATTACTATAAATTCCACCTGAGTGTGTTGGACTATAAGTTTACCTTATTGAGCAAGGTGTGGAGTCATGTAAGACTCAATAGACTAAAGACTATAGAAAAGGATGTGGAAGAAAAGGACTATGTCAAACTTGAAGATTATAGAGAAAACCAAGAAAGCCCATGGAGACTTGTTGAAATATCCATTAATGCACATTGAACAATTATAAGATGGGAAATTTAATGGTTCCCCTTCTCAACATGAATTCCTCTAGTACTAGTATCATCACTCTCAAACCTCAATGCTAATGTAGACGTAGTTCCCTCAAAGGTGCATATCATGTAATGATTGTTGGTAATGGAACCCAATGATGATGGAGATGGTGAAGGGTGGCATGTGTCATGGGATGGGATGTATCCATGTACCTTATCGAGTCGAAGTATCGTTTATCCAATATAGGGTGGCAAGATTAGCTTGGGCTAGTTGTTGACAATTGGATTGAAGGGAGTGATTGCTAACAAACCTATAGTCCAAGTCTAAATCTATTCCTAAAGATGAAACCCCTTCATATTTTTATCTCCATTTTTAAAAATAGGTAAAATGGGGCTTTGAATCTAGGGTTTAGGAAAGCCCTAGTCAATGATTAAATGAAAGATAGTATAGATGTGAAGGATGAGGATAAGCCCTTTGATTTTAAAATTTATACTTGGTATCCTTAAGGTCCATAGCTTTCCCTTTTGTGAGATGCTTAACCCCAAACTCTATGTCTTCTATATAAAAAAATTCTTCACCCATAAAAAGAATTTGGAAGTTGTCCGTGACATTAGGGGATTCATAAAAATCTTAAGGTAGGAATTGCAATCCCTTAAGTGAATCACATTATTTTATTTTGTTTTACAAGTAAGAATTTACTTCCAAAATTTCTTAGGATGTGGCTTAGATAGATGCAAAAAATTCTCTTGCTTTTTATTTACATGTAATTTTTTTTCCTTTGAATTATGGATTTGCACCTATTTAACTTATCAAAATTTAAAGACTAATTAGAAGCATCCCTAATGGAGTTCCTAGAGATCTTACACTCTTTATCATACTAGGGGTTGCTCATTCTATTTTTCTTTTTACATATCACCTTAATGGAGAACTTGTTAATGGAAGTAGAGAGGGTTTTTATAAAATTATGATAAAGGTCTTCAATATTGTCCTTATTTGAGAGGAGATTTATCATTATTTAAATCCGTAGAAAAATATTATCTTTATCTTTGTCAAATATGGAGTTATTTTGGGTATCATAATTCTCTTCAATGGGGCTTTTGTACATGACATAGTTTAAAGTAGGGCTAAATGTATATGACTACAGTAAGGTTCATAGTCATTTTAGATGTCAAATTTGACTATTTGGTGGTATATAGAGATATTTGAACCGCCAAGCCCATGAATACACTTCATTAGACCATTGGAATTATTAAATATTGAGAATTGTAGAACTTGGTTAGCTTGGTACCATCCAAATTTCCACCGAAGTATTTAGAGTTCCTTTTGTATTTGCAAGTGAAAACAAGGCCCATACCTAGCCATACAATATTAGGGTTCTAATCATTGCTTAAAATAGTAGCTTGATTAGTTGTTCTAACATTAAAATCTCATAGTAAGAGGATACTACCTTACTTCCTTACATTGTGATATCTTATTCTAAGCCAAGGTAAGGAAATTTTTTATCTAAATTGTTTTTTAATAAAAGAATAGAATTAATAGAAATGAAATAACAAATTATTAAATAAACTTTCTTAACATTAATATCTTAAATATTCATTTACATGTACTAATTCAGATTGTCTTTCTTGTGAACCCTAATGTTCTTTTTTATGTAACAAGTTATGCCTAACTATACCTCTAATATCTCTATGATACAATCTAGTGCTCCATATGAACAATAAAACGGATCGTTTTAAGCTAGAAATCTTATAATTTTTATGTGCGAAAATTTTAATAAGCAATATAATATCAATTTCATTTGAAATTTCACCTAACTTAAAGTGTTATTGTTTTCCAAAAGCAAAACATAATAATTCCAAAACATGATCCATGTGTCCCAAATTTGTATAAATATATTTTACTAATAATAACAAATTCTTTCAGAAAAAATCACATAGGAGTAATATTGTCGATGCGTTTCGAACCAACCAGTGTGGTGCATCTTCAAGACAAGATGATGAATCAGATCCATGCAATGAAATAAATAGATGAAGAGAGCAACTAACTAGCCATTAGAAAAAACAACTAGTTTGACTAAAGATAATTGCATCCCTACATCTCTTTAAGAACACTAGATTTGATTTCATCTTTGAGACCTGAAAACGTGCCTCCTCGAAATGATTAACCTTAATCCTGATGGCCCTCCCATGCAGGGTTATAATTTTTGAGTTTAGACTTCTGTGATCCATATTAATAATAACAAATTCTTTCGAAAAAAATCACATAGGAGTAACATTGTCGACGCGTTTCGAACCAACCAGTGTGGTTCATCTTCAGGATAAGATGATGAATTAGATCCATGCAATGAAATAAATAGATGAAGAGAGAAGCTAACTAGCTGTTAGAAAAAACAGTTAGTTTGACTAAAGATAATTGCATTCCTACGTCTCTTTAAGAACACTAGATCTAATTTCATCTTTGAGACCTGCAAACGTCCCTTCTTGAAATGATTAACCTTAATCCCGATGGCCCTCCCGTGCAAGGTTATAATTTCCGAGTTTAGACTTCTGTGATCCATATTAATAATAACAAATTCTTTCGGAAAAAATCACATAGGAGTAAATCATTGATGCATTTCGAACCAACCAGTGTGGTTCATCTTCAAGACAAGATGATGAATCAGATCCATGCAATGAAATAAATTGATGAAGAGAGAAGCTAACTAGCCATTAGAAAAAACAACTAGTTTGACTAAAGATAATTGCGTCCCTACATCTCTTTAAGAACACTAGATCTGATTTCATCTTTGAGACCTGCAAACGTGCCTTCTTGAAATGATTAACCTTAATCCTGATGGCCCTCCCATGCATGGTTATAATTTCTGAGTTTAGACTTTTGTGAACCATATTAATAATAACAAATTCTTTCGGAAAAAATCACATAGGAGTAATATCATCAATGCATTTTGAACCAACCAGTGTGGTTCATCTTCAGGGCAAGATGATGAATTAGATCCATACAATGAAATAAATAGATGAAGAAAGCAGCTAACTAGCCATTAGAAAAAACACCTAGTTTGACTAAAGACAAATTTTGCGTCCCTACATCTCTTTAAGAACACTAGATCTAATTTCATCTTTGAGACCTGCAAACGTGCCTTCTCGAAATGATTAACCTTAATCCCGATGGTCCTCCTGTGCAGGGTTATAATTTCTGAGTTTAGACTTCTGTGATCCATATTAATAATAACAAATTCTTTCCGAAAAAATCACATAGGAGTAATATCGTCGACACGTTTCAAACCAACTAGTGTGGTTCATCTTCAGGACAAGATGTTGAATCAGATCCATGCAATGAAATAAATAGATGAAGGGAGCAGTTCACTAGCCGTTAGAAAAACAACTAGTTTTACTAAAGATAATTGCGTCCCTACATCTCTTTAAGAACACTAGATCTGATTTCATCTTTGAGACTTGCAAACGTGCCTTCTCGAAATGAATAACCTTAATCCCGATAGCCCTCCCGTGCAGGGTTATAATGTCTGAGTTTAGACTTTTGTGATCCATATTAATAATAACAAATTCTTTAGGGAAAAATCACATAGGAGTAATATCGTCGACGCGTTTTGAACCAACCAGTGTGGTTCATCTTCAAGATAAGTTGATGAATTAGATCCATGCAATGAAATAAATAGACGAAGAGAGAAGCTAATTAACCGTTAGAAATCTATTTATTTCATTGCATGGATCTGATTCATCATCTTGTCCTGAAGAGGAACCACACTGGTTGGTTCAAAATGCATCGACGATATTACTCCTATGTGATTTTTTCCAAAAGAATTTGTTATTATTAATATGGATCACATAAGTCTAAATTTATAAATTATAACCCTGCACGGGAGGGCCATCAGGATTAATGTTAATCATTTCGAGAAGGCACTTTTTCAAGTCTCAAAGATGAAATCAGATCTAATGTTCTTAAAGAGATGTAGGGACATAATTATCTTTAGTCAAACTAGTTATTTTTTCTAATGGCTAGTTAGTTGCTCTCTTCATCTATTTATTTCATTGCATGGATCTGATTCATCATCTTGTCCTGAAGATGAACCACACTGGTTGGTTCGAAACGCGTCGACGATATTACTCCTATGTGATTTTTTCTGAAAGAATTTGTTATTATTAATATGGATCATAGAAGTCTAAACTCAGAAATTATAACCATGCACGGGAGGGCCATCGGGATTAAGGCTAATCATTTCAAGAAGGTATGTTTGCAGGTCTCAAAGATGAAATCAGATCTAGTGTTCTTAAAGAGATGTAGGGATGCAATTATCTTTAGTCAAACTAGTTGTTTTTCTAACGGCTAGTTAACTGCTCCCTTCATCTATTTATTTCATTACATGGATCTGATTCATCATCTTGTCCTGAAGATGAACCACACTAGTTGGTTCGAAACGCGTCGACGATATTACTCCTATGTGATTTTTTCCGAAAGAATGTGTTATTATTAATATGGATCACAGAAGTCTAAACTCATAAATTATAACCCTGCATGGGAGGGCCATCGCGATTAAGGTTAATCATTTTGAGAAGGCACGTTTGCAGGTCTCAAAGATGAAATCAGATCTAGTGTTCTTAAAGAGATGTAGGGACACAATTATCTTTAGTCAAAATAGTTGCTTTTCTAATGGCTAGTTAACTGCTCCCTTCATCTATTTATTTCATTGCATGGATTTGATTCATCATCTTGTCTTGAAGATTAACCACACTAGTTGGTTTGAAACGCGTCGACGATATTACTCCTATGTGATTTTTTTCTGAAAGAATTTGTTATTATTAATATGGATCACAGAAGTCTAAACTCATAAAATATTTTACTATAATTTATCTATTTAATTATATCAATTTTATATTGAATTAAAATTTAGTTACTAATATTTAATAAAAAATATTTTTATGGAGGATGATAAAGGTTTTTTCATTTATATTAATTTTAGAAAGTTATTATTTTAAAAATAATTTAGATATTTTTTATCTTAAAATTTATGTAAATTATCAAACTAAAAAATTTGTTAAAACTGTTTTGCTAAAAAAAAATTATTTATTATTTTAAACCTATATTGACCCAAAATTTAATTATCAACTTTTAATCATCTTATTAAATCATTTAGAAATAAATTTAAATTTTATTTATATTAATTTAACTTTAAAAAAAAATGTAAAATATTTTATTATAATTTATCTATAAATTTAATTATTAATATTTAATAATTAATAATAAAAAATATGTTTATTGATGATGATAAAGGTTTTTTATTTGTATTAATTTTAGAAAGTTATTATTTTAAAAATAATTTAGATATTTTTATCTTAAAATTTATGTAAGTTATCACACTAAAAAAAATTGTCAAAATTGTTTTACTATAAATTTCTAATAAAAAATATTTTTATGGATAATGAGAAAGGTTATTTTCCATTTAATTATTTTGAATTTATATTGACTTAATTTTATTTTTTTGGTATTTTAGAGGAATCCAACATCTTGTTTGACATGTAGCAACTAGAAAACCTTCGGGGTATATGGTCTGTCTTCTTCTCCATAAATCAGGATACAATCGAGAGATTTGAACCTTGGATCTCTCAGTGTTCACAAATTTCACATTACTTCGATCATCAATAAAACTACCCCTGAGACATATTAACTTAAAATTTAATTATCAATATAAAGATTACTTTTATAGATAATAATAAAGATGGTTTATCATTTGATTATTTTGATTTTATATTGACTTAAAATTTAGTTTTCAATATTTAATCAAAAATATTTTTATTGATAATAATAAATGTAATGTTTCATTAATATTTATTTTAAATTACTACATTTAAAAAAATAATAAAAAATATTTATTTATTTATTTTGTAAATTAATACTTTTTATTATAAAAAAAAACATGATTACAATGTTGTAAGAACTAATCATATAAGGACTTGTTGTACCTTATTGAAACTAACATGGATTTGACAAACTAGAAAAGGTTACCCCACTTGGGGGTGGTCTTTCGAACGACTTTTCTTTCCTTTCTTTCTCACAAGCTTGGTCCAACCAGCAAGAGGCGAGTCAGCCAAAGTAATTTGCAGAATATTGTTGAAAGCTAAACGAGACTCCTTATAAGCGTCAAAAGATGTGGATTCATGAAAATACTTCAAAATACTCAATGAGACATTTGTGTTTGCTAATTTCCTGTTTGTAAGGGTCGTTGGGTTCCCTGTTGAGTCCTTATGAGTCTGATGAATATCGACATTTTGATCTTGATCCCCTTGAAACCATAACATCATCAGCACCCTCATCCTCTCGGTCAAAGATAGAATAATTATTTCCCTCCATAAAGAAGGTCACAAGGTTTCCAACTTTTAGATTTGGAAGTTTTATTATGAAGATTCTTATTAGGATTTGACTAGGGATAGGAATCCATAAATGGCTAGTTTGTAGACAAACTCAGCACTGAAACAAAATATTCTCATAATCCAAATATTGGGTCCAATGATAATAACCCATTTTTAAACTTATTTTATCTGGAAGCCCTTTGTTGATATCAATTTCCACACATATTTTGATGTAGGTGTACAGGCCAAGCCATCCTCAAGAAGGATTTGTGGCAAGAAAACGACTTAAGGAGTTGCCAATACCCTGGAAAATTGCATAGTGCCATAGGTGGACAGGCAAAATTTGGAAGTCAAACCTATATTGGAAGCTTGATAATAATTGTTGTAGAGGGGTCAAAATCCAAAAACCAGGGGGTTATAAATAGACCTAACAAATATTAGGATATTATGGAGATAAATATCCCCAATTAATTCCCCATAGGGCTTGTGCGTTTTTTCATACACATTACATATATTTTCTCACGTACCACTCTCCACATGAGTTTCTCGTTCTGGATTTTCAACAAACATTTTGCGTTCAGGCATCCCTTCAATGGTCGCTCTAGGCCGTCACTTGGCTCCCTTATGGATGTCACCACTAGGGTTTTACCCATTAACATTTGAGTCATAGCTCACATATACATCATCACTGGGATGAAAAACCCCTAAGCCTTTGGGATCTCGGCCATCAACATCGATGTCATTTTTGAAATTGGGATCCCTAGATGATCCCCTGTCAATCTCATTCACAAATCTGATGCTGGATGGAAGCCATAGGAGTGAGGAAGGCAACCACTCCACGCTTGACCCTATTGTTAAACCTATGCTCAAACATATTGTGACTTCGTTGCTCAAACCTATTGTGACTCCATTGCTCAAACTCGTTGTGACTCGCTAATCAAAACATGTACCTTCCATCACTCTTAATATATATATATATATATATATATATATATATATATATATATATATATATATATATATATATATCTTAACATTTGTTTTTTGTTTTTTTTTTAAATCGGATAGGATTTGTATTACAATTATAATGAAAAATATACAAAATCAATTATTTATATTGGCCAATTAGGGAAACAATACTAGTAGAAACACCACAAATTGCTTGAACTAAAAAATAAAACTAATAAGATAATTAAAATTTAGTTGATTTTCCTTATTATTGTAAATCAAACAAGTGTTAGTGACTATATTTGTAGTCCTACTGCTAGCAGGAAATAACAAAAAAGTGAATTGTAAGACCATCTACTTGGGTGGTTTGTTGACATTTCTGGTGTCAAAGTAGGCCTCCACTCCATCAAAGATTAAAAAATCCATATTTGTTAGCTTCTTTTCCATAATGGAGACTCTATCAACGAGTGCCTTCATTTGTCTCTGCATTTCGTCAATGCATGTTAGAAATTCTTGTTGAGTTTATTAGTGCTCCACCGAGACTTTTTTGATGATTATTTTCAACTACCAATAAATGTCTAGTTCACATCTATCTAGTGTTTCTAGTTATGGTGTTCCTAGTATCTAGGAACTACCCCCCTACTTATGGCTCCACATCTACATTAGTGATAAACTAGTGCTCAATCCTTGCTTCCCTCTTTGCCTCCTAGATTTATACTCTGATTGATGTAGAAGTGGAGTGAGCGTAAACTACAACCAAGCACTTTGATGATCATTGAGCCTTGGAGCCAGAGGGGATGGAATTGTTTCTTCTACCTATGCATTCTTGCATACATCTAGGTCTAGCCATATATAAGTGGACCATAATAATTGAAAACCGAGAGGAAATTTGTGGAGTCCCCTTGAAGGGGTGAAGGGATTTACAAAAGAGGGAAGGGTGGAAAAGAAGCAAGTTTATAAAGATATAAATCCAAAGTAAGGGAAAAGGATTAGCATAAAATAACAAAGAAGAAAGATACTAACCTAAGATTGCTTAACTAGGAGGAGAACCAATCTCGATTTGGTAGAGACAATAATAATAGGAGAAGAAATTGAAAATATGCAACCATCAAAAGTCTTGGTAGGTCCAGCTATCCATTGGAACCAAGAGAAGAATCTATGTGCTTGTCAAGGATTTTATATTAAACATGAATGGAGTAAATGCCAAGGTAGGCTTGAACATTAAACCAATTGGGTCATATGATTTCTTTATTGGTATGGATTGATTAGATAAGTATAAGGTTGTCCTAGATTGTTACTTCAAGGCTTTCACATGTCTTGATGATGAAGTGAATTCAAAAATAGTTTAGGGTATTCCAAGGCTTATTTCCATTAGATAAATTTTAACATTGTAACTAAAATGAAGTTTTAGAAAATGTTTCTAGATATATATAGCATATCTAAAAGAGTTAGCCAAGGATAAGGAGCCAAATATTGACAACTATCCAGTCTTGAATGAACATGAAAATGTGTCTGAGGAATTGCTAGGATTGCCACCAAAGAGGGACATTGATTTCTCAATTAACTTGATGCTTGGAGGCTCCCTAATGTCCAAGATTCTCTTCAGAATGAGCACACAGAGCTAAAATAATTGCAAATGTAGTTAGAAGGGTTGTTGTAGAAGGGGTACATACACCCAAGCGTTTCTCCTTAAGGTGTCCTGATACATTTTTCAAAGAAAAAGAATTGAAATATGAGGTTGTGTTTTGGTTTTAGATAACTACACAAAATGACCATAAAAAACAAGTATTATTTGCTAAGAATTGATGACCTTTTTTATTAGCTGAAAGGAGAAAGAATATTTTCCAGGATTGACTTGAGGTTAGGCTACCATCAAGCCAAAATCAATGAACAATATACTAGCAAGACATCCTTTTGGACAAGGCATGGTCATTATGAATTTGTGGTGGTGCCATTTTGGTTAAGTGATGCACTCTCTACTTTTATGTGCCTAATGAATGGAGTCTTTAAGAATTACTTGGCCAAGTTTATTATTGTATTTTTGGATGATATTCTTATCTATTCCAAAATAGAGGAGGAACATGAGAAACATTTGAGTAAGGTGTTATAGGTGTTAAGAGAATTTCAATTGTATGCTAAGTTAATAAAATGTATTTTCTATCAAAAGCAAATCCATTATTTGGGCCACATTGTCTTAGAGGAGGGAATAGGAGTGGACCTAGAAAATATTTAGGAAATCAAAGAATGCCCAACATCAAAGGATATTTTAGAAGGAACATTATTTATAGATTTATCTAGTTACTATAGGAGATTCATTATAGGTATCTCCAAGCTTGCACATCCAATTATCTCATTGCAAAAGAAAGGAGCTCAGTTTGAATGGACTACATAACATGAAGAGAACTTCATCATTTGAAGGATTTACTAACCAATGCACCTTTTTAACGATTGCATATCCAAATGAGGATTTTATTGCATGTCCTGATGCATGCAAGCAAGGATTGGGTGGAGTCCTTTCACAAAATGGGCACATTATTTTCTATGAATCAAGGAAGATTAAAGAGCATGAAATCAATTATGCTATCCATGACTTGGAGCTTACATCTATTACATCTGTTATCCATACATCAAAAATGTGGAGACATTATCTCATGGGTAGAATTTTTTAGTTGAGGACAGACTATAGTGATTTGAAATATTTATTTGAGCAACCAACACTAAATGCAAGAAAAACTAATTCATCTAATAATGAATAGCCGAGGGGTAATAGCAATAGCCATAATTTAGATCTCAAGAAAACCAAAGTACAAGTGTATATATAATGAATGAATGAGGATAAGTGATCTAAAATGTAAACATCGTATATGGAAAAATAATAAAAATGAAATACACCATCGTTTGTATGATAGGCATAGACAATATTATAGGGGGGCATGATTCCCCAAGATGGAAACAGGGTGGGGGAATGTGGGGGGTTGAAAGGAATATCTAAGGGGGAGATCCACATGCTCATAATCCCATGTAATTTTCCTAAATTAATTGTTGTTACCACGTAAATCCTCAATTAACATATTAAAAATTAATCATTGAATGCATTTGTGAAGTTGATATAATATTCATCTCAATTACTTATTGAAGCATGGTAAGTTCAATCGTATAAGAGGTGGATGAAAGAGTACAACACGAGGTTAAGTACAACTATCCTTGGGGAGAGTAAGAGTTAAGCAACCATGAATGGGAAAAGTGAAATTCAAGTGGAAGAGGCAAGTAGTTTTTATAGTAGTATGAAGTGAGGAAAATAATGTATGGTGCTAAGAAGAGAAAGGAAGTCATGACTATATTTTGATGTCTGCTTTTGAAGCTAGTAACTGTACTAGGAACTAGTATGGTATGCCTACAAAGTGTTCTCACTGAAAAATATACCTAATAGGTAGTGTAAATACTTTGTGAACACTCATGTAATGATTGGTTTTCCTGGAGCCCCTAGTTAGAAAATCATGTCCAGTATTCTGTTGGATCTCTAGAGGCAATGGAGAAGGGATGACAATGTAGAGAAGGAAATATCATCCCTTGGGTTGTGTAGACTAATGGGGAATAAACTTGGGTAGTTACAATTATTGTAGGAGCCACCATGTTTTTATAGGGTATTAGGTTGTATGAGCATACCATAGACATCCATAGGAGCTCATACATCCTTGTAGACTCATAGCCCCAACATGGGGCGACTTGTTGTTGAGAGAATTGGAGTAGCAAAGTTTATGGTTATGTGGAAAATTCGACATTTGCGATCAGTTGTGTAAATCATTTAAAATATATGTCATCTATGTATTATCATGTTTATTATGTAAATTCCATGTTGAATGTTGTGTTAGGTTTCCATTTTATGTGTTAACTATCATTGTACATGTTTATTTAGAATTACATTCATGATTTTAATCATATTACATAGGTGCACATGTATATGAATGGTATGTTGTGTGCATTTCTACATTTTAATTGGTATTTGACTCATTTATAGTAGTAACGTGACCCAACAAGGGAGCTAGATGTGTTACATGAAATCTTGTTTGTGTTCGAAAAAAATACATATTTTCACACACCAAACAAGCAATAATTTTAATTTTAATATTTCTATGATCAAAGTAATGGTAAAAAGTTCTCTTTGAGTCTGTGCATGTATTGTTTTCAAATTGACATTTCAAACCAACTAATGTAGTCTATCGTCTAAATCAAGAATAATAAAAATATGATTTTGTAATAATAATAAAAAAAAAAAAACTAAAAAGATAATAACCATTACTACTCATATTAATAATGTAATATAAGAAATGTTAAAAATATAATCCTAATAAAATAAGATAACATTCTATAAGCAAGTGAATGCAAAGAAAAAATAATAAAAGTATTTATAATATTATAGAAGTTAAAGTGAAATTAAAATGAAATAATGATAAGATACGTGTTAAAAATGTTATTCAAGTAGGGTAAAGTAATAATAATATAAATATTTTAAGTATTAATAATAATAATAATAAATATTAATATAGATATTAATATTATAGCATACTAATATATAAATAGTTTTTTATATTATTAATAATATGAGATATTATAGTCAAATAAAGTTAATATGAATTAATAGTATTAGTAATAGTAAATTTAATACTATAATTATTAATAATAATAAGATACAAATTATATATGTATATATGCGATAAAATTAAGGAAATTTATAAAAGGAAAAAGAGAAATAGGAAATGTACCTGAAGTCTAAAGAAAGAAAAGAAGGAGAAACAAAAAAAAACATAAAGGAAAATGGAGAAAAACAAAGCTTAAAACTAGCATTTGCACTAGATGTTGCAAAGGAAATGCCGTAAGACATAAAGTGTGGAAGAATGACAATATCAACATGTGAATGGACGTACATGGAATGCTCCCTATGCAATCGACCCTCCATGTTCACTTGCAATAGAGGCATCCTGTTTGGGAAAAGTTTCAAATCTTCAAAATGCAATACCTTGTTGAGGCTCGCAATGTCACACATAATGCTGCACAGGAACAAGAGAGATATGTAGCTGCAGATTATGAAGAGGGAGTTGCCTCTTCTTCTCCAATCTGGTGAGGAACCAAGTGCGAGGATCCAAGTTGAACATATATTAAGAGAGTAAAATATCATAGCGGCATATGATATCATTGAACTATTTTGTGAATCTATTGTGGCACGACTGCAAATCATTGAATCCCAGGGGAAATGTCCTGTTGATTTGCGGGAAGCTCTTTCAAGTTTAATATTCACAACTTCAAGATGTGTTGACATTCCAGAACTTCTAGATATTGACAAGCTATTTGTAGCAAAGTATGGTAAAGGATTTGCAGTTGTAGCAGCGAAACTACGCCCCAAATGTTGTGTTAATACAACGATTATTGACAATTTATTTCTAAGAAAACCTAGTGGGGAAGTGAAGATGAAGCCTATGAAAGAAATAACAAAGGAATATGAACATTGAATGGACTCCAACAGAATCAGAACCAGAACTGTTGAAACTTCCTAATGACCTGCTTGAAGAACCAAGTAAATTTGCTAGTGCTACCCATATAGCAACAAGCTCTGACAAGGATAGCTCACATTCTGTTTCTCGGCACAAGCATGAAACTCACACTCCCAATAATAAATTTCCATGAAATCAAATGATTTGAATCTTCCATTTACCATTGTATTGCCAAAATGCCATCTAAAAGTAAGTGATATAAATTGTCTATTGTTGTTGTTTAAAGACAGAGAAGACAATAGGGCAGAATTTGTATCATTCAACTACCAATCCAATGAGTATTATCCGTGTGTGTGCCAAAATGTTGTCAACAAAGAGGAACAATCAGCCAGTGAGGGCCCATGAGAAGGCCTGTTAGTTTCCCATCCAAAACATTGGATTCTACACAAGTTTTCACTACAGTTAGCAGGCGTAAGTCCCTGTTCAATCACTTAGATATATTTCTGTAATAAAACATTGATAAGGAATGAATTGATCTGTTGTTAGTAAAATCGATGATAAAATAATTGAGCAATTTTAACAAAACTTACATGCAAATAAAGTTCTGATACCAAATTTCTGATGATACCATGGCTCTTGTGACAGAATATTTACAACGAAGGTGCCACCCTATTTTCCCTTATCAGTCTTCCTGCTTTCAGATGTTTGCCTTCACAAATTACTCTGCATAACTTGACCTGTTCTCTTTGTAGACTAGCTGATTTTTAACTTCAAACTGGCAGTCATCATCCATTTTTGAGGCTGAAATAACTTGATTTTGATCATATTTTTCATCTATTCTCACAGCCATGCTCACGATAATCTAATTTCTACAATGATTGAAGAGCCTATATTCCATTGTTTGGTAAAAACAGAAAAACACACAATAGTTGGTTACCGGTGGCATCGGATTCACTCATACTTCCCCCATAACCGCCTTATAAGAAACATATCTAAAGATTTTAAGGTGACTTACCTTTGGTTTTTGTTACTTCTTGAACCCTCTCCTAAGGAAAAAGTCCCAAGCCAATGGGAGAGCCAAGGCCTTGCCTCTAGCTTTAAGGCTAAGAAGGGACTTCCATACCTAAGGGGAGATTTCCTAAGGTCGAATTTAGCTAGGATTGATAAGTAGAGATGAAAAATTCTGAACTCATTTTGACAAGTTAGTGCTAGTTATTTCAAGATTAGACATGCATAACAATGTGAAGCTATAATAGGTGATCTCACTTGAATGGACAATAGAAATGTAAAACACCATGAAGGTGTCGAACATATACTCAGTTATGCAATGATAAATATCCATGAAATCAAATGATTTGAATCTTCCATTTACGATTGTATTGCCAAAATGCCATCTGAAAGTCAGTGATATAAATTGTCTATTGTTGTTGTTTAAAGACAGAGAAGACAGTAGAGCAAAATTTGTATCATTCAACTACCAATCCAATGAGTATTATCCATGTGTGCGCCAAAATGTTGTCAACAAAGAGGAACAATCAGCCAGTGAGGGCCCATGAGAAGGTTTGTTAGTTTCCCATCCAAAACACTGGATTCTACACAAGTTTTCACTGCAGTTAGCAGGCGTAAGTCCTTGTTCAATCACTTACATATATTTTTGTAATAAGAACATTGATAAGGAATGAATTGATCTGCTGTTAGTAAAATCGATGATAAAATAATTGAGCAATTTTAACAAAATTTACATGCAAATAAAGTTCTGATACCAAATTTCTAATGATACCATGGCTCTTGTGACAGAATATTTACAAGGAAGGTACCACCCTATTTTCCGTTATCGGTCTTCCTGCTTTTGGATGTTTGCCTTCACAAATTACTCTGCATAACTTGACCTGTGGCGCATGCGTTGATGAGTTTAATGATGTTGCCATTTCATTTGATAAAAAATGTGCATCTTTATTAGAAACCTTGAAGCCCACACTTCCTGGTTTTAAAATGGGTTATGTTAACGTATATAATACAATGTTTGACATCATAAAGAATGCCCGGAACTATGGTAATATTTCTGTTCTGTTTGATTCTTTACATTTAATAAGTTTGGGTATTTTTAATTGAACTGCATATTTTGAAATATTTTAAAAATCTAATAGCATATAAATGAAGTCAAATAGTTGTGAAATTTTCAAAAATATTCTTAAATCTAAAATTAAATAATGTTCATCTAATAAGTTTGAAGCCATGTATGTGCAAAACTTACCAACTGTTTATAAATTAATGTGTTGAAGGGTTTGAAGAAGTGAGGAGAGGTTGTTGCGGAACGGGTTTGCTGGAGGCATCTATTGGGTGCAATCCCATTACGATCGTCTGCCCCGATGCATCAAAATACATATTTTGGGATTCTTTCCATCCCACAGAACATGCTTACAATATCATCGCCCAAAACATACAATTCATTCAGTTTTGTTTTTACAGAACCCACCAAACTATGAATCTAGAAGAGCTACTAACAGTAACAATGATGTTCAACCATAGAAATGAGATCTTAAAAGACACCAATCTGGATTGAATCTCTGATTACAATTGTTTTCCACTTTCTAGTTTCTATTCAAAGACAAAAGCCGTTATCTGACTTGGATGGTCCTCCCCGAAGGATCACTTTGACAACGAAGTTCGTTCATGAGCTCCCAGGCAAAGATTGTAGGGTCATCCTTGTAGGCCACTCCAGTAATGTTGTTCACTCTAGTCAATACAGTCTGCAGGAAAACACATTGATGAACACATCAAATAAAGTTAATATGAATTAATAGTATTAGTAATAGTAAAGTTAATACTATAATTATTATTAATAATAACATACAAATTATATATGTATATATATGTGATAAAATTAAGGAAATTTATAAAAGGAAAATGAGAGATAGGAAATGTACCTGAAGTCTAAAGAAAGAAAAGAAGTAGAAACAAAAAAACATAAAGGAAAATGGAGAAAAACAAAACTTAAAATAAAAGAAAGAATTAGAGAAAAAGAAAGGTTATCTACAAATATGTGTTGATGTTAATGTTAGATTTTAATTTTCATTGATTTCTCACCCATCATCCTTGTTGAATTTGGCTAAAATATTGGTGTTGTGAACATAAATATGGTTCTTTGTCTTCTCGAAGTGTTTTACTAAGGTAGAGGAACACGAGTGATTATGCTTATTGTTAGTATACTGCTTCTAAATTATGATCTTAATAGAAAAATTAGTTTCACTCACATAGAATTTACCCCATGGGCAAGGAATCTAGTAGACACATTTCTTATTACAAGAGTTAGTGGGATTTTTTTTCATGGATTTAAGAGAGATACAAATAGTGTTAATAGATTTGAAGGTGGCCACAATGTTCTTATTCTTCAAAATTCATGCAAGTTTCTCTATAGTTCCTTGTATATAAGGAAGGAAAAATTTTGTAACTTCATTGTTCATGTCTTTATTTTCTCTTGATCCTCTATTAGCATTCACAAAGGCCTCAATCCCTTCATGCTTCTTGTATCCATTGATCATGCATTCAAAAAGCCCTCAATCCATTCATACTTCTTGTATCCATTGATCATGGAAGCTTCAAGGAGATGGGAATTCTCAACTTCTAAACAATAATCATACAAATTCATGAGGCTCTAGTGGTTTAGAACCCCAAGATTTTGGGTCATATGATGATGAGATTAAACATTAAGGTAATTTTTTGTATGGATTTTTTTCTATATAGTTGGTGGGCCATGGAATCATCTTGTTTTCTAGGTACAAGAAAATCAAGAAATGGAAACATATCATTGACCTCAACCTCCATAGAGAATTTAATGTATTTAGATTGACTATTGAGGTGTTGTTTGAATATTTCCAAATTTTCACTCCACTGAGCCACTTGTTAAAAGTATCATCGACAAATCCAGTCGAAATATTTTAGATGAAAATGAGAGAAGTCAAGACTCTATACTCAATATATTCTATGAACAAATTATTTATAACGATAGAGAGTGGAGATTCCATAGCCATACCACAGGTTTATTCATAAATTTCTCTTTGGAAACTAAAATATGTAGATCTTAAATAATTTTCAACCAACATAGAAATATTTGGGTCAATGATCCTATTGATAACCCTTATAGCTATATCAATAAGAAACTTAGTAAAGAGAAAAACCACATTAAATCTTATCAAAATGTCATTCTAATGTAATTTAAAATCATTAATTTGCGTTAACAAAAAAGTGGGTGGAGTGTTTAACAAGGAAACTAGTTTTAGCAACTAGGGAATTTAGTTTACTAACCAACGTTTGGCTAGATGGTAGGAAGGCACACCAATAATATTGACAATATGCTTGAGAGAAACCTCATCCTTACGAATTTTGGATAAGTCATGTTTCCTCAGGGCAGAGGAATAACTTTCAATTAATTTCTTATTATCACTATTCAACTTGATAAAGTTAAAAATCTCTTCAAAATAAATTTCAATGTATTTCCATTTATATTTTATAGATCACTTAATATATTAAGGTGATCCAGCATTCCCATCTTATTAACGTAATAATCAATTTTATTCATATTCACCACAACCCCGACTTTATAAGCTTTTAAAATTTCTTGTTATCCCATTCACTACTCAACTTGATAACTCACTTATTATATTATTAAAATGATCCAACATTAACATATTATTAACATAATAATCAATTTTATTCATGCTAATAAGATCCCCGACTTTATAAGCTTTTAAAACAATAATATCGTGATTATTGTTAAGGGATTTCAAAGCTAAATTTCTTAATAATATTTTTTTTGGGAAGGTTTTTCTTTCTAAAGGATGTTGGAGATATCTTATCTTACTTCTTTAATGTGTTTATAGCATATTCAAGAGAAATACATAATTGCATAAAATCTCCTCAACAGGAGAAATCAAACCCCCTCTCCAACATACTTCACGTGTAATCATCAACGCGACAACTTGAAAGGTTAACCACAGGCTTGTGGGATTGGTTAGAACTTGTAGAAAAAGAAATATCAAGGGATATGAGAGCATTATTACTGGAAGCAATAACACCTACCAACTAGTTGGAATTATTATTGGAGTGCAATGTTGTCACCACTAAGTAATTTTTTTAGAGTTGCAGAGAGAGAGCCTGCTGGCAAACTTGAAGAGGAAGGATCCAATCGTGTACATTTTTCTTTCAATCCCTTCATGCTGGAAACCATGACAGGGTGGATGAAGTTTTAATGAATGTTACTCCATGGAGGAGACATCCACCCCTAACTGTGTGTTGATGATGCTGGACACGACAACATGTAAGGGGATCTCCCCAGTAAGAAGTCCCAACTAGATCTCAGATCGTTTGGAGTAGGAGCCCCAATAGTGGGTAGTACGATATTGCCTTGACTGTGGTTGTGCGTAGAGGTAAGTAAGATGTCCTTGTTGGAAGCAAGGGTGTGACCTTGCAACAAGTCAAAGAAGATGCATGGAAAGGCTCTAAAACACGGAAGGGGAAAGGAGTGCGCCCCTTAGAAGCCTATAATAGTACACAGCTTGAAAGGGAATGTTGAAAATAGCAACAAGAAATGATAAAAATAGAATCCAGAAATTCAAATTTTAATTTGTCCTTGAATTAAAATTGTGAATTAAAATCGAATTTAGTCTCACCAGCTGCTTGGAAATAATTAATTAATTCATTATAGATTAATTAGTTGGAGAAATTCAAGTTAGAAGACTTTCTGCAGTCATGTAAGAGTTATCCCTTAAATTAAGGAGATAAGATTGAGTTATATTTGAGTTGTAATTAGTTAGATCAGTTTACTGAGTTAAGTCCAGTTAAATTAGTTCCAAACTGTTCGAGGAACTAATTGTGAGTTATCAGTCAGTTGATGCATGCATGCACTCAACTAGTGTACTCCAGATAACTGGAGATTCTCTCATCAGAAACTCATGCATGTCTATTCTGAGAAAGACCTAGTTAAGCTAAATGTCAAGGACAATGTACTATCAGTTGCATGTGTTTTCCTATAAAAGAAATTAATGCATGCAGTCAAGGTAAGGTTCCTTGAGGATTGCATGGTTCTGACAGGGTGTGAGATCTGTGTTCCACTTGGTAACAGGGGGATCACCCAGGAGAAATAGCGCAAGGAAATAGGAGCTTGGAGGGCAGATAGGAAGGCTTGTGAGAAGCTTTGATTGCCTATGAGCATCTAGGAGGATTGTACTGAGAGTTGGCTAGTTGTGAGAGCTAAGGCTTTGTATAATTCTAATGTATTTCCACCTTGTATGATAATACAGATAGTGGGGATTTTTAGCTAAGGCTTTCCCCTGAGTATTTTCTGTGTTTCATGTGTATTGATTCTTCTTCTTCTGGTTATATGTGTTCAGCTTGATCTTGCTCAATCTTTATGCTTCCGCAAATTGATAGTAGAAGTAGGTTATAGCATTTTGCTTTGGTATATTGCATTATCGGGTTAATCTATAGTAAGATTTTCTACATGGTCTCAGAGCAAGATTTGTAGAGAATTTGCAGAATTTCTACATGGTATCAGAGCTAGTTGATTTGTAGAAATTTCTACATGGTATCGGAGCCTAGTTTATCGGAGTTGTGAACAGTATACGGAGAAGGGAATTCGAAGTTTGAAGTTCGGGGTTGCAGGTGCAAATCAAATTCTTATCATACTTCAAGGTTGGCCAATGGCGTTCTATGGCTTGAGACTTGAGTATGCCTTAGAAGGAAGCTTGAATTACATAGCATGGAAAGACCGCATGGAGGCTCTATCAGAAGACAATGGCTTGAAGGATTTCATTGATCAAGAAATCCTAAAGCCAAGTTCAACTAATGCACAAGAGTTGGCTGAGTGGAAGAAGCGTGTGGCAAGGACGAGACAGATCATCCCTGAGGGAGTTCGAGACCATATTGTCTCAAGTATCCATGGGAAGGATACTCCATATTCAATGTGGAAGACAGTGAAGGACCTATACTAGAACAGTAGCGACCAGAGGAAATTGGCGCTCAAGGATAAGCTTCGAAGAATCAAGATGGAGAATGGCGATACTATTTCCACATATCTAAACAAGCTCACCACTTGCAGAGATGAGCTTTGTAGTGTGGGAATAACTACTGGTGATGATGATATGGTGAGCCTCACTCTCCTTGGCCTTCCAAAGAGCTGGAATAGCTACCAGGACTCTATGAATGGAAGGGAGAAATTTCCAGATTGGGAATGACTATGGTCAGATCTCATGCAGGAGGAGATCAGGAGGAGCACACAAGATGGTTCTTCATCCAAGGATGATGATGAAGAAAATCTAGCCTTAGCGAGTAAGGCAAGGAAAGGGAAGGGGAAGGATTACCATTCCAAATTGAATTCTTCTCATGGAGGGAAGAAGGGTGACAAGTCTAAAGTGAGATGCTTTAATTGTCATGAGATGGGACATTATGCGATTAATTGCCCATCGAAGAAGTCCAAGAAGGGATCCTCGAAAGGATCGGAAGGTGAGGCATTAGCCTCTCAGTTCGAAATGGAGTTTACTCTCATCGCATGCATGGTGTCATCAATGATGGGTTGTGGTTGGTATCTTGACAGTGGAGCCTCATTCCACATGATCAATGATAAAATTTTATTCAGTACCTTGGAGGAGAAAGACCTCAAGATGTGCATAAAGATGGGTGACGACAGAAAATATAGTGTTTCAGGAGTGGGCACGGTTTCTTTTCAAAGGGGCCATGGAGTTCTTATCACCTTGACAGATGTGAAGTATGTGCTTGGACTGAAGAAGAACTTGGTATTGATCGCAATGTTGGAGGACAAAGGCTACGATGTTGTCTTTAGTAAAGGAAAGGTGTTCCTTAGACACATCACCACGAGATAGGTGAAACAGATCGGTTCACGAGTCAAAAACCTTTATGCTCTTGAGGTTCAAGATGCATGCAAAGCCTTGAGGAGCAAGGAAAATGTTAGAGACTTGGTGGTTGAGCGAGAGAGTAAATTACCTCTCAACATGCAGTCCCAGAAGAAGTCTCAGGCAATTGTGGAGGAGCCACAATTGGAGAAGTGGGCAGAGGGATCACATGCAGCCATACCTCTAGGTGTGAGGTGGGGCGATGTGAAGTGATAGTCCCAAGAAGGTTGAAATTAGGCAGGGTCCATTGAGAGGTTTTATCTCATGGAGCGTACCTTGCTGTTTGAGCCCAAAGTACATAGAAGTAGGAAGAATTAGTGGGATTGATGCAATCAGAGATCAAAGTGATAGAGGCTAGAGAAGTCAGATACTGAAGAGCGCAGAGAAATATTGACAACAGTGCAGAAAGGCAAAGTCAGCAGAAGCGCAAAGTTTTCAGTTGACAAAGGCAATAACAATCAGAGACTTTGATGACAGATGCATCATACTGATTCATGTTGGATGTTTTTTTTTTTTGGAGTTGCTAGACCAAAGGTTCACGATCAGGATCGAGTTGAATTCCTTTCTTGTTGAGAGGGAGTGTTGAAAATAGCAACAGGAAATGATAAAAATAGAATCCAGAAATTCCAATTTTAATTTGTCCTTGAATTAAAATTGTGAATTAAAATCGAATTTAGTCTCACCAGTTTCTTGGAAATAATTAATTAATTCATTATGGATTAATTAGTTGGAGAAATTCAAGTTAGAAGTCTTTCTGCAGTCATGCAAGAGTTATCCCTTAAATTAAGGAGATAAGCCTTAAATTAAGGAGATAAGATTGAGTTATATTTGAGTCGTAATTAGTTAGCTTAGTTTACTGAGTTAAGTCCAATTAAATTAGTTCCAAACTGTTTGAGGAACTAATTGTGAGTTATTAGTCAATTGATGCATGCATGCACTCAACTAGTGTACTCCAGATAATTGAAGATTCTCTCATCAGAAACTCATGCCTGCCTATTATGAGAAAGACCTAATTGAGCTAAATGTCAAGGACAGTGTGCTATTAGTTGCATGTGTTTTCCTATGAAGGAAACTAATGCATGTAGTCAAGGTAAGGTTCCTTGAGGATTGCACAGTTCTAACAGGGTGTGAGATCAGTGTGAGAGATCAGTGTTCCACTTGGTTGAGAGTCTTCCACTTGGTAACAGGAGGATCACCCAGGAGAAACAACGCAAGGAAATAGGAGCTTGGAGGGCAGAGAGTAAGGCTTGTGAGAAGCTTTGATTGCCTGTGAGGATCCAAGAGGATTGTATTGAGAGCTGGCTAGTTGTGAGAGCTAAGGCTTTGTATAATTCTGATGTATTTCCACCTTGTATGATAATACAGATAGTGGGGTTTTTTAGCTGAGGCTTTCCCCTGATTATTTTCTGTGTTTCATGTGTATTGATTCTTCTTCTTCTGGTTATATGTGTTCAGCTTGATCTTGCTCAATATTTAAGCTTCTGCAAATTGATAGTAGAAGTAGGTTATAGTATTTTTCTTCGGTATATTGCATTATTGGGTTAATCTATAGTCAGATTTTCTACATTGTCTTAGAGCAAGATTTGTAGAGAATTTGCAGAATTTCTACATGGTATCAAAGCTAGCTAATTTGTAGAAATTTCTACAGGGAACATACAAGCAGAAATACATCAAAAGATGGAAAGCAGAATAATCGAAAATCCAAAGTGATGAGTTAAACCAACAACACGCTTCGATAAGATTCATACAAACATATATGGAATAGTCCATATACATGTGTAAGTTACAACTACATACATTGTTAGAGTAACCAAAATAGTTGAACTACAATAACAATACATGCATGAAACGTGACGGCTTTGTTATATTATAAGAGCGAACAATCCAATCATACATACAACCATGACAGCCACTAGCCCCAATAGTGGAACGTTACAGTTATTGTTGCCTACTCCTCCAAAGAGATGTACTTGCTCTGGATTGTGGAGAAGCCAAGGCTCATTACAATACACTCAAGGATTTCTCTAAGTTATACCTATCATAATCTTGGCTCCCAAAAGCCTGTACAATAAGTTATGAGGTTCTATATATAACAAAGTGTGGGGTGACCCTTGACATTCCCCTTTGTCACTCTTGAGCTACCCTCATGACTCTTCAACTTACACATGATTGTTTACATTCTACTCTTAACACTTGATCTTTTACTTTACAACATGTTTACAATACAATCTACACATGTACCCATGTGAGACAAAAATGGGCTTGAGTAAGCCACACAATACATCACTGAGACTCGGACAATTGTGGAAGACTAACTCGTCGACATCCAATTGGTGATAGTTGGTGGTGAACTGATGCTAAGCTTGGTAGTCTGGTATGGTGTCCACATACTCCGTGGTGACATCCTTCTGAAAGCGAACTCTTCTCTCCGTTGCATCCGGGTACACTAATTTGGCACGTCTGTCCAACTCGTCATGTAGCATGAGCATCATGGTCTTGAGTGCAGCTGGACCAACGACATACTTATGCATAGTGTCTGCACTCATTTGCAAATTTGCACTAGTGGTTATGCACACCAACTACTTGAATTACATGTCCAACTCTAGTCGAACTTGGTTATTTTCTTTTTCCTCAATGAGTGTGCCAATGGATGGGATCACATGTGTGCACACAATGACATCCATGCTCTTGAACACTTGTGCATGTGAAGCTTGTAAGCTGGTGATGAGCTGTGTGAGTTCCTCATAGTTCCGGATCTAACTCCGGATGTGTGCCTTCAACTCCATTGCCTTTGGCTTCATCATATTTGGCAAGTACAATGGGGCTCCCTTGTAACTCATTGTCCATATCTACATGTGATCGATAAGAGTGTGTATGTCTTTCAAGATGCGTGCTCTCCTAACACATTGCTGCTGCCAACCATTAATATGGACAACTGACTTATGCACGGTGACGAACTTGAAGTACAACTTCCACATGACTGTCTTAAGAGACGATACTTCATCAAGTATCGCTTTCCTCCACTCTGCTATGGCAGATGCTATAGCTTCCTCTTCTCTTTGCTTGGTCACTTTCACTTCCTTAGCCATGCACTTGTTCTCAGCTATCAAGAATCTCACGCTTGAGCTGGTGACTTCAACATATGCCTTTGTAGCATTGGGCAATGCAGCTGGATGTCTACCCACATCAGACACGATCCTCATTCTTGAAAATGCGTAGGAGATGCATGGACATTCGGAGTGGGCACTCTATGTGGTTGCACAACTTTGTGTTGTGACTCGTCAAAGAATATGTTGTGCACATCAACCTCCAGATTGTCCTCAAAGATTTTAGTGCCTCCTTGATCACTTGGGACTTGCTCTACTCCCGATCTGGTTAAGCTTGTAGAGTGACCTCTAGGTCCTTGGGCATGAGATTTGTATCTTGATCCTGCTCTAGCTGAACCAAATATGTGTCCATCTTGTCCAATATATGTTCAATCTCTTAAGCAAAGTCCTGCTCCTATGACTGCACACCCTCTTTTCTATCTGCCAGTTGTCCTGATTCAATAACCTATATTTGCGTAGTTTCATCAATGTGTGCACACTGCTCTTCCTTCTGTTCCTATTCCTGTTGTGCTTACTTCTCCCTTCAGCACAACTCTTGTTCTTCCCTTAGTTGTTGCTTCACCTCCTACAACTTCTTCTCTGCCTCCTCTAGTTTCTACTTCTCCCTCTGTCTTTGCAAAATCCTTCTGTTGTGTTGTCACTTCTTTGCTTCAATCTCCAAAGTCTCTCTTACTACAAGTGGATTTGCCTTGAACTTGCAGCTTTGCTTCGCCTCTACGTTATCAAAAATCTTCCTCTTGCCTTTTTCATGCGCAGGTCTGCTGCTCTCTGCTGCTGTTGTTGTTGTTCCTCTGTCAAGTGCTGCTTCCTTGTGTGCTGCTAACCATTCTACAACCACTTTGACTGGTTCATTGATCCTTGAGGAGTTATAGCAGTATCTCCATGGGTCTTCCTCAGGCCAATGACATGCCCCGTGGATCCAAGGATGATACACTCTCGCACAGTGGTCCTTCACTAAGAAATGCGGGTCATATGGATTGAAACTTCTGGTGCTGAAGGTGAACCTCTTGAATTCCTCTGTCTCAGCCTTAGCATGCTTGAGACTCTAGATCTCATATAACACGATCCGCAAAGGAAGAGCAGGTCAAAGTTCCTTCTTCTTCCTGTGCAGTATCGCTAACAACCCTATTGAGATGTGGTATGCAACCTCTTGCATGACCATCTTATCCATGGAAAACTTCGATAATACATGCAGAGCCTTCTCTGTGTTGTACACCCAGATGAAGGTGCCAAGGAGTGAGGCATACCAATCTACTATGTTAACAAATGCCTCCATCACTGCCTGTGACATGCAAGGCAGATCCTACTCAAGGATCACCCTGTACACTGGGGTGACGAAGTGGTCTGATAGTTGTAGTATTACTCCACGGAAGCTGCACTCAGAGAACAACCTGCAACAGATGTGTACAGAGGTTTCTAAAGGTGTCCATGCCCAACCCAAGCTAGGGAACCATTGACAGGCAAAAATTGCATCAAGAATGTAGGCGGACATGAAGAGATTTGCTTGCTGACCCTTGGGCAGATGTAGGGCATTTGTTACTTTCCCCTTGAGCTGGAGAGCCAAAATTTTGGACCAATTGAAAGGTCTTCCTTCGTTCGCCAGCTGATCCATCAAAATCACCCAACTCTACAGGAAGGTATTTGTACTCTCATGGTCGTATAAGCGGCATGCGGAGATGAACAAGGAATAAGCCCTCCGCATTGCCTTTGTCTTTTATACCTAGTTGGGTGTCGTCCTGAACTTAGACGATTCTCTCACCCAACTCTTCAGGATGTCTCTTGAGTTGGCATTGTTGCTGGGATTGGTGAAGCATGCATCCATTTGTTTCATCGATTGTGGTAAGTGATACATCTCCTGAAAGTTCTCTCCCCTGAAGATAGCAAGTTATGTTCCACTAGCATTGCTCAATACCATTGTGTCGGGATCAGTATGCGAGACAATCTAGTGGATCATGTCTGTGCATGGAAATGTGGGATACTTACATGAAACCCGGTACAAGCCAGACTTGTGTATGTTGACATAGACTCTGTGGTCCTCCAAATTCTCCTCAAATGTGCCTGAAAATATGTCATTGATGTCCTGCCATGTGACCTTGATCTCCTTGTCTACGAACAACTTAATATCTTCATAGATGGGAAATCTCACAAACACTTGCTCAACCACATCTCCAGTTGTGCTCTCAATGGTTTCTTTTGACCCTGCTCTCTTGGAAGCCATTGTACATGTATTGCTGAGAGACTGATGAACACCTGTGATACCTAGAGATAGAGAAACACTCATGGCAAGAAAAATGTCAATTGAAAACCAAAAGAAACTTGAGGACTAACATGCAACACACCTAATTGACTGACTGGGAAAATTATGCAGTTTTCTCTTGGAGAGGCTGGGAGACTGACTGTTGAAACTACGCAGAGCACAGTCCAGGCTGCCAGTGAATTGTCTGACTGCTAAAACTGCGTAGAGCACAATAGTCAGTTTGGCCTGTTGAGGACTGGAACTGCGCAATGCGCAGTTTCAGTCAGCATGACTGCTATCAGAGAATTTTCATTTTGTAATCCCGAGGGCCAACTGAGGCACTGCGATGGGTCGTAACTTAATGGCCCTTTTAATACCTTGAATTTCTTGTCTAACACCCTCATCAGTGAGGGAACTGATGGTTTTATCTTTACAGTTCAATAAGGACCAATGTCCTTTTAACCGGTCCATACCTATTAGGACATCATAGGACCCTAAAGGAAACATGTTTAAATTCACTTTAATCTATTGTCCTGCTATTTCAACAGGACAACCTTCTACCTTAGCAATCACTCTCATCTAGCCCCCGTGGCCAGTTACTAATCAAGGATTTTTAAATTTGACGCTTTGTAAGTGACATAACTCAAGTACTTTCATATCGACATAACTCAGGCTTACACCTGGGTCTATTAAGATAGAGACAGAGCAATTAGTTATATTACCTTCAAATTCTATCATCGTAGGTTGGTATTCAGCCTGATGATCCTCCAAAGCAACATTAATTATTGGTATGTTTCTTGCCACCTCCCCAACTACAGAGGCTTCTTGAATATTAGCAACTAGCTTTGTTCCTGTACGATGGGGACACTTTTTATAATAGTTGGGATCCCCACAACCCTAGCACTACAAAGGGGGCTTTTGTGATTGGTTAGGCTCTAGCTTACTTGACACCTTAGCTTGTTTGATTTCATTTTGTTATCTAAGCCTTTGTTGATTTTCCCCCGAAGGTCCATTCAATTGTTTTCTGTGTGCAATCTTAACTCCAACAACTTTTGCATTCTTAGTATTCAAGAAGTTTTTCTGCACCTTTTTGCTTCATTTGCTGGTACCAAATTCAAGCTTTTCAAATAATTTCATCCATCGGATTTGAATTATCAAATTATAACATTTCCTTCATGAAAGTTGGTAAAATGCTGATAAAATGTTGTACCTTAGCTTTCTCTTCACAAATATAGGGGACATATCTTAGTAAAGAAGTAAACTTGGTTACAAATTCATCCATGGACTATTGTCCTAATTTCAAATCATGGAACTCTTTTGCTTTTTCATCATAGAACAATTCTATTAAATACTTATCCTTGAAATGTTTATGAAAATTGTCCCAAGTCACTTCTTGTTCGTCAATTCCTCGAATGGTTTAATCTCTTCCCACCATAAGGTGGCTTTACCTTACAACTGATAAATTGCCAACCTAGCTTTTAAATTGTCATTGTATTCATAAATATGGAATTATTTGTTCATGTTGATCAACCAAGCCTCAACCGCTTCCTCCACTTCTCCATGAAATGTTGGGGGTTTATTTTTTTTGAATTCTCCTTTCAATTCGACCTTTCGCCTCTTGATCCCTTTTCCACCAAAAGCATTTCCATACTCTTCCTCATTGTCAATTCATTCTCCCTCAAATTCAGTATTGTCCTCTCTCTGCCAATTTTCTTCAACTCTATCTCCATCACTAGGGTTGGGATTTGGATTTCTTTGATTTTTTTTGTTTAAGAGCCTCTCATAATTCTCTCCTATTCCAACCCCAATCTCTCATTATCAACTCTTAAATTCATCATTTCAAATCATAATTGTTGAATTGTTTCCAACAACATTAAATTTGTGTTGTGAGTTTCTCCTCCTAGCTGAACCCACATCTCTGGATTGGTTTATGTAAGAGGTACAGGTCCAGATGCTACTAATGGTCTCCTGGGTGGAGTGATTCCAACTCCTCTCCTCATTTCGCTTCCTTTGTGCATCATTAATACTTTTAATTATTTCACAATTTTCCAAACATACCACAATGTTGTAACCATGACACTCTGATACCACTTGTAACATGTACATAAACATCCCTAATTTTTATTTTGTTTTTACATAAAAACTTTACCATAGCTGTTAGCCCTAGCTTTTTTGTAACATATTAATAGAGTGAAAACCCATTTATCTGGAGTTAATTCATTGATAAACTACTACGACTAAATAAAGTTTGAACATCTTACTTTTTGTCATATGTTAGCAACTCGGTTGATTGGGTGGCATGGGTATTTAATGCAATTATACAACTGGATTACAATAGTTATGTTTAACAATATTGAGATTTCTGGGATTAATGTCTTGTCCGTATATTCATAATTACCAACTCCACTTTCATTATTACCATATCATCTTTATCGATGTTTCTTGATCCCTAGGGTTCAATGGTTTAATTTGATGTTAGTTCTAGGAGGCATTTGGCCTTGTATCCATCGTTGATCTTCCACTACTTGATCCAACGACGTAGGTTGCAAAGGGGTGGTTAAGAGTAACTAACTCGCGCCAGCTCCTACTGTTTGTCCTTTCATTTTGTTGCTCCACTATTGGATTCTCATGTTTGAAATAGTTTCTTTTTTTTCTTATGAATGTTACAGAAAATGACCAGGTTTCACAACTTCTTCACTGTTAGTTGGGAGCGGGAAGTTGGTTTCCGTTTACGCAGGTAATAACAATATGTCTCATGTCTGGTTCTACTTGAATGATAATAATATTCCCAATTACCTTTGTTAATGAACAAAGGTCCCAAATTTCTAGGGGTTCGAACTCAAAAATCTAGGGTTCGAGTTCCCTAATAGGTATTAAAACGTAAGCGTATCTGTGTACTTTATTCTTTTTCCTTTGCAAAGGTTAGCCCTTGAGCACAAGATTAACTAGATTTTCTGGTGATTCACAGCTTAGGTTTTCGAATCCTTCTGTTGCTCGAGGTTCTTTTAATTTAAGGCTTACGACCAAGTTCGGGAGATGGACTTACACCGTTTTTTGTTTTCCATATTTCACTTATTCTCATTCTTAAATTGTGCGAGGGTTTCTAGGAGTTCTCCTTTTTTGGATAAGAGTCTTTAATGTTTGTTCTTAGGAAAACGTTCTAAGGGTTTTTCCGATAGTTTTAAGGAAAAACCTTGATTAGTCTTTGTATTTTCGAGGACTGTAATTATTGTTAGTGCAATTACTTACTACCCTTGAGCACGAGTTTGCTTTTGTGTTAGTGTAACCAAAGTAGAGACCCCTTTCTTAATTCTTCTTTAACTTACTATAAAATTTCTATAAATATCTTTGGATTATTATGTTTCGCTTTAACAACATTGAATAATTAAATAACAGTTGTTGGTGTGGACAGGTTTCATTGTTGCAGGGGTGTTTTTGTTTAATTTATTTACTATTTAACTACTTATTTAAAATTCGATTTTTTTCATATACATTAACTTGTCTTTACCTATGTATCCATAGTTCTTGTTGAATGTAGCATAAGATTTCCTTTACGAATCTTAATATGTTGAATATCAGGTTACAGTTCTTGTGTTATGCAAATTTTACGCATAGTTCCTTTATTCCCTAATTTGTTGACTTGTCTTATGCCTATATTCAGTAATGCATATTCAATTTCTTTAAATTTATGGTTGCATTGGCAATTTTGTGTTTATAGATAGTTCACGCTTTGTGGGTGTTTAGTCAATTGACACTGAGTGGTTCCCTTGCATGTTGCCTAGGTTAATAAATTTTTTTTTCGGTGCCCGAAAAAAGATGAGACCTGATGGACCTATCTTTGGCCTTGGGATATATAAAAAATATTAAGCCTACAAGGTTCTATACTGCTCCTTAACGAACCTTGGTTTGTTAGTTTAAAGCTTCACTAGAATCCATGACTTTGTTTCCCTTGCTTTCTTACTATTAAGTCTCAAGGTTTGTGTAATTCTAAAGAGAGTACTATTTCAGGGAGTCCTGACTCCTTTTCCTCCAACTGTGTTAACAGGGTTACAAACCATCTTCCTCAAAACCTCTTACAGTCTCATGGATACCAAACCCTACAGTAGTATTGAGACTTCTTTCCACACATTATTCAACCAATTTGAGTACAACCTTTAACTATATTGAACACAACCCTATTTAATCATAAAGATGAACTTCTGTGTTTGAAGTTAGAAATTTTTTCTACTTAATAAAAATAATCAATTATCTTAAACAATTTTATTACTCTCCATCATTCACAAAATCTCATAGGTTTTCTGAAAATAGATAATGGCACTTATATGTATTAATCTAGACTTGTCAAGAAACGCATCCAAGAAAAGACCACTCCTCCCTACCAACGAGAACGACAATCACGTCCAGTTCTCCCTCGAGCTTCTTAACTTCCAGAACAATCAATTCAACAATGACCTTTTAAGGCCAGTTCACATGCATCAAGCCCAAGTCCAGCCTAGAACTTACAGACTCCTATATGTCTTGGATTTTTCCACTTGCTCAAGTCCAACTCAAGAAACATTCCTCAGGTAGCATCTTGCAACACCTTCCCAGCGTCCTATTCAGGTTCTTTCTTCTCTGTCATGGTGTTTTCAGCTTTTTTTGCCAACCCCTTGCTTTCCCACTAAGATCTTTTATCTCTAAGAAATGAGAGAACAATAACTGTCACAATTGTTTGTAAGTTTAAAGAATTCGTTTATGGCCTTTTCGGGAGTTCCAAGACTCATCACAATTTTCTATTAAACAAAATAATAAAAATAAACCTTTTAACATTTAGAGTTTTACTCGACTTTTTCTGTAAGCCCAACCCTCAATTACTGGAGTCTCATATGGTGAAAGTAAATCACATTAAATAACAAGTATTTACAGTAACTGGGGTGTTACAATTTTTTTTTAAATATATTTTGAATTTGAATAAGGAGCTTCACCAAACCTCTTAATTTAGATCATTTACTTTTAAAGAAATGTATTTTATATGTAGTTTATTATTTAATTTTAAAGCTATATCTATATATATATATATATATATTCTACGTAAGACTAAATCTATTAATAGAAACATAATTTACAATGAGTCCCCGGCCTCTGTGGGTCTAGAATAGCCAAATAACCAGTTTAAACATCAAAACTAAAGCGAGACTGCCCCGGGAGGGGAAACTAGTCCAAAGACGAGAAAAAAAACCAGCTTCCCGCGCAGGGGTCACAGCTCCAAAACCTCAGAATTAACTGTCATGGTGAATTTCCAAATTGTCCAAGTATTTTGAAATAAACAACAGTAAAAAACAAACATATAAAAAACTGAGCTGGGTAGGTGACCTGTCTGCTTGAGAGTGCTAGGTGTCTTATGATGGTGGCTTCTCCTCCACTATCAGATACATATACTCGCCTGAATCAGTATCCTCTGCCTGCTTGCCACCCGTATTGTTGTGTGCCTCTCTGGCTTCATCCTAAACTCCTTTGGCTTTGCTAGCAGCCTTGCCGCCCAAAGCCTTTGGTCTATTGGTGGTCGAATGATCCTGGGCCTCTTATTGATTGCTGGTGCTCGGCACCTTCTGTGCAGTGTCGGGGGGTGGATGAACCAGGTTCTTCGCTGGGCTATGTTCTGGGTCGCTGTGCATGCCGGCTTCCTCCCTGAATTCCACCAAGACGGTGGCTATAATGACAGGTTTGTCCATGGAGCAAAGGAAGTGAAATTGAGTGGACTGGGTGGCAACACTTAGATTGGGCGTCTGGCTGGCCTCATCGACCCAATGAGCTGCATAGCGACGATTTCGTCCCCTTCTGCTTCACGTAACTGGATGACTGCCATGGAAACGGGGGGGTGTGGACGGGGTGGAGGGTGGGGAGGACAAAGGGGAAGTCGATGCAGAGGGATATGGCGGAGGGGGGTGGATGGCTCGTCCGCCATTGCCGCCTCGCTTGTAGTGCATGCGGTGATGAAGTCGCGGAATATTGCTCTGAGCAGGGTGCTGCAGCGAGGAGTGAGCTGAAATGGTCAAGTTACAAACTGGGAGCGGGATGAGGGCAGCATAGTTAACACTGTAAATGACAGGGGGATTCAATTCAGGGATAGATGCAGGGGCCAGGGCATCAAATTGCAAGGCACAGTGAATAGAGTGGGAGAAGTGAATACCATTTCCCAGGTCGACACAACTGAGAAGCCTACAATGTCGCCCTGTTGCGGTGCGAGGGCTTGGCTCTGCTACAGCAGGGTGGCAAGAGTAGTTCAGAGGTGGAATGGAGGTCTGCCGATGATGCAGAGCCATGATTTTAAGATTACAGGGAAGGTCTCGACCCGCACATCGGATTAATGGTGCCAGCCGGGTGACAGAGGCCTGCCTTAAATTCCCACAGGTGAGACTGCAGAAGACCATGTGGCTCGACCACCTGCTAGACTGATGTCGCATCCGCAATAAATCAACTTCAACCACCTGCATCTGGGGGTGCTGCATCATTTTGCACCAGTGCAATACAGTCCTGTTGATGAATGTCATCTTTTATAATGTCGAGCGAACCTGAGTATAGTGTTCGATCACTATCCACCCCTAAATTTGCCAAGAGGTCGGCCACTTTGTTGCCATCTCTCTTGATGTTTTTGAAGGTGATTTCTCTATTGGTTGCAAGCCATTGTTCAATGTGTTGTAAACGTGCTGCCAGTCTCCTACTGTAGGACAATTTGTGTACTGGAGTCCCTTGAAGAATTTGATTAGCCATATTGATGAGAATTTGAGAGTCTCCTTCAAGTATTAAGGGAAGCAAGACATGCTACTGAGCTAGATGAAGACCTTGCCACAATCCTTCCAGTTCAGTGGAATTGTTCGTGTCCCATCCTGTTGTGCCTAGGAAAATCAGCAGAGGTTTGCCATTGTGATCCCTAAAAATTCCTCCATGTCCGACCTTGCCTGGATTGCCTTTAGAAGTGCCATCAAAATTTAATTGGGTGATTCCTGGTGGCGGAGGGAGCCATTGACTAGAAGTTTGGTGAAGTGGGAGGGATCTACTGGGATGCTCTTGAGTCTGGTTGATCCTAAGATTCCAATTCTGCCAGATGATCCACTCTTGTGGAGAGGAGGGAAAATCATCACCGCGCCAAGTTTGGAGCGCTAGTGTTTCCTGAAGGTTGTTGCAGAGATTGCTCCAGATGATCTCTATGGGAGTGGTTTGATTCTTGAAGATGCACCGATTCCTTTCCTTCCATATAGTCCAGATGAGGAGGCCTGGAACGATTCTCCACAAGGAGTTTAGCAGGTGGCTCTTGTACGGGTTTTTAGCCCAATTGCAGATGGTTTTGGTAATGTCTTCTTTAACTCTGCCATCTTTTTGACATCTGAAACTTGTTTTTTCCCAAAGTTTGTTTTCCAAGTAATAGGAGTCCATGAGATGTTGTATGGTTTCCTCCTGTTGCTTGCAGTTGGGGCACATTGAGGGTCCGTGGAAACTTTTTTTCCTTAGGTTGTCCCATGTGAGAATTCTTTTGTGACATAACAACCATAGGAAAGTGGAAATCTTGGGCCATATTTTAGGAGACCAGACTTTGTCCCAGAGAGGGTCCTTGTTATTCTGAGGTGAGGCAGGCTTCAAGCTTGTCTAGGAGCGATTGCCAAGAGGTGTGCTTAAGAGCATAATCATTTAAGAGGGCACCGAGGTACTTGGAGGGGAGAGAGGTGACAGAGAATCCAAGAATGTGGGCTATAGAGTTTTGAGTTATAGGGGCAGTGTGAAAAAAGAAGATTTGGGATTTAACAATGTTGATGCTAGCTCCAGAGGCTGCCGAGAAATCATCTAGAAGGGACTTGAATTTTTGGGCTTCTTGGACCGACGGATGCCCAAATAACATGTTATTGTCCACAAATTGTTGGTGGGTGATGGCAAGGGAATTATGAAGAGATATTCCTCTAAGCTTATGCTCATGGAGAGCATTCTTGATGATATAACCCAGCCCTTCAGCCATGAGAACAAAGAGAAAGGGGGAGAGGGGATCACCTTGACGGATGCCTCTAATGGGTTGGAAAGGGGTTGAAGGTATTACATTAACAAGAATGGAGAAGAAAGTAGAGGAGATTAAGCTCATTACCCATCGTACCTAGGCAGGAGAGAAACCAGAGGCCGTCAGCGTTATTTGAATGTACATCGAACTCAGCTTATCAAAAGCTTTTGAGAGGTCGATTTTAAGAAGCATACCTACTTTTTTGTGGTGCTTGAGGGAGTGGATGATCTCATGGGTGAGGATGATGCCGTCTATGATTTTCCTTCCTTCCACATAGCCCGATTGTTCTGACGAGATGAGCAGGGGAAGCAGCGGCTTCAATCGGGAAGCAATAACTTTAGATATGATTTTGTAGATGACATTGCAAAGGGCTATAGGCCTGAATTTGTCCGGAGTATTAGAATGCTCCTCTTTGGGGATGAGAGCAATGAATGTTGCATTTAAAGAGGGGAGCATCCAGTGGAGGGTTCTTGATTCTTCCACTACCTGCCAGACTTCATCTTTGATAAGATCCCAGAATCTATGAAAGAAGTTGGAGGTAAAACCGTCTGGACCAGGTGCTTTTCCTTCCTTGAGTTGTTTCATAGCTGATTCAACTTCCGGTAAAGAGACTAGACGTAGGAGCAATTGATTGTGTTCATCTGTTATCACTTTCGGGATGTGTGGGAGAATCTTTTCAATTGTTGGCTGTCTGTTGATTTGAGGTTCTTGATGGACTGTTTTGAAGTGCTTGAGGAGTTCTTTTTCAATATCCTCATGTTCTTCCAATCGGTCTCCCTGCTGATTTTGAATTTGGGTAATGTTGTTATGCATTCACCTCTGTATGGTGGTGCGGTGAAAGAATTTTGTATTCCTCTCGCCCTCTTTTAACCATCTTATTCAAGATTTTTGTTTCTAGAGGATTTCCTCTTACTTTTTTCTTTCCGCAATCTATGTCTAAAGGTTCTTTTCCTGTTCTAAGAGTTCTTCAGTCCTTCCTTCAGTTATGATGGTTTGCTGGATTTTCTCCATTTCCTGAGCTAGAGCTCTTTGAGCTTGGAAAATGTTTCCAAAGGTGGCTTGGTTCCACTGCTTGATGTGTGCTTTGAGGAATTTAAGCTTTTGCTGGAATTGAAACATTTTTGAGCCTGCTGGGGGATGGAAACTTTTCCATGCAGACTGAACTAGATCATTGAAATTTGGATGTGTCAGCCAGAATGATTCAAAGCGGAAGGGTCTTCGAGTGGAATTTCCGGGTCTTTGCCATTGAAGCGAAATGGGCCAATGGTCCGATCCAGCAAGTGGAAAAATTGAGGCTGAAAGGTCTCCTCCCAGGTGGATAGCATTATCTGAAATCAGGAATCTGTCTAGCCGAGAAGCAATCTGTTGGGTACCAAATCTTTTGTTATTCCAAGTATAGATTCCATTGTTGAAAGGTAGGTCAATTAGCCAGTTGCTTTGAATGAACTCCTTGAAGTGCTCACTTTCATTATCCAGTCTGATTCGGCCTCCTCTTTTTTCCTCTAATTTAGTGATCATATTGAAGTCGCCCCCCGTTATCCAGAGTGGATGAATCTGGGTGGAATTGAGCAGCGTTAGCATGTCCAGAATTGTTGACTTGTTCACAGCTTCCTGTGGAAAATATACATTGGTGAGGTGACCATGCACATTGGTCCCTATGATATGGAAGGTAGCTTGTATGAAGTGATGGGTCGCATGAAAGTCCGTGAGTGCAATGGCCTGTGCATTCCATGCTATTGCAATTCCTCCAGAGGCTCCTATAGCGTCCACAACTATTGTGTGGCTACCTGGCCAGGCTTTTGAGAGAATGGTGCTGAGAAAAGTACTGTTACATTTCATTTCTTGCATGAAGAAAATATGAGGTTTCTCCTACTGTATCATGTTTTTAATCATTTTGTATTTCCCAGGGTTGTTTAACCCTCTTAAATTCCAGGATGTGAGCTTCATGGTTCAGGATTGGGGAGCGGCCTGTAGTACTTTGTTAATTTGGAATATCTACCAGATTCCACCAACATTTCCCCGATGAGGATGGTTCTTTGTAGATCTGTCTTTCTCCCCCTTTTCTTGGTATCTTTGGGCAGATTCTTCCCATCCCACTGACTTCCTGGTTGAATTCCTAAAGATCGTTGCTGATGTGCTCTAGATAGAATGACCTCTAGACTTTCTAGCTATCTTGCTGGGATTTTATCAAATTCTTTCTTCTTGCAGGCTTGCTCAAGGCCAAATATGTCCAGATCTCCTAAGTCGATACTTTCAGGCTCTTCTTCCATCTGCTTGGGTTCACTGCTCTCCACCAGGAAATCAGCTGAATGCTTGGGATCAAGTAGAAAGGTATCGATGTCCATACCGTTAGGTTTCCAGGCCGATTATTTAATGGAAGAGGAGATGGGGAGATCTTGGGTTCGCTCGGGGATTTGGGTAGGAATTGAATCAGTATGAAGGGTGGTGGAGGGCGTTTTGGGAAGCTCATCAGAGTGCATGGTGGGTTCAGAGACCATTGAAGCGGGTTGAGCTAGGATGTCGAAGCTGTTGCTAGTAGAGGGAGTAGAATTGCTGGCAGGGGGATTTTTGGGTTGTGAAGCAGGTTTTTTATGGTTCCTTTTTCGAGTGTTCACTTTTGTAAAGCCATCTGGATCAGGTTGCCCTGAGGAGGCGTTGGAAGAGGGCTTTGCATTTAGCGGGCAGTCATGGAAAAGATGTCCATGAGCGTGACATTTCCTACACCTGAAGGGGACATGTTCATAATATATGGTTTAAATTCACTCAAAATCATCATGAAATAGACTTACCGAGTCCAGAAGAGCATTGTTCAGATGCATGTAGACACAGATGCAGGCGTAGGAGGTGTATCTTCTGAGTTTTGTTTCTTCTGCAATTTTAATGAACTCTCCCAGGCTGTTTCCAATGTCTCTTAGTGATTCTTCATCCCAATATTCCAACAACAGGGAATATAACCGGATCTAGACTGGTGCTGAGCTCAGATCTTCTTTGTCCAGATTGAATCTTTCGATCCAATCACGCAGATACAGACCTGCAGCATTGAAGAAATAAGGGCCGCCATCGATAACCCTATTTCGGTCTTCGATACAGTTGAATACCGCTGTAAAAAACCCCTTTGGTCCCAGCTGCAGATTGATGTGCCCTTTTGGTTTCCATTTGGCTGCAATCCATCCCTGTAAGGCTTTCTCTATTGGCCAGAACCCAATAAATTTCCCAATGAGTGCATGATCTTTCATGAACTGGATTTGGGTGTTGATTCGTTGACTGGGCAGTTCAATCTTTGGTCGTTCTGCTGCTACAGGTTTGCAGGTCGCAGAGGTTACTTTGGGCACCTCATCATTTCCTACAGTGTTATGCGGCCCATCCTGGGGTGTTGCCTCTATTTCCTGTGGTCCGTTTTGTATATCATGATTTTTCTTATTTGCCTGTGTCTTCGAGGCGGAGGCCTTGTCAGATCTATTCTTGGCCTGTAGCGCAGTGTTCACCTTGGGGGGAGGCTCAGAGTCCTCCCCCGACATGGTCGCCATTGAGGTTGTACTAATGACTGGTGTGTGCAGTCGTCAGGGGTTTCAAAGTCGATGGTTTAGGGGTGCCGTGCTCAGAAAAGAGCTCCGTTGCAGTGTCAGAATAAACCCTAGGTCACCATGTTGAAATCTCCACAGTCATTCTTATTCCATGTTACAGAAAGTCACTTCCACCCATCGTTAAGTCAACATCTGTGAAAAAATTAAAAACATCTATTCCCTTAAAGCAATATATATTATATATTAATTTTACAAGAATGTATATTATATGGAATTTATTGTTTATTGTTTATATATTGTTTATAAGGGTTGATATATATTTATATAATTTACTAGTTAGTGGGATAATTAGTTGTTATTATTTTGTGAATGTAGGTCGACTCATCATTGTTATTCAAGGAAAATCATCTCACTTGGAATAATTTATGGGTGATCCATAAGAGGGCATGGTTTTACTCTTGCCATATGTCTCTGGGTCTTAGATCGTTAACCTATTTCCTTATGTCCAAGGAAGACTAGCTCTTAGCAAAAGAAAAAGATTTTTAATGAATACTTTAGGTCCAATCCATAATAGCATATATACATTTTGTTTTCTAGGTTAAGTGAGTCTTGAGATGACTAGCACGTATATCCTGTGGCTCGACTAGCTATGACTTAGGGACATCTAAGTTATCAAAATCACCCAGGGATCGCACTCAGCCTATGCCACACTAGCTCTTAGCATGGCTAGATTTTTGCCCACAAAGTTTTGAACTTGTGACCTTTACACCACAAAGTGCCTTAATAGAAAACCTTGTTCGCGTTATGCCTCTTGGGCCATAATAGTATATATTATATACATATACATATTTTGAATATTTAAAATTTAATTCAATATATTAAAAATATGAAAAAATGGGCCCACGGGGCATAGAATAGATTGTGATGAGGTGTACTCTTAAGACGCTTAACGATGTGGAGGTCACATGTTCGAAACTCTGTGTGAAAAAAATCCAACCATGTTAAGGGCTAGTGTGGCCGAGACTCGGTGCGTTCCTACGACTTAGATGCCCCTAGGTCATGATTTCTCAAGCCAAAAGTTAAACGTGCAATCATCTCAAAGCTCACACAACTTAACAAACAAAAAAATAAAAAATATGATTTTTAAAATTTTATTAAATTTTAAATTAATTTAATTTATTATAATTTCAATTAACGTTTATTATGGAAATTAAATTTAACTTTTTATTTCATCATAATATTAAATTTTTCTTTTTACTCATATTCAATTTTTTTTTTTTTTTTTTTTAATAAACAACTATAAATCTTAAAGTATGATAATAAACAACTATAAATCTTAAGGTATGATCATTCTTTTTTCTAAATAAACCTCTATAATTTAATTCTACCACTATAAAATTAAATTATAAGATATTCTAAACATTTATGATAAATACTAAAATTTTACATTAATTTTTTTATGACAAATCCTAAAATTAAATTATAGGATATTCTAAACATTTATGATAAATACTAAAATTTTACATTAATTTTTTATGACAAATCCTAAACATGGAATATAGAAGTCATAAACCACTAAAATTTTATGAATTTACATCTTATTATAAAACTTCATAAAATTAAAATAAAATAATTTTTGTATTCTTTTGAATTATCAAAAATTTCAAAACAAAACTTTAACATGAGATTAAAATAATAAACCAATTTTAAATAAAACTAATTTAAATACAACATCTATTATAAATTTTGGTTTACAATATTATATGAAAACTTCCTTAAATTACTTTAGCATTCTTATTTATAAAATAAAATTCCACTTACTTAAGTGTACACTTCACCTGCAACCAATCAAATCAATCATTCTAGTGAAACATTCATTGATATGACTATACGCAGCCCATATGTAAAATTCTTCAAATTAATTAAATTTTAAAATTACAAAATTATTTGATTTTGATTTATATTTATTGAAGTTGTTTTTAGTGTAATTTTTTGGATTTTTTAATATTGGAGGTAGAGAAATTTTAGGTGAAATTTTGATTTGTGTTATTTAAATTGAGGGTTAGCCATCGAATTTGTGATTTCAATAAATTCCTGTCAAATTTTAAAAAAATTAGACAAAAAACCCATTTGAAAAAATTCCAAAAAACTCACTAAAGATAACTTTTTGTAATTAGCTTAAGAATAAATCATATTAAGAATAAATGTAAAGATAACTTTTTGTAATTAGCTTTCGAATAAATCATATACATTTAAAAGCACATGTGCCCACAGTTCCCTTTAACCTGTAGTCTAACTAACCAGAGGAATCGCCCAAAAAATTATGGAAATTCTGGTCATATTTAGATAAAATCAGGCAAGGACTTTTGTAAATCCAAATATAACTTTTTGTAATTAGCTTTCGAATAAATCATATACATTTATAAGCACATGTGACCACAGTTCCTTTTAAGCTATAGTCTAACTAGCAGGAGGAATCGCCCAAAAAATTATGAAAATTCCGATCATATTTAGATAAAATCCAACAAAGACTTTTGTAAATCCAAATTATAATCAATAAACGTTAAAAATTTAAATGTCCAAAGCAATTCCTCAGCCTACGTATACGACTCCCTCCTGTTAATTGTGATTTTTTAAGTACCTGTATCCCTCGAGAATTCATAAAAAAAGAACGTGGAGTGCGATAAAGTGGAATTTGAAATTTGGAAGAGAGAGAGAGGTAGGTGCTTATCCTTGTATTGCGTCATGACAAATCATACGCAGGTGAGATTTCGTGACTGGCTCGTGTTGGTCTTGGAAGTCGGCCCAGTCCTCCTTCACCTACCTACTCCAGACGTGACCTCCAAAACTCCCATGTATGGATTTTCGCATTATACATAGCCAATCTGCCTCCCCCTTCAACCCAAGCCATTGTTCTGCAGGGGAATGTCTGTTCCTGAAATGGGTCCGTTTGGAGTTGTGGTGAGTGGTATTGTGGCCATTGCCATAGTTTACAAGTTGGTGCAATGGTGGAGATTCAAGCTGCCACCAGGTCCCAGACCATGGCCTGTGGTGGGGAATCTGCTACAGATAGAACCTGTGAGATTTAGATGCTTTTGGGACTGGTCCAAGAAATATGGGCCAATCATGTCCGTGTGGTTTGGATCCACACTCAATGTAGTTGTGTCCAACACAGAGCTGGCTAAGGAGGTTCTCAAGGAGCACGATCAACAGCTTGCCGACAGGCCCAGATCCAGATCGGCTGAGAAATTTAGCAGAAATGGCCAAGACTTGATTTGGGCTGACTATGGTCCTCATTATGTGAAGGTTAGGAAGGTCTGTACTCTGGAGCTCTTCTCTCCCAAGAGATTGGAGGCCCTCAGGCCTATCAGAGAAGACGAGGTTGCAGCCATGGTAGAATCCATATTCAATGACTGTGGCAAACAAGGTATTTTAATTGGACTGCTTGTTTTTGCTTCATAAAACTTATGTCCATTGGCTTCCCACTGGTTGTTTTTTTTCCATTAGTCTTTAGGGAAGAGTTTGGTGGGTTTACAATTGCTGCCTTTTCATGTTCTGAAATTCTGTTGAGCCCCAGCCCATTGAATGCCCATCTAGACTTTGCAAGGCAGTTTGTTCTTTTTCAAAATCTCGAAATGATTTGAATTTTTGTGAATTATTGGGCGCCCTTCCAAAACAGCCTTTCTAGACTCAGACTTTGCTAGTACTTGATCTCTTTGTGGATCTGTGATCTTGCTTCGATGGTTAAGCCTGGTTAGGCATCCCCCAACAAAGTTTAAATCTGTACACCCCACTAAGGTTTAAATCTTTCAGAGACATGCTTTTCCCCTCATAGGTATAAGCTGCCTTGCTGTGCAAACGAGCAGTTTCGAGCCAAAGGGTTCTTCCTTGAGCGTTGTAAGCTGGTACCAAATTGGGAAAGAGCATGCTTGTGACATTGCAATAATAAAGAAGCATCTGCCAAAAACAAAATTTGATCTATGAATCAAATATAAACAAGGATTGGATTGTTTCCAGTTTGTGGTGTTTGCTGTGAAGTCTGCTAAGAGGAAGTACACCATCATGAGGATAAGTATCCATTAAAATATTGTTGATCTTTGAATTAAACACCATTTTAAATGTTTTCAACAAGATTGGATTTTGGTATCAAAATGCTGTTTTTCCTAGGACAGAGTCTGCCAATGAATGGAATACATCTTGTGAATGGGTTTTGAGTCTTTGAGCTTTTTCTTTATGAAAATTTCTCAGGTTGTTTACAGGAGATTCAGTCGGTATTAGTTTTCCAACATAGAATTTTCTTTAGTGACTTTGTTTTTCTTGGCTACGCAGTTTTGGTATTAGGTGCCAGTTGTTAAGGAGCTAAAAATTGTGGGCTTGTTTTTTTTTTTTTTTTTTTTTACAGAAGGAATCGGCAAGCCCTTGGTGGTGAAGAAATATCTGTCAGGTGTGGCATTCAACAATATCACCAGGCTTGCTTTTGGGAAAAGATTTGTGAATGAAGAAGGGAAGATGGATCCACAAGGTGTGGAGTTTAAGGAAATTGTTGCAACAGGGTTGAAGCTGGGGGCTTCCCTCACCATGGCCGAGCACATTCCCTATCTCCGCTGGATGTTTCCATTGGAAGAGGGTGCGTTCGCCAAGCATGGTGCAAGGAGAGACAATGTCACCAAAGCTATCATGGAAGAGCATACACTTGCCAGGCAGACGAGTGGTGCCAAACAACATTTTGTGGATGCATTGCTCACTCTACAAGAAAAATATGATCTTAGTGAGGATACTATTATTGGCCTCCTCTGGGTAAGCCATAAGCCTACAGTACACTTCCCGCAATGATTCTTTAACTGTCAATTGAATTAAGGGG